>WAAF01012594.1:217396-309238 GCA_013400475.1 Tricholaema leucomelas
GAGGGGGAATGGGTTTAAGCTGGCAGAGGGGAGATTTAGACTGGATGTTAGGAGGAAGTTCTTTACAGTGAGGGTGGTGAGACACTGGCACAGGTTGCCCAGGGAGGTTGTGGATGCTTCCTCCCTGGAGGCATTTAAAGCCAGGCTGGATGAGGCCTTGAGCAAGCTGCTCTAGTGGGAGGTGTCCCTGCCTATGGCAGGGGGTAGGAGCTGGATGATCCTTGAGGTCCCTTCCAACCTAAACCATTCTATGATTCTATGATTCTATGTCTCCACCAACTAGCAGACAAACTTTCTTAGACATTGCACAAACCTTCTTAGATATTTTGATTTTTTTTTTCCCCCAGGAATTTTGGAAGGCAAAAATTTCAGACTATCTTTAGAGGAGTAGCATGCTGGGAAGACCCCATTGCCTAATGAACCAACAGAACATGAAATGTAATATGCTGTGGTCACTGGTGGATCCTGTTGTATTGTAAGAAAACATCAAATCGAAAGGTTGCTGAGTGGAGAGTCACACCACAAGCTGCAGAAACTGCTGAAGCAGGAGGTGAATTGAGTCAGTTTACAGAGGTAAAAGGCATCCAGCTGGCTTTAGGTACTGCTGAATGAGAAAAATGACCAGTGCTTTATACTGACTCATGGATCGTGGCAAAGGATCTGTGGGGGTGGTTGCAGTGATGGAAGCAGACCAACTGGCAATGAGGAGGTAAACCTATCTGGCCTGCTAAATTATAGCAAGATATTCTTGCTTGGATAGAGAATCTGATTGTAAAAGTACCGCATGTGCCCACATACCCCAGAGTTGGACCACTGAAGAGCAAAACAACCAGCGGATGGAACAGGCTGCTAAGACTGAAGTGACTCAGGTGGATCTGGACTGACAACATAAAGGTGAGTTATAGCCCAATGGGTCCATGACACCTCAGGCCATTAAGGAAGAGATGCGACATACAGATGGCCTTGTGCTTAAGGAGTAGACTCAATCCTATCCCCATGAAGGGCAGTGGGAGTGAGTGAACAGCCATGTGGTGTCTAGGTGCTGCGTGCCAGGTTAAATGACAGCAATGCCTCACCTAACGCGGTGTGCTGATGGCACCCCTTTAACAGGCAGGGACAAGTTCTTTAGGAAGAATACTCTGTGTGCAATTTTATTGTGGGAGCTTGAGAGACAGGGGTTTCTAGATGCTGCACTGGAGGAGTGCCATGTGCTTGTTATTGATTTCTAATTGTTGGCTAGGATAAATTCCAAGAATGTAGCAACACAGAGCAGGACGTCGTGAAGGAGCTACCATCTTATGGAATACTTTGTAAGCCTTCCTTAACATCTGTCAGCTGTGACCAATGCCACTGAAAGCAGTTATCCAATAAGATGCCAAGCTGTCAGCATTTCATTAAAACATGCTGCAGGGTGTAGTTTAATAAACTACTTAGCATGCCAAGTGCATAGTATATGCCAACATATTTATTGTATAATGTTCTTAGGAGCTGCAAGCCTCTATTCATGGGAAGTAATCAATTCTGGTTTTGTATGCAGTGGACCTTGAACCTTGCTCTGCACTCACATTGCAACAATTTAATTTTTCCAATGGATGATCAGAATAAGTAGATGCAGTATTTCTATCAGGAGCTTTGGCAGTAAGCTTTATTGATATTCTGGGCTAAAAAAAACCCCACAGATCTCTGAGCACTGTGGGAAGGATCTAAAAATACATAATAAAAGCATGATTAGTACAGCATGCGTTAAGGTAAAAACTTGACAATGGCAACAGAGCCATATAAAGTAACTTGGCAACGAGAGAATTAAACTCGGACTCACTGCAACATGAAATAATAAAGGATAGTTATGTTTTTTGTGAGCTGAAAGAATCTATCTCAGTGACTGGCAATTAATAGTTCAAGGAGACCTTCAGGCCCCTGTTCAACCTTTGGATTGCCTCATTAGAGATTGTCAGTTTCTGGGAGATGCAAATCCCCTGTGTCAAAAAGCACTGGTTTTCATACACTCAGAGACATTTCTCATCTCTTGTATCCCTTCTTTATTTTCTCTCTGACTACCCCAAAGTGCTTATAGAAATGCTGTTCCCAGACAGTTGGGAATCTCTTATTGGGCAGCTCTCCCACAGCTGCCACAGACTCTCTTGTCTGATATTGAGAAATAGGCAGCATTTAGTTAAGCCAGGACTTTTTGGTGTGTTCAGCAACTCTCCACAATCCCTCTTCATAGGAAGCCTGACTCTTGAACCTTGAGGTTTTCATCTTTACTCTGTATAAGTTGTTGCCAGATAGTGAAAGACAAAACCCAAGGCCAGAAGAGAGACATCAATTGATTGTTTTGCTCCTAACCCTTCCCATCCCCAGCAATGGGCCCCAGTGTCCTGTTGCCCCTGTCTCTTGCTAGGGCTGATAGGAAATGTCTGAGATGTCAACTATCTCTTTAAATTCTAAAATGCCCCTCAGGCTCTATAGTGACACTAAAAGGCATCATATGGTTTGGTTGTTTGGTTTGGGTTTTATTTGGTGGGGCTTTTTTGTTTGTTTTGCTTTGTTTTGGTAGGTTGGTTGGCTTTTGGTTGTTGGGTTTTGTGGTTTTTTTTCAATATCTGGGAACCTCACAGAGGCCCTGCTGCAGTGTCTTGCAGCTACACCTAGACAATTGCAATCTAAAAAGAGAAAATCTCATCTGTTACACCTCTTGTATCAGAAACAGTGTGACCAGGAGGACTAGGGACATTATCATCCCTCTGTACTCACAGAATCATGTAGAACCACACAAAATTGCCTGATTCAAAAAGACCTTAAGATCATCAAGCCCAGCCATAACCTGAGATTTCCCCATACACAATTCGTAGACCACATCCTTAAGCTCCTCATCCAAACGTCTTTTACACACCTCCAGAGATGATGGCTGCACCACCTCCCTCAGGCTACACCTTCCAGTGCCCAAGGACTCTTTCAGTGAAGGGTTTTTTTCCCAATATCCAATGTAGCCCTCCTCTGGTGCAACTGGAGGCCATTTTATCTGGGAGAAGAAGATGGTCCTCATGTCACCACAGCCTCCTTTCAGGTAGTTGTAGAGAGCAATGTCTCCCCTCAGCCTTCTCCAGGCTGAACAACCCAGCTGCGTCAGCAGTGGTGAGGCTGAAGCTCAGGTATTGTGTTCAATTTTGCACTGCTCATTACAAGAAGGACATTGAGGAGCTGAAGGGTATCCAAAGAAGAGCAAGGAATCTGGTGATGGGCTTAAAGAAAATGTCTTATGAGGGAACTAACTCTGGCTGTGGAAGCTAACATTGTTTAGCCTGAAGAAAAGGAGGTTCAGGGGAGAGCTTATCATTCTCTACAGTTCCCTGAAAGGAGGCTGTAGCAAGGTGGGTTTTGGTCTCTTCCCAAGCAACAAGTGGTATGACAAGAGTAGATGACTTCAGACTGCACCAGGAAAGGCTTAGATTGGATATTGGGGAAAAATTATTCACCAAAAAGGTTCTGAAATGTTGGAACACCCTGCCCAGGGAAGTGGTTGAGCCACCATCTCTGGAAGCATTTAAAAGACTTGTAAATGTGCTGAGGAACATGGTTTAGTGGTGACTTTGCAGTGTTGGGTTAATGGTTGAACTTGATCTTAAAAATCTTTTGCAGCCTAAACTATTCTACTCTACTCTATTGTCCCAGACCATGCTCCTGGGGAGTTTATTTCACATCTCTATGAGATCTATAGAGAGCTTTACAACCTTGAAATTCAGACTACATATTAGGATCTCAAAAGAGGATTTGGAAACCCATTTCTAAGACTGAAAAATCAATAAAATGTGACATGTAGAGCACACTGACACGCCAAGACTCACAGAGGCTATGTATATATGCAAACATCCACATAAAATCAGGCGAGGGTTTTTTAACCCCAAGTGAACATCTCTTCAGGATGAGCTTTCTGAAAGAGACGAAGTGGGAAGTAATGGAAGGAATGAAAGGTGGAAGCACAGAAATAAATTGAGTGTGCACAGAAGGACTAAGGAAACCCATAAAGATATCTAGGGCAATAAAATATGACTGAAGCAAAAGGCTTTTCAAGATGTGAACCTGCAAGCAGTGATTGATAAAGACTTAGGATCTGGGTGAGATAGTTAGCTTTGTGCTTGTGCCTCCTGGCACTTCTATCTATTCCCTGGAGGCAAATGGACTTGTTTGCTGCTGTAAAAAAGGTAGTGGCCTGGAATGCTACCTGGAAAGCATCTGCTGTGCTGATGCATAGCTCTGATACATATGAAATAAGAGGTGCTCTTCAAACAAACACAGGACTCAGATTGGCCAGACTGTATGCACCAAGCCAGATGTTCGTGGTGTTTAATGCTTTGTCCAGATTTACAACGTGTAAGCCCAAATTGCAGGTAGTTCTTGTGGCCTTTCACTGTCTCCTGACTTTACATTTTGGATGAACTGGCCTGGCCCTGCAGCCTGAGGATACACCAGAGTGGTACCTTGCAGGGACACAGGCTCCACAGCCCCTGCCTGGAGCTGAGAGGGGAGGCTCAGATCTCTGTTCTTCAGGGGAGAATATTTGAGTGGCCAGCCCATATTACAAGCATAATGAAGAGCTTCTCCTCCTGCTGCATTATGTAAATAATTTTCTGGGTTGTGTCAGCTCTTCTGAAACTAAGAACTTGTTTTAATCACTCAAGAGATGACCTGACTGACACAGGCAGATCTGCTGCATATAGGAGTACTATATTCAGTAGCATTTGGGAGAGCTGTTTTTTTCAGAGCAAAATTTCCAGAATTTTCTTTTATTTCTGCTGACTGTTTTGGTTCAGACCTTCAGTACAGCAGACATGCCAAAGAGTCAATGCCTGGAGAAAGAAAGATTGCATCAGACTAAGAATATGCTTGAAAGACTGTGTTCCCTGTCATACATTTCTTTCTTTCCTCCCTCCCTTCCTCCCTCCCTCTCTTTCTCCCTCCTCTGCCTCTGTGGTGTGCTGACACAGGTATCAGTTGTTGTTGAGTTGACCAACTTTGTGAACTTGACTTCAAGTTTTGCTACTGACGTGGCACCCACAGGCTGCTGATACTCTCTTCTCCCTTTTTGAACTGCTTTCCCAATTATCAGTGGCTGCAGTTGCTTCACACTTGCAGAAACATTAGTTCCACAAGGTCTAGCAATATCTTTGAGTTTACAGGCTTGTAAAAGTATTAATGCTTCAGCAAAGAATGATGAAAGTTGCAGTGATTTTGCACCAAGATTTTATAGCATGCCCCTCCTTCTGCTGCCTTTTAAATTAGTTTTGCCTCTACCCAGTAAGTAGAGTAAGGAACAGCTCTCTTTCTGTTTGGTTTCCTAGTGTGGGTTTTTGTGCATGTGTGTGGGATTTTGTTTGTTTGTTTTGTCTTGGATTTATTTTTTTTTTTGGCCTTTTTTCTGTTTGTTTGGGATTTTTTTCCAGATTGTGCCTATTGTCAGCGCAGGGAACTATTTGCTAGGCTCTTTTTCATTTTTAGATTCTGTTTCTTTTGTAGCTCTTACCAGTTTCACAGGCTGATTTTTGTTTTCCAGTGGGTCAGCCATACGTTTTGTGGCCTGAGGAAGAGACAAGACAATACAACTGGCACTGGTGAAGCTGATGGTACAGTGTAGTGGGAGGCAGTCTCTGAATCTCTGTGCTTCCTGGTCCAGGCAGCCAGATCTGCATGACATTTGTTCACCATCTAGCAAGGTTTCAATAGCTTGCACTGAGTTTATTTACTGGTGGATGTCCCAGGGAGGCAGATATGGCATTTATCAGGTGCCAGTTAGCAAACTCTGCTCCTTTTGCCAGTGAACTGAAGAGCCACTGCTGTATTAGGAAAAAGATATTATACACAGAGCACCTATTAATAGTCTTATCTTGGTCTACAGTGAATCAGTGTGAAATGCTCAGGCTTCTACCCAAACAATAAATTCAAAACACCGTTTGGGTTGAGCAGACCACAGGGCAGAGAAGCAAGCTCCTAATGCAATGCAACTGCAACTATCCACACTGAAGCTCCAAGTAATAAAAATTACTCCCAAACATATCCATCAATCTCTGCCTGACATTGCTGTCCTGTGAGCAATGCCTGTTCCCTCTTCCATCGCAGGTTGGAGGATATGGCTGTTCTCCAGGAGGTGGGTTTTGCCCTCCTACTGACAGACACTGCCTGTGCCTTTCTCTTACCAAACCCTCCTTCCTACCTGCTTTGTATTCCAGTTCAACCACTAGTGTTGGTGACACTAAATGCTGTCTAGCCATCCATCACAAGACATTCAGGGCATCCATTATTATAAGAGTCATTTGAGCCATCTATGTTCGTTATTAATCTTCCCTTACTGCAGGCAAAAGTAACCCTGGCTTGTAAGGTCTCTGTTCTTGTCAAAGCTGGCTTTACTATAATTGCATTTTCTGCTGTATTTGTTTGCTTGCTTCTTAATGCTTTGCAGGGTGTTGTCCCTCTTCATATCTTCTGAACTGTGCCATTTGTCCTGGAATATTGGTGATTAGTATGCAGTCAGTCACTGTTGTGCTCTCAGTTTCTGAAATTCTGCTGTGGAATATAGTTCATCCCTTTCTCAGGATGAAGGAGCTAAATACATGTTCTTTCCTAAGTTCTCACTCTGGTGCCACCAAAAATGGAATTTGTATCCTTAAAAGAACAGGGCCAGGCTATGGTTTTTGAACCTCATGCTTTTGAGTGTCAATTTAAAGGAGTTCGACCTGGTTTTCACACTGACTTTACTGGGTGCACAACACTCTTGAATGCATTTGTGCACCCTTGCAGGTTAGCCATTCCTACAGGTTAGCTCCATTTTAACCCTCAGACAGAGCAGGAAATTTCATAAGATGAAGTCACATCTGTGCCTAACCACTGCACTGGGGAGAGGAAAGGTGCAGGGAATCTCTATTTCCAGATACTGTTGCTAAGGAGAGGACAGCAAAAACATGCAATGCTATTTGAAGAATATGACAAGGACATGATCTGACCCTAGGCAGCACATGACACTCCTTTGAGTCAGGAACAGTAAATTCTGACTGTCTACTGTGATCCTCAGTAATATCCTAGGGCTAGCAGAGAATGTATATGGCATCAAATTGTCCCAGGTTTGCTACCAAGCCCTACCTTCCTTTAAAGCAAGGAAGACACATTTCCTAGTACCTCCCAGACCTGCAGAAAGTGAAATGGATTGAACCTCTCTGCTCAAACAACATTTGTCCTTCTGGAGCACAGCAGTTCTAATTCATGCTCCAAAACAATTGCAGCAAAGGATGGACAAGCCTACAACATCTCCAGTTTGTTAGGAAAAACCCTTCAGATTATTTATTATTCTCAGAAGAGAGTGGAATAGCCACAGGTCAGTACATTTTTTTGTATTCAGGCTTGCATCACTCCAACAATGGTTTGATTTAGCTACCGACAACTGATTTACATATGTGTCCAAATATATTATTTTTGGGGGGGACATTTATATTCTGCATGGGGAAAATTTTGGTTAAAAAAATCTTAAAAACCTGTGATTCTAAATATTACAATATCTAGTGGATTTTATTTGATTATTGAGAGCTCAGATGTCCCCTCCCTGTAACACAGAATCAATGCTGTGGCATTTTTTTATCCAGCTAGGAGCAGAAGGAACATTAGCTCCCTTTGGTTCCATCACACTGAAGCAACTGCGTTTTACAATTTAGAGATGAGGTGCAGGCTGCAGCAACAGAAGTGAAAGTGAAGGAGCTAGGAATAAAATGCAAGTGACTTGCAGGAGAAAAAGCCAAGGGACTAGATGGAAAACTTCTGCTTGGCTGCTCTGAAGCTTCTCTTCCCAGCAGTGCCCTTTCTAATCACAGCACATTGTGCAAGCTTGCAGTGCTTTCCTCACCAACAGTTTCATTCAGACCCTCAAATTAGCCAAGAGAGGCAGCATGAGTAAATGAATAGCAACCAAACCACTTGGAAAGTCTTGGCTCTGCCAGAAACTCACTGTTCACCTCCTATCCACTTACTTTCCCGTTGTCGGCATCTTTTTCCCTGGAATACTGTGGAAGATTCACATGCTTGTAAAGGCATCTGTAGCTCACGTCCTTAAGATTGCCATCACAAGGTGCAGTTCTTACACACAGAGCTGTGCATCTGGGTACACAGCCATTCAGGTCAACACTGTCCCCAGCCACCACCCTTTCTCACTAAATTTGCATAGTGAACATGAGAGGTCATTTAGTCCATCTTCCCAGCATGGCCAGATTGCTCTTCAACACCTTGGACTACATATGGCAGGGGGTTGGAGCTGGATGATCCTTGAGGTCCCTTCCAACCTAAACCATTCTATGATTCTATGATTCTATGATTCTATGATTCTATATGTGCAGAGTGTAATGTAAGACAAAGCTGGGCTGAGTAGGACCCAACAGGTGCTGTCCTCTGGAAGTGACAATAATAATGAGTGCAGGCCACGCACCAGGATTAAACAAACAAACAAACAAACAAAGAGAGTTTCTGTTTCTGTTGTGGGTCAAGTTGTGGATTTAGGTACACAAGCTTGGACACTCTTTGAATACCGTGGTTGTGGGAGCCATGAATGAGCATAGCAGCTACCACATTTCAGCTCTTGCAACTTCAATCTCTTAAAAAGAAAAACTCGTGCCTTGAATATGACACAGCATTTAATGGGTTGCTTTACTTTTTCAGCTAAGTGAACAACTCCATTAAAAGCCTCTTTGTTAGATGTTGAGAGCTATTACAGCAACTCACAGAATAAAAAGAGTAGAGTGGAATGGAAATAGATTACAACTCTGAGAAGAAATACTGCAGAGATCAGAGTAAGTGACATGGCAGCGGCTGTAGGTCGAAGTACTGTGTTATTTTAGCAGGGGAATTCCGTCCTGGTTTTCAGCCATGAACTGCCCAGGGCAAAAGGAGAGAAAGATATTTTACTCCCTCCCCAAAGGAGTAAATTAAACCCACTTCACACAGGATTGGAAGTTTAAGTGGAAATACTACTCACAACTATGTACACAAGATACACAAATTCGTGTTCAGTATTTCAGCCTTGGCCCAGTCCTCCACCTGGGCTGCACTAGGCCAACACCTCCCAGAACCCCAGCCAGGACAAAGCCCAGGCCTCAATTGCAGACCTCTCCCCCGCCCTCCCCTCTGCCTCCCTGCTTCCCCCCCTATACCAGGCCCAAATTACAGAGCAACAATGAGCTTTGCCAAGGCTGCTCCCCCACATTGCAAGAGATAAGAGCCCACAATGGGAACAGAGAGGGACAAAAGGGCAGAGCAGACAGAAATGTGCATTTATACAGGAGCCAGGCTGATGGCAATGAAATAACAAGGATTGCACTTTACAGTGTCCACCTCAGGTACTTCTGGAGGACTTAAGAACATCTATGATTCTTAAATCCATAACAAAGTCCTAGAAGATGACTGGGGAAACTCTTACCACCTGATTGAGGTCATCACTGAACGATACCTGCAGAAAGACTGTGATGTATCACCTCCACAGCTGTAAAATGTATAAGCAGCTTTCTTGTATTTAATATGCTCTGACATAAGCTCCAGCAACACCTTGTTTAGGGTAGGCAGCATGTGTGTGTCCGGAATCCCAGCTTTCCCTTGTCTTCCATGGATGACAACCTTCGTTTGAAAGGCATTAAGTTCACATTAATATCTCTTTTTGAAAGGCATTAAGTTCACACTAATATCTCTTCTACTGCCTGCTCCCTCACATACTAAAATCTTCTTTTGGCTAGTTCAGTTGACGATGAGAGCACATCTTCCAGATGACAGTATCTGTAGCAGACACACACAGCCCCTGCTGTCTTGAGAATTCTGAGATCAAACCAAGTGCCAGAGCTGCTCTTTAAAATATTAAATACAATAATATTTTACAAATAGTATTTTAGCAGTGAATAATTACCCGCTAGTGTCTGGGAAAAGCAGACAATTTACATCCTCCCTTTCCATATTAGCTGTTTCGCTGTGACTTCCAGATGCCAAGTAAACTATTAATAAAGCCTGAAAAACACACTGGAGCCTTCCTTCCTAAGAGGAAGAGTGATGCAAATCTCCAGATGGATTTGGCATGTAAGTCACATGGCCATTGAATAATTGATTGGCATCGTTTGCCACCGTTTGATTGTGTTAGACCTGTCCAACTTGCAATATGTTGCACATGAGCACTAATTCCTCCTTTAACTGTGCCAACTGTGGTGATGCACTGTGTGGGCACAGTGATGCATGTGGATGCAATCTACAGGGCAGATCGTAGATCAACAAAACATGGTGGTGGGGCGTTAGAAAGCACAGGAGAAAAATCCTGTGTAACTTTGTGGTTTGGAATGTTTTTTTCCTCCACTTGAGCTGTGATTAATGACTGTGTCACCTGTCACAGAATGAATGAAGCACTCTGTGAACATCCCTGCACTGACTTCAGGGCAAGGTGGTAGAAAAAAGGATAAACCTCTGTTGTTTTAATTACTTTGTCTCAGCTTGCTTTTGCAGAGTCACAGGCATTTGATCAACATACTTCTTTCTTAGCACCGGGCAGAGAGCACAGAATATGAGACAACACAGAAGAGACACATACATTGGGCTGTTGGTGTGTGCCTTGAGTTACCTGAGGGCTCTTGTATTCAAAAGAAATTACTTCACCAATGTGAGCAAATCCCCCAGCAAAGGCCAAAGAAGCAAGTAGCCAACTACTGTCAACTGCTGCCAGTGTTACCACTGGCAGTGATCAACCGCTGGTCAACCAAGTAACCTGGTAAAAGTCTCTTTTCACACAAAGGCAGTTTGTATGCCCTGCTTTTCAGCTGGAAGCTAACACAGAATAATAACAAAAAAAGTTAAGATGTCTCAGACACTGTTGGGTTCTAGGCTGTATGTCATGGAGTTGAGTGATCACAGCTCTACTATCCTGGTCTTTACTGAGAAAGCCCAGCACAGCTAAGAAAACTGATTGTAAGTACTGCTAAACACAAACTGTCCTCTGTTAGTCTCCTGAAACACAACCCTCCAGTTTCTTTTCTGCTAATCCAGCATCAAAGGAAGAAAAGGTTATGACAGTTGTGCACAGATCACTCTTCTGTGGTACAGAGAGGGAGAGAGCAAGAAAATAAGTGTTTTCCCTGTTGATTCTGCTGCTGCCTTCTGTTAAAACACATTTAGATTAATCTTTTAAGTGTCCAATACTACCTTGAATATTTTATATCAATAGAAATGCATTACTGCAAATGGAATGCACACCAGACAATCCGTAAGTGCATTCACTTTACAACATATCTTAAGATGCATAATAAGATTTTGTTGCTCTTCTGTATGTCCCCAGCTCCCAGTCTGTCAGCATCACCTTTAGGCACCCTGCTTAGCGATAATAAATCAGGCTCAGCTTCTGTGATCCAGAGCCAGTGAGCATCATAGAATCATAGAATCATAGAATGGTTTAGGTTGGAAGGGACCTCAAGGATCATCCAGCTCCAACCCCCTGCCATAGGCAGGGACACCTCCCACTAGAGTAGCTTGCTCAAGGCCTCATCCAGCCTGGCCTTAAATGCCTCCAGGGAGGAAGCATCCACAACCTCCCTGGGCAACCTGTGCCAGTGTCTCACCACCCTCACTGTAAAGAACTTCCTCCTAACATCCAGTCTAAATCTCCCCTCTTCCAGTTTAAACCCATTCCCCCTCGTCCTAACATTACTAGACCTTGTCAATAGTCCCTCCCCAGCCTTCCTGTAGGCTCCCTTCAGATACTGGAAAGCCACTCTAAGGTCTCCTCGAAGCCTTCTCCTCTCCAGGCTGCAGAGCCCCAACTCTCTCAGCCTGTCCTCATAGCAGAGCTGCTCCAGCCCTCTGATCATCCTTGGTACATACCTCACTGCCAACCCTTACTCTATTAATCCCGGGGTTCACGTGTATGTCTATTTGTAGTGCCTCATTTCCTAATGAAGTGAGCCATTAGGAAGTCAGAGAGATGAAACTCCTGCAAAACAGTACCAATTAATTTTCCTGTCCCTTTTACCAATAAAAAGCATGGTATAGTGCATCTTCCTCCAGTGTGACCATCACCTCTTTGTAGGACTTGCTGCATAGAAGTAAGTATGAAAAGCCTCTGTTTAAAACAAATAGTGATGTATATTTAAATCAAGGAATGACACTTGGTAGAGCAAAATTGCAATATGAGGCTGTCAAGAAGGGGTCTTTGTTACATGGTTGTCTGCTCACTGTCAGAATTTCTGTGGCATAACAGCAAAAGTGTCCTTTATACATTTTATTGCTTACAGCATAAATAAAGTTTGTGATGATGAAAGAACCCCAGAGACCTTGTAAACTAAATCACATTGAAAAAGGCCACTCACAAAGACTACAAGATGACAAAAGCTTATGCCATGTATTCTGATCCCTTTCTTTAGACATAAAAATATTAGTGAATTATCAGTATATATATATATATACTGATATATATATAAATTTGCAGGTGACACCAAGCTGTGTGGCACAGTTGACTTGCTGGAGGGCAGGGATGCCATCCAGAGGGACCTGGACAGGCTGGAGAGGTGGGCCCAGGCCAACCTCATGACGTTTAACAAGGCCAAGTGTAAGGTCCTGCACCTGGGTCGGTGCAATCCCAGGCACAGATACAGGCTGGGTGGTGAATGGCTGAGAGCAGCCCTGAGGAGAAGGACCTGGGGGTCTGGGTTGACGAAAAGCTCAACATGAGCCTGCAGTGTGCACATGCAGCCCAGACAGCAACCCTGTGCTGGGCTGCATCAAGAGCA
Source organism: Tricholaema leucomelas (assembly GCA_013400475.1). Lineage (NCBI taxonomy): Eukaryota > Metazoa > Chordata > Aves > Piciformes > Lybiidae > Tricholaema lacrymosa > Tricholaema leucomelas. The sequence goes on from WAAF01012594.1 coordinate 230,179, forward strand.
GTGTGGCCAGCAGGGCAAGGGAGGGGATTCTCCCCCTTTACTCTGCTCTCCTCAGACCCCACCTGGAGTACTGTGTGCAGTTCTGGAGCCCCCAACACAAGAAGGACATGGAACTGCTGGAGCGGGTCCAGAGGAGAGCCACGAAGATGCTCAGAGGGCTGCAGCAGCTCTGCTATGAGGACAGGCTGAGAGAGTTGGGGCTCTGCAGCCTGGAGAAGAGAAGGCTTCGAGGAGACCTTAGAGTGGCTTTCCAGTATCTGAAGGGAGCCTACAGGAAGGCTGGGGAGGGACTATTGACAAGGTCTGGTAATGTCAGGACGAGGGGGAATGGGTTTAAGCTGGAAGAGGGGAGATTTAGACTGGATGTTAGGAGGAAGTTCTTTACAGTGAGGGTGGTAAGACACTGGCACAGGTTGCCCAGGGAGGTTGTGGATGCTTCCTCCCTGGAGGTGTTTAAAGCCAGGCTGGATGAGGCCTTGAGCAGCCTGCTCTAGTGGGAGGTGTCCCTGCCTATGGCAGGGGGTTGGAGCTGGATGATCCTTGAGGTCCCTTCCAACCTAAACCATTCTAGGATTCTATGATTCTATATAATGAAATTATCTTCAAACTCAATTCTGCCTATGCAGATTTGATGCATAGGAGTATATATCTAGACCAATAACTACCTTTACAGTGAGCTAAGATGCCAAATCTTTCTACAAACCTCTTGTACAAGAATGTTGGCTGGTGTGGTCATTACTCCGAAAGGAGCCAAGCTGTTGGAGCCAGGTCCTAGAAAGGGAAGACACATCAGAAATAAGGCAATATCATTAGAAGACAAATGACAATGGAAACGTTGGGCTTCTCTTTCTCACCTTTTTTATTATTTTCACACACTTTCATTTCAGGGAAGTGAGTGAGAATATTCCATCAGCCAAACAGAGGACATCTCTGGTGCTTGCAAAAGCACTACAAGTCATAGCTGCTGAGGGGCTGTTCCCCACTAGATGTGCAAGGGGAGCTGAACAAAGGGAAGGATCTTCATTCTGTATTCACATCTGTTCTACACCATATATGCTGTGGACATATTATGATGTCCTGTATATTCCTCGATGATTTTTCAAGAGGTACTGTCCTTTGTCATAGAAGACATACAGGACACTCATTTTTCATGCAATCAGAAGTGCAAAAACATAACTCAGAATGGATCATGAGATGACTATTTGTAAATTTAATGCTATCACATCATTTAAATGTCTGTTTTGTTTAGGTGATAAATTTCCCCGTGTTACATGGCATAGAGATATACTAAAGAATGAGCTCTATTGCAATATTGTTTCCTAAGTCTATAGATTGGCACATATGACATAGAATCATAGAATGGTCTGGGTAGGAAGGGACCTCCGAAGGTCATCTAGTCCAGCCCCGCCTTGCAGTTAGCAGGGGTATCCTCAATTACATCAAGTTGTCCAGAGCCCTATCAAGTCTCACTGAATATCTTGGGATGAGGCCCCAACCACCTTCTTGGGCAACCTGCTCCAGAGTTCCACAACCTTCATGGTGAAGGTCCTGTTCCTAACATCTAACCTAAATCTGCTCTTCTCTAGTTTGAAGCCGTTGCTCTCATCCTATCACCACAGACCTTTGTACATAGTCTCTCTCCATCCTTCTTGTGGGCCCCCTTCAGGTAGTGGAAGGCAACTGTCAGGCCTCCTTCGGGCTCAACAACCCCACCTCCCTCAACCTGTCTTCATAGCAGAGGTGTTCCAACCTCCCAATCATTTTCGTGGCCCTCTTCTGGACCCTCTCTATCAGGTCCGTGTCCTTCCTATATTGAGGGCTCCAGACCTGGGTGAAGTACTCTAGCTGAGGTCTCACCAGAGCAAAGTGACAGAATCAACCTCTCTGGATCTGCTGGCAGTGCATCTCTAGATGCAGCTCAGGATGTGATTTGCCTTCTGGGCTGCAGGCTCACACTGTCTGCTCAAGTCCTTTTCCACAGGGCTGCTTTCTCTCACCTCATCCCCCAGTTTGCAGATGACATATAAATGTGCTTCCAGATGCAGACAGTGGGAGAAACCTCCTGACCAGAAACATCTTGACCATTCCTATTTTAGGCAATATGATACTCCAGAAAGGTTATGGGGAAAAAAAAAAGCTAAGTTTGTAGGTGTTTCAAAGGCCATGGAATTGAGTCTCAAGAACAAGACTTGATGCAGCCCTGAAGAGGCTCTAGTTATGTGCTGACCTTGCTGACAAAGAAGCAAAATAAAAGCAGCAGGATGTAAAACTGGCATTTTCTTCTGATGACTTTTATTTAGTATGTTATACAACAATTCTGGGAGATAGTCTTCCCATCGTTCCTCACACAAACGAACAAGAGCAGCCTTGTAGAAGCTGCAAGGGAAATATGTGGCAGCATTTTTTTGAACAGCTGGTTTTGGAGAAATTTAAGAACAAGTGCAGTACTCAGGATTAATTTAGTAAGATGATTTAGGGGGCTGTAAACTTTGCCTACTACCTTCCTTTTCCCTTCCTCCACTAGCACTGCTTGCCTGTCTGAGCTTGCTCTGGACCAGTGCACATGGGCAGCCCTCTGCTCTTTCAGTGGCTCTTAGTACACATGATAAATGGGCTTGGGCCCATTGCAGCAAGTGGAAGAACTCATATTTCAAGGCAATTTGGACTGAGTCCCTCGACTATCTTTGCAACAGAATTCTCCTTGAAGAGGTTCACAAGGAAATGGTATCTGTCATTGCCTCTCTGCTCTTATCTGCCTATTGAACCAAATTCCAATAATGCACAGCCATGCATCCTCAGAAGCCTCCATATGCAAATTTTACAAGGAAATGCAGTCCTGTGTGCTCCACAGACTTGCCTACTTGTCTACAGGTTTTGAGCAGAATTGATTCAAATCTAAACCGAAGGCTCTCCCTGTGCCTATTAATCATCTTTCTTCATGCTGCCTTTTAACAGCTGCCACCACATACACTCCTCGGGCACCATTCCACTCTTCTGTGCCTCCCAAAGTCTCGGCATGATCTCTACTGATGTTTTTTTTATCCTAGGTAGTAGGACAAATCTTCTAGGGCAGCTATAAATGATAACTAACTTAGAAAATTATCCTGAATCTTCACTGCACTCTCAGTAAGCTGACTGCTGCTTTAGATTATAGGGATACTTTAGTAAGTATTCAGATCAATTCATTTTCTACCTAAAATCTTTTTGTAGAGAATGAAACCAGAAGTTGCCATTGTGATCATCTATTCTGACTCTCACAGAAGGCTTGGGGTCAAGGCCTGAGCCCCAAGAAAGCAACACTCTATCTTGTACAAAACTAACCCCTGTCTGCAGTGATGGGGTGACTGCAAGCCCTGGGAAGCTAATCCAAACTTAGAAGAGCAGCTAAGATTGGATGATTCTATAACCAGCACCCTCAAGCCCTTCTCTGCAGGGCTTCTCTCAAGCCACTCAACATCCAGCCTGGATTTGTGCTTGGGGAATCTCCACTTCCCAACTTCGCTTCTGCCTGTGGGGTTAGGATTAACCCACCCCTTATGCTGACCTGGTCAAGACAGTTAATTAGAAGAGTTAGGTTGGACTTGATGATCTTAGAGGTCTTTTCTAACCTGTTTAATTCTGTGATTCTGTGATTTCATGTGAAAAAAAATCCTTTTAGATTTGTAATTACTATATAATTTGAAGCATCTGTAAAAAGAAACATAAAAGGGAAGCATTCATATGCATGGGTGTATAAAGAAAGTAGTTTCCTTTTATATCCCTGTTACTGTGTTTGATCCTCCCTGGCTTTTATAATTGCCCTTTGTGTGATTATATTCAGCAAAATACAATATTCTTTTTTATTTTTAGGTTTTTTTTTTTAAAGGCAGTACAGACTAAAGTTGTATTTTGATGTGGTGGCTGCTTTGTCTCCAGGAGATCTTTAGTAAATTTGTGGTCAGCAGCAGTGCTGTTTGGTAAATAACACAAACCCATGGCAGGCTCGTTCAAAGCAGGGAAAGCCTCAGGGCGACTGAGGTGTAAGAAATAGCTCTGAATGAGCAATTCAAGTGGAGGAGACATTTAAATAATTAACTTCCTTTTGATAGGATTTTCCTGCTGCAGCGGAAGAAAGGATAAACAATTAACAACTGAAATTCTCTTTCCTGCCTGAGCGTTCCCTGACTCTGACATAATGGGCTCTACTCCAGAGAAAGAGCAGCACTTGGACTGTCTTCATAGCTTCATGAAGAGGGGCAAAAGAGGAGGTAATGAGGCTGTATGCTCCGTGCACAAGAGTGTGTGGGGGGAGCTGGGCTGTTTTCCTGCTGCTTTCTATTTCTCTTTGCTGCTGAGGCAGAAGCGGCATTGAAGTGTGAGGCTAGGAGGGGGGCCAGCAGGACTAGAGGGAACCCAGGCAGGCAGGTACCACCAGTGAGATGCGAAGACACCACAACACCTTCACCATCTTTGAGCTGTTACCTTCCCTTGCTAGCCATGGTGCTCAGCCTCTGCTGTGCTGCTTCAAGACTGTCCCTTGGCAATTGATGTCTTCCAGGAGCAGAGCTGAGATAAGGGCTGGAGCTCTTTCAGACAGAACAATAAAACAGTTGTAAGAGAAGGGAAGGAGATGTGGATGGATAGCTCAGCTGCAGCGTGAACATGCTTCACAAAACCTACCCATAACAACAGGCAGCAGCAGTCTGCCGTGTCAGCCTGCCCAATTGGTCATGATGTACACGGGATTTAGTCACACAAGCGCTGCAGAAGGCCACGTAGGAGACAGTGCTCACTTATGCAAACAGGAGGCATCCGTCCCCTTTAAATACAAATCGTGTGGAACTGCGCAGTATCACCCAAAGATACGCTAAGCCCCAAAACTGTCTTTTGAATTGTCATCTGCTTGGTTTGAAACTGGGAGAGGAGCAGTAGGCTGCGCAGCTAATGCCTTTGGCCATAGAGACCTACAGAAAAACCATTCTCTGACCCATTTATACAAATCAAGCCACTTGGTAATACCCAGAACTTTCTACCAGCACTGTCAATTAAGAAACTGTTTTGACTGGGTACCACTTTAATAAATAATCCTGATCGCTTAGAAATGCCAAGCTGAGGACTCTTAATATCTTCAGTATACTGTTGCTACCTACCTCATTTTCATCCTTATCATTTGCTGTTGGGGATGTGCTTTAAAAAAAGATCAGGAAAAGAACAAAGTACATCAAGGCCCATGGTTGGGAATAAGGCTAAGGTCTCTTTAATACTGCAAGTACAGCAGCCATTCCAGGAAAGCAAATACATGCACAAACATACACAACACACACGCACATGCACTACAAAAATCACCTTCTGAACACCAGCCCAGTCTGAAGGAACTGGAGCTAAAGGGAGGTGGGGAGTCCGAGAGAAGAGAAACTGTAGGAACTGACTGAGCTTGCCAGATCTTCATAGTGCTTTTCTGGCTGTAAATCTCTGGTTTATGTCTGATTATGACAGTAAGTTTTCAGTAATGTTTCCAATTTCTTCCACAACTCCCAAGAGGATTTTCTGGACAAAAAATGGACAGAATGCTATCTTCTTCTCTGTGAAATCTGTAAAACTGTATATATGGAAGGGGAAAATATTTTGGGACATCTTTCAGGAGAGGAACTCTTATGGAAAAGGACAAGAGTAAAGGCAAGAGTACAAGCTGCTCCAGCTCTCCCACAGGGCTTGGCAGGGGCAGATGAGCTCCTCAAGCCACAGGGGATCCACAAGCAGGGGCATGTTGCCTGACTTGGGTTGAGGCTGTGTGAGGAAGAGAGGCATCACAGCTTTCTGGGGCTGGATGGGACCAACTGTATGACTACCACTCCATCCCAAGAATCATTTCAGATGATTTCTTGGAGGAGCATGGTGTGGACCTCTCAGCTCTTGCACACATGCAGAAATTTGTGTCTCAGACCCACAGATTGCAGCATGCTCTTGATCTGCACTGCAGCAGGATGGACAGCTGTGCAGGGGAAACATTTGTTTCGTTGTGTGTCTTCTGCTGTGCTCTAGTGAAGACATATAATGACCATTGCAGCTCCACTGGTCCAGGTGGATTTTGCTCCTTGTCCTGTGATGAGAAGATGTTGTGAGAAGATACTTCCTTTGCATTCATATCCATGATCCAGATGGTGGTCCATTCAAGTCAGTTGAGAGATTTTATTTCCTCTTTGAGCTCTTATGCAGTCCTCTAGTCCAGGCTGCAACCCTAGTCTGGTTCATTCCCATCTCACGAGGGAAGAAGCACTGTATCGGTCTGATCTAAGCTTCCCAGAGACTCCAAGAACTAACAGAGCAAGACATTAATAAAATGCTTCCCCCTCCCCTCCTTTTGGAAAGAAAGGAATTAGATGTAGAGAGGAAAAGAAAAAGGGGGTATAACACCCAAAGAATAGTCTTGCTTCGATTTGGAAGTTAAAAGAAAAACTTTAACAATAAAGAAAAGGTATTTAAGGTAGGGGAGTTACAAAAAGGTATAGGGAAGGGAAACAAGACACAAAAATATATATAACCAGATTGGTGGCAATGGAAGGAAGTAGACTCAGGAAGTGGTGGTCCCACCATGTGGTAGGATGGCCACATGGCAGAACAGGAGCAACAAGAACATGGGTGGTGCTACCAGGCAGGCAAGGAGGGCAAAAAGAGAAAGAAACAGAAAGTTCCTCTGTTTTTATAGGGGGCCTAGACAGGAGGTGGGAGTGGGCTAACCACTACACCTGGAGTCAGGTTCAGAGCACCCCCAGGAGGGTTAACCCTTTACAGGCACTCAAGATGTGCTCATGCTGGCTTCACTGGTAGTTTTTAGTTAAAGGATGAAGAAATCTTACAGGTGCACACTGAAACATACACAGCTTCAGTGTGATAAAGAGATGGGTGCCATTCCAGTGGTTGTGCTTGCAGCCCCCTTTGCAGGTATTCATCACTGAAAACATCACTGTACAAGTTGTCTCCTTTCTTTGGCTGAAATGAATGGATGTGATGAGCGACTCTGTCCACACTCTGCATGAGAGAAGTGTTTTAGTAAACTCTATCCTGTGCTAACAGGACAAAACTGAAGAGCTCTTTGGGTGAGCTGGCACTACTCATCCTGCACACCTTCTGCAAGCAGTATCAGGGATTGCATGAAATGAGCAGTCATCTAAAAAAGCAGGTAAGAAACATGGTTATCCCAGCTTTTTTGCAGATTCCCTGAGTGCTTTGGTCAGAAGCACTGTGCAGCTGGCAAATAAGGTACCACTGGCCATAAAATCCTTGTGCACTGCTCTGACAACAAGGGAATAGACAGCTAAAAAGAAGAGCAGCCAACAGTTCTTTGACAACTTGCAGTGCCTGGGAGGGAAAACTCAAAGGAGTGTGTGTCTATTGCATGTTTTCTGCCCATTTCATTTAGGTGTATCACACTTTGAATGGCTGTGCTTTGGTTTGCAGCTCATGAAGGACTGACTTCACTTTTTCCTTGGAATGAATTTCCTGTCAGACAGGGCAAAATTGGTGGGCTGTGCCACATTAGAGGGTCTGGGTTACTACACCATCTTCACGGCCTCATAATTCACACCTCACCTTGCTTTTGTCCTACAGCTTTATTTCTGCAAAGCACTTACATGCAGATTACAAGCTGACATTTGCAAGATTGCAAGTTAAACATATGCCCATGCGTCTTTCAATGTGAGTATTGCTTCCTTCCACCTCCACTGACCTGAGCCAATGCTCAGCATTAGAAATGATGAGAGTTTCTGAAGAATCCCACACAAACCAAGGGTTGAGGAAGGGAGAGAGAAAGGCAGACACAAGCCTTAAGAGCAGCCACATGCAGAAGGAGATAACGGAAATGTTTGTGACAGTTGGATCATGAATAACTTCAGGGAAGAAAAACAACAAACACTTTTACAAGTTGGATAGTGAAAATGGCCTCTGGACAACTGTGAGTTTTTGTCCACAGGACGTGCAGGAGTGCACGTAGGTTTATCCTCCTTTGGCACTGGACTAATTGCAGTTGTCAGTATTTCACCTTGTACAAGGTTCTGTGAAGCATAGACTCCTGACACATAGACAGGCTGGATGAAGAGGAGACCACTGCCAGGACCTGTCCATAGAGCTAGATGGCCTGTGGTAGACTGGCACTAGGAGTTTCAGGTCAGTGACCTCTTAATCAAGTCCCATACTCTACCCCATAAGGTAGATGTGGCTCTCAGGGCTTTTGCTACACTCCTGCAGGGGCACAATGTTTACAGGTGCCTTTTTTGTGGAAAACATGTGAAGCCTTCCACCTGTGACTGCAGGGTGCAGCCCTGTCCTAAGGTTTGCTTCTCTGGAGAGGATAAAGAATTCAGCTTTAATACCATAACTGCAAATAGACTAAAATTAAGCTTTAGACTTGTAAAATTATTTGAGTAATTACCATTTCTAAGAGACCTTCCAGCACTGCCACAATGAATTTGGAAGAGAAGAGCCTCTCTCCTGCCTGATGTCGTCTCAGAATAAACAAAGTGCATCTCTGCCACAGGCACAAAGCAGAAGCTGCTGCTGCCCTGTCTGTCCCTGGGGGGTGATGAACAGGGCCACCTCAGACACGATCTGCCTCTGAAGAAAGTAGATTTAGTTAAATATTATTCAGGATGTGATTCAGTTGTCCATGCCCAGACATCTGATGTAATTTTGGACTTTTGTACAGAAATAACTTTGGGGGTCTTATGCATAAAATGAAATGGAGGAGCCAGTGCTGCATATTTGTGTCCATCCACTTGGATCACAGAAGACAGCTGCAAAATCTGAAACAATGCCTGTATCTGCATTTGCCCCTGCTTACAGGAGGTCACCTGAAAACCCTCGGGAATAGGGAGAAGGAATGAAGGGAGCGAGGGAGATAATAATAGCTGAATAATGTATTCAATGAGATTCATGGAATTTGGGGACTAATATATTCTATGAATAATATTTTCATTATTTTCCCAACTCCAGTGCTAACAGATGATATGAATAATGATTGAGGCAAACACTTGAATTATATGACAATGATATTGAAGTTTGGAAGCATATATTACATGAAGTGAGGTGACTCTGCTTCTGCCTGTCATCAGCTTGAGGCATGCATTCTCAGAAATAGTGAAATATGTATTTGACACTTTGGCCTTTCCTCACAGAAAGTTTGTGCTCAGATTACCTGACAGTAAGAATCAATCAATCACTTGCATGCTGTTTCTCTCCCAGAAAATTGCTAACAATTGCTTTCTTTCAGCACTTCAGAAGTCACATCCCTAGAGGCCAGACCTCTCATCTCCACAGTCCTCTCTCTCTGAGGGGCAGCATGTTCTTGTCACTGGAGTGGAAACTTGTTTCTTTATGATACTGCAACCTGCCACTGTCCTGCAACAGCACGGGTTGACAGTCCCTGATGCTGTGGTAGCTTTCTTTGTAGCAGTTATACATTGATCATAGGGACATGCCACCAAGGCTTTTCCAGTAATTCATTCTCCTCAGCATCTCACTGCTGGAGGTGCCTACTAAATGCGTTCTCTAGACACAAGGGCAAAAGAAAGAGTAACTACGTGGTGTGGAGGTTAGCCATGAAATCCAAGCTGCAGTCGGATAGGCTTCTACAGGGTCTGACCCACGGTGGGTCACTGAGCCAGTGATTTCAGCATGAGGTAGCTAAGGATCTATTTCCAGCATGAATACAGAATTACTCCCTAATAAAATCAGAACAATCTTTATTACTTCAGTAGATTTTAACTACAATTTCTCTTGTCTTTGGCTTAACACAGGAGCTGGAGAGTCAACGGACATTTCCCATCTGGCCTAAGAAGCTGTGGTTCAATTATAATGTATTTAATGTATTGCCAGCCAGAGCAGATTTAATGACTCCAAACAACATGGAACCTACTGCATCTGCTGCTATGCCACAAATATGATTCAGTTCTGAAACTAAAAGGTAATATGGATCCCTACTATCAGTTCACTGACATCAGATGCACAATACCCTTTGATATCAGTACTCAAAAATCACACTAAAGAAAACCAGACAATAATTTCCACTCACCAGAATTCATAACCTAACTGATAACTGAGCCTGCTGCAAGCAACTGACTGTCATTCATCAGCTAAATGTCGAATTCATCAGTTCCTGGAGGGAATCTACTCAGTCAGAAGTGAATGTGGTTCATACACATATTTAATTCTAACTTTGAGAGTAGAGAGGAATTTAACAGAACATTAGAGAATGATGAATAAATTATAATGGTATTAATGAGGCTGATGCATATATCTAAAGGGAAAAGTCCCAGAGGGTTCAGGGAGCTCCAAAGTTACTAATAAGTTATTAATTTTGAAGTTGATAGTAGATAACAACTTAAACATTCTAAATATGAGTGTGCACTGTGATTTCTGCTGCAGAAGACAAAATCTTTTGGCATATTATGCTATGAATTATAATTCATAAAGGCCAGAGAAGTAATTATTCTTTTTTGTACATCTTTAGGAGAGATTGCAGTTGGATATTGGTCTACATTCCCAGGAACTCAGCTGCAGGAGGATACTGATAAACCAGAATAAATTTGAGAGATTCCAGCTATGTGCAAAGAAAATGATAAAAAGCCTCTGATAAAAAGAGTAGGGGAAAAATCCTCTTCAGAAAGATGGAAAGAAGGAGATATGAACAGCAGAGAGAGCTGGTGGGAAATTGTATGACACTCAGAATAAAAAAAAATGCAGCAAACAAGTCATAAGAAACAAATACTTTTTTTACCAAATAAACCTGTGAAATTGTTGTCACTTCCTACCTGAACTACAATACATGTGCTAATGAATCAGACCAAAGCTCCCAGAGAGTCAGGACATCTTCAGAATCTGTATGGCTTCAGTTTCTTAAGTTGTTGTGCTAGTTTGAGCCTAGCTAGAATGTTTTGGTGAGAAGGACTAGATAATAGGCTGTGAGATGGAAACAATGATGATGTTTACTACCCAAACCACCACAGTTGTGCCCTGGAGCTTCTTGTGTTTACTTCTTGACTTAAGACCACAACTGACAAATATTTACACAAGCAAGTGCCTTTGTGTCGGTGAGGTTTTCAGTTCAGTTCAGCAGATTTTTGTGCATGTAAATGACCTGACTTGCTCTACTACTTTACACTTCACTGCTGGCACTCCCAGATCACAGAACCACAGAAATATTTGGGTTGGAGAAGACTCCTAGGATCATCAAGTCCAACCGTTATCCCTACCCTACGAAGTTCACCCTTAAACCATATCCTCGAGTACTGCATCCAAAAGGCTTTTAAACACATCCAGGGTCGGTGACTCAACCACCCCCCTGGGCAGCCCAGTCCAATGCCTGACCACTCGCTGTGAAGAAATGTTTCCTAATGTCCAGTCTAAACCTACCCAGTCACAGCTTGAAGCCATTTCCTCTTGTTCTATCACTATTAACCTGTGAGAAGAGACCAGCAGCAGCCTCTCCACAATGTCCTTTCAGGCAGCTGTAGACAGTGATGAGGTCTGCCCTCAGCCTCCTCTTCTTCAAACTAAACAGCTCCCTCAGTTGCTCTTCATAAGATTTATTTTCCAGGCCCTTCACTACCTTTGTTGGCTTCCTCTGCACTTGGTCCAGATATTTGCTACTTGTCCAAGTAACTCTGGGGTTGTTAATTTTCCCCAATGGCTTTTCTGCCCTTCATCTAACAATGTTTCAGCATCGCTCTGGCAGAACCATCCCCATGCCAATGTGGTGACACTGAGCAGCAGAACTGGTATAAATTTGCACATACTGTGTATTTTTCATCTTAGTGCCAATCTAGTTGATTGGATAGGGCTGGGTGATAGGTTGGACTGGATGATCTTGGAGGTCTCTTCCAACCTCATTGCTCCTATGATCTGGACACAATATTCTGGATGTATCCTCACCAGGGCAGAATTGAGGGGGAGGAGAACCTCTCTTGATCTACTAACCACAGCCCATCTGTTACACCCCAGAATGGCATTGGCCTTCTTTCCCACAAGAGCACATTGATGGTCTCCTTCCCAGCACTGATAAAGATTTTAAACAGGTCCCTGGGACAGCTCCCAGAACAGACTGCTATGATGTTCCTCTGGTTGCAAATCTCCAGATAAAGAGGAGTTATTACTCATTACCCCTTAGAACAAACCAACCATTCAGATTATAAACCATCTGTCATTTTCCCAGCCCTAACATGGCATCCCATCTTGGATACATGAATAAGATGGGAAAGAACCTTGAATGCCTTGCTAAACTCAGTGAAAATGACATCTGCTGCTCTCTTCTCCATCCTGAAACATAGCTTTTTATCACAGGAGGCAGTCAGAATGGTAAATCCATGGTGACTACTAGCAGACACTTTCTTCTCCTTCCTCCACCTAGAAATCTCCTGCATCATGACCTTTTCAGAGAGCAAAGTCAATTTGTCTGGCTTGTCACTCCTTGTGTTGTCCTCTAGCCACATTGGATGATGTTGTTTTGAACAAGTTTGAGAAGAAGATGACATAGAAGACCTTATTTAGGCCTCAAATACTAGACATGGGGTAAAAAATAAATTCCCAAGTTATCATTAGTCCTCATTATACATACCAGTTATGTCTGATACATGTTCAACAATACTTGAGTCTTTGCTCAGTTTTGACCACCACACTGATACAGTAATTAATTCCAGCCTGGGGGAAAAAGCATTTTCTCTTCTATCCCCTTTGGATACTGTGAGAGAAGATGAGGGTGTTTGGTATGCCACCACTTAGAGCTCCCTGTTTAAAATCTGATATTCTGGGATTACAGCAAAGAAATGTTTGTCTATTTGATGCAAGCCTGTATATTTAGACACATGATTAGACTGCTCTTAAGAAGCCATCACAGCTTCAGCTTTTTAGCATCTTTCCAGTATCTGAAGGGAGCCTACAGGAAGGCTGGGGAGGGACTATTGACAAGGTCTGGGAATGTCAGGATGAGGGGGAATGGGTTTAAGCTGGCAGAGGGGAGATTTAGACTGGATGTTAGGAGGAAGTTCTTTACAGTGAGGGTGATGAGACACTGGCACAGGTTGCCCTGGGAGGTTGTGGCTGCTTCCTCCCTGGAGGCGTTTAAGGCCAGGCTGGATGAGGCCTTGAGCAGCCTGCTCTAGTGGGAGGTGTCCCTGCCTATGGCAGGGGGTTGGAACTGGATGATCCTTGAGGTCCCTTCCAACCTAAACCATTCTATGATTCTATGATTTTCTCAGTGAGCAGATTTATTACAGTCAGAGAACATCCAAGGGTTTACAGAGGTTCACGAGTGTCCATGCTCAAACTGCAAGGCATCTGGAACTGTTATAACTTCACACTGAAAAAAAACCACAATGCAAATGTCAAGTACAGCTCCTCATACAATTCTAGGAGGTAAAAAATAGTCCAGTAAAATCGTGCAGATTCTGCTGGAACAAATTATACTGGAAGTGCTTGCAAACCTGCTGAAATGTATGTGACTTTGTACACAAAGTCTCATAAACCCAAGGGACAGAAATTTGATTGATATTACAGGACTGATCAGGTTGTAAGCACTGCAAGTGAAATACTGTCCCTTTCACAGATGAATCAGCCATGTGATGGAACATCTATGTGTTCTTTGGAATCCAAAGACAAATGAAAGCCTTCACTATACCTCAGGGTGCAGACTTTGAACAACAGCTGGCAGCTGCACGCTAATGAACGCTTTGTTAAATAGCTATTGTTAGATGCAAAGTGTGTGCTGCTCAATTGAGACCCACTGATGGAATTAAGATGATTAAACAGAGAAAAGGTGCTGTGTTTGTGTCACCATGAAAATAGCTGTTAACTTATCTGCACCTACCAATAACTTATTAGCCTCCTGGACAAGTCTAAGATAGAGGTTAATGCTACAATATATTTCCTGTAAACATTTTGGTGTCAATTAGTTCCAGCCCACAAACTGCTTGGGAAAAAAATGACTACCAATTTCATCTGTTTGCTCCTATCTATTGAAGATTAATTCAGATAGTCAATTTTATAGTCTATTTTAATTACTTTGGGTAATTGCTGAGTAATAAAATAAGGCTATACCTACATCTTTGCCAAACAGCAAGAAGATTTTATACCCAAAAGCTTGTGTGATTAATTGGAGAAACAGCTTTTCAGAAATGATTAAATATTGCTTCTCATCACACTATTACACTATCACAGTATTATCACNCAGCAATAAGGTCTCCCCTGAGCCTCCTCTTCTCCAGGCTAAACAATCCCAGCTCCCTCAGCCTCTCCTCGTAGGGCTGTGCTCGAGGCCTCTCACCAGCCTCGTTGCCCTTCTCTGGACACGTTCAAGCATCTCAGTGTCCCTCCCAAACTGGGAGTATTCTCTTACTTTGCTATGCTGCTACTTATTTACATTTATGTCTGTTCTATCCCATACTTTTATATGTGTTTCTTGTCAGTGAAAATCAGTTTCTGATTCTTTTTATTTAGATGAGCAAGTAGTTCTTGACTAACACTGAAAGAATCATTATGACCCTGTCCTTATCTAGTCAGTTTTCTCCAGTGCTGAGTGAACCAAAGATAGCTTTGTGTTAAAAAACAACCAACCAAAAAAATCTATGGAAGAGTTAATTCTTCCTGTAAAAATGAAACAAGCCCTCTACAGTGTTACTGTTTTGTCTTGTGTAGCAGGCTGTTATTTTCTGAAATAGTATTAATCTGTGAGACAGGAGGGAATTCCTTCCACTTGTTTTCATCCACAAGATGCTGGCTGCCTCGGCTAAGTCATACAGCATTTCCAGAAGGAGCTTTTGCTCTAAACTCCAGAGGGGTTTGCCCTTTAGACAGGCTTGTCTCTCGCCTTTGACTGCTGAAAACTCTAGTCAAGTCAATTGAACTGGATGCTTTACTTTCAGACAGTTTGAATTGCTCTGTGAGGATGTGTATAATTCTGCTTATATTCAGGAAGCTTAGTTCCTAAAAAGAGTAGAGTGTCATTAGTATAATGTGAAAATAACACAGCAATAAATACAATCTATGGCTGAGACCTTAGAAATGCTGAAGGTGGATCACCTAACCCATGAGAACAGTCCAACTTATGTCAGTAGAAGTAATGTCATGAACAGAGGTCAAAGCGCAAGTGTATGCAGAGTTGCATGGGACATATGGAGTAAACACTGGGCAACTGTCTTTGCATTTACCTTTTCCATCAGAAGACACCTCAGTATGAGGAAAATGTTTAAAACTCTAAAACTTAATTTCATTGTACCAAGATCAGGAAGTTCAAGTTGGTAAAGAATAGATGAACAGAAGGTTATGCTTTACACACAAGGTGTCCTCTTCCAGTTAGCCAAATGAAAAAGACAATGCCATCATATAGAATCATAGACTCATAGAATAATTTAGGTTGGAAGGGACCTCAAGGATCATCCAGCTCCAACCCCCTGCCATAGGCAGGGACACCTCCCACTAGAGCAGGTTGCTCAAGGCCTCATCCAGCCTGGCCTTAAATGCCTCCAGGGAGGAAGCATCCACAACCTCCCTGGGCAACCTGTGCCAGTGTCTTACCACCCTCACTGTAAAGAACTTCCTCCTAACATCCAGTCTAAATCTCCCCTCCTCCAGTTTAAACCCATTCCCCCTCGTCCTGACATTACCAGACCTTGTCAATAGTCCCTCCCCAGCCTTCCTGTAGGCTCCCTTCAGATACTGGAAAGCCACTCTAAGGTCTCCTCGAAGCCTTCTCTTCTCCAGGCTGCAGAGCCCCAACTCTCTCAGCCTGTCCTCATAGCAGAGCTGCTGCAGCCCTCTGATCATCTTCATGGCTCTCCTCTGGACTCACTCCAGCAGTTCCATGTCCTTCTTGTGTTGGGGGCTCCAGAACTGCACACAGTACTCCAGGTACTGTGTTAATATGATTAACAGCTAAACATAATATGGTGATGCATAAATAACACCTGTGTATATAGCTATCTTCACAGCAGGGGAAGCCTTAGCACAAATAACAGCAGGCTAGCTGACAGCCAGAGAGATTACAGTATTTCATTTTCAGGCACAAGTCTGAGTCAGGGTGGCTGTGGTCAGTAAGAAGCTGTTTCTAATTTGTTTGGCTAGACCTTGAATTTGATCTGTTGACTGCTGCCAGATTTAGCAGGCAGGCTGTAACGGTCCATCAATTTTAACAGACGCTTAATGAACACAGCAGATTATAATTTGGAAGGCCAGGAACAGAGAAGCAAGACAATACAGGAAGCAATGGTTTGATGTAGACAGCAGTGATGGGAAAGAGATATCTCAATTACATGTAGAATATTACTATTTTCTTTCCACACCATCTGAGCATACAGCAAGCAAAACCTCAAAATATCTCTTTATAGCTGCCTGCAGCAGCAATATTTAGCGCCCTTGCTGCATCAGAAATAAAACTGCCTCCATGGCTTTAGGTTGGCCAGAAAAATACAGACTGAAAAAAAATGAGTTACAAGCCACTGTCTTAAAAATATACAAGTACAGAAGACAGGCCACAGAAGACCAAATTCAAGCTTGTCTGCTCCGAAGGCTCTGCATCCCTGCAAGTGGAATACATCTGACCATCTAACGTTAAGCACACCAGTCTCCAGCCCTTTTCCTGGGCCAGTTCCTTCCTCAGAATTACAGAATCACAGAGGTTGGAAGAGATCATGGAGTCCAACACTGCTGCCAAAAGCAGGATCAGCTAGGGTAGTCTGCACAGGAATGCATCCAGGCTGGTTTTGAAAATCTCCAGAGGAGGCTCCGCAACCTCTCTGGGCAACCTGTTCCAGTGCTCTGTCACCCTCACTGTAAAGAAGTTTCTCCTCATGTTGAGGTGAAACCTTCTCTATTCAAGTTTGCATCCATTGTTCATTGTCTTATTACTGTACATCACTGAAAAGAGATTGGCCTCATTCACTTGACACCCACCCCTCAGATATTTATAGACATTGATCAGATCTCCTCTCAGTCTTCTCCAGACTAAATAGCCCCAGGTCTCTCAGTCTCTCTTCATGAAGGAGATGTTCAAGTCCCCCAGTCATGCTCATGGCTCTCCACTGGACTCTTTCCAGCAGGTCTCTGTATCTCTTGACTTGGGAAGCCCAGAATTGGACATAGTATTCCAGGTGTGGCCTTACCAGGGCAGATCAGAGAGAAGAAGAACCTCTCTGGATCTGCTGGCCACACTTTTCCTGATGCACCCCAGGATGCTATTTGCTCTCTTGGCCAGAAGAGCACATTGCTGGCCCGTACAGAACCTGCTGTCCACCAAGGCTCCAAGGTCTTTCTCCACGGAGCTGCTTTCCAGCATGGCAGACCCCAACCTGTACTGGTGCTGCTGTTATTCCTCCCTAGATGGAGGACCCTGCACTTGTCCTTACTGAACTTCATGTGGTTAGCCTTCACTCAGCTCTCAGCCTGTCCAGCTGTTTTTTCAACCTCAGACAACTTGGAGTGTGGGCTTACCCACAGCTATTCCTCCACTGCAGAATGGGCTCAAAAAGTTGAACAAAGCTTCAAAAAAAGTTTATTCTGTCTCCACAAGATAATATGGAACATATATGAAAAGGACATTCTGACAATATCAATAATAAAACCAGAGACTAAGGGTAGAGGATGCCAAACACAAAGGACAGACTGCGTAATGTGGAGCATCAAACAAATTATGTATGAGTTGTACATAAAGGGCTCAGCTCTAAACCGAGAAATAACAATGGTTCAAAGATCTCTGGCAGCATCATCCCCTCGAATCATAACATAATCTTAAGGAAGGTTCAATTTTCACTTTAAATTCAACACAAGTTATCTGCTGCAGCAATCCCTGCATTTATCCAGGGTCTATTCCCCACTGATAACTTTTCCTGTAAAGGGCAGCTCTCTTAAGAAACATAAGAGAGAAACAGCTGAGGCTTTGATTTCTGCCTGTAACTCTGCATGACATTTATCTGAAAGAACAGCTCTGATCAGGTACTGTATTCATTTGGGGTCTCCAGATTTTGAGTCCTAGGAAGATGAGAAAGAAATAGATTTTTCCAGTTTGTTTACTGTATCACAGTCTCACAGTCTCACAGTATCACCAAGGTTGGAAGAGACCTCATAGACCATCAAGTCCAACCTGTTACCACAGAGCTCAAGGCTAGACCATGGCACCAAGTGCCACGTCCAATCCTGCCTTGAACAGCTCCAGGGATGGCGACTCCACCACCTCCCTGGGCAGCCCATTCCAGTAGCCAATGACTCTCTCAGTGAAGAACTTTCTCCTCACCTCAAGCCTAAATTTCCCCTGGCGTAGCTTGAGGCTGTGTCCTCTTGTTCTGGTGCTGGCTGCCTGAGAGAAGAGAGCAACCTCCTCCTGGCTACAACCACCCCTCAGGTAGTTGTAGACAGCAATGAGGTCTGCCCTGAGCCTCCTCTTCTCCAGGCTAAACAATCCCAGCTCCCTCAGCCTCTCCTCGTAGGGCTGTGCTCGAGGCCTCTCCCCAGCCTCGTCGCCCTTCTCTGGACACGCTCAAGCATCTCAATGTCCTTCTTAAATTGAGGGGCCCAGAACTGGACATAGTACTCAAGGTGTGGTCTAACCAGTGCAGAGTACAGTCTGTGAGTCTTTGGTGACATACTTTTTAATGACTGTCATTGTTCCACAGTATGTTTTCTGTCTGCAACTTCTGTATGTAAGGAAAGGAAAAAAAAAGTATTTTTAAAATAGCTGTACATAACTACAAAGTCATAATTGGCAAAAGGGAAAGAGTAGCAGCTGCTTATTTATATTCTTTGAAAAGCCTGGTTTCAAGTTGACAGCATCTCTTTACACTAATGAGACCAAGGAAGAGGCGGAAAACATGCAAATGCACTACGAGAAAGTTAGGAGGGCACTGTTGACAATTAACTAATGATTATTAATTCCCTTGATACACATCATAATAATGATAATTATGATGAACTCATTTTGTTTCATTGTGGAGGCTGTTAACATTTGATTTCCTGGGCTTTTCCTTGCAATTTGCATTAATTACTGTCCACCTCCTGTCTAGTTTTCTGCTGAAACTTTACAAAGTCTTTAATGTGTTCAACAAGTCTTTTCCAATTGACTAATTGGCATTGAGACATTTTCACTGCCTGTCTGCCTCTTCATTACACCTCTCAAAATAAGATTTTTGTTGAAAGAGGCTTACAGGAGCTTATTCCTCCCTTTTCCTACTTTACATTGACTCGCAGACATGCTTTTATTTTGTTTTTTTTTACTTGATAACTCCACTAAGTGATTTATTATGCAGCTCAAATGCTTGCCACTGCACATTGCTCTACTTGCTTTCATATTTCTGGAGTCCAGAATCCAATCTACTGATTCCTGGTTATTTCCTGGCACTTTCTGCTAACAGTCATTTGCTGCCACCACCTCCACCCCTATCTGCTAGATCCCCCAGTCCTTTGCCCAAATAACCTGCCTCGACAATTCTTCCTAATGAAGTTCATGGTGGTTGCTCAGTTGGGGATCTAGACAACTGCTACAAGTTATAAGCTTTATCAAGATATGATAGGAATTGAGTGCACCCTCAGTAAGTTTGCAGATGACACCAAGCTGTGTGGCACAGTTGACTTGCTGGAGGGCAGGGATGCCATCCAGAGGGACCTGGACAGGCTGGAGAGGTGGGCCCAGGCCAACCTCATGACATTTAACAAGGCCAAGTGTAAGGTCCTGCACCTGGGTCGGTGCAATCCCAGGCACAGATACAGGCTGGGTGGTGAATGGCTGAGAGCAGCCCTGAGGAGAAGGACCTGGGGGTCTGGGTCGACGAGAAGCTCAACATGAGCCTGCAGTGTGCACATGCAGCCCAGACAGCAACCCTGTGCTGGGCTGCATCAAGAGCAGTGTGGCCAGCAGGGCAAGGGAGGGGATTCTCCCCCTTTACTCTGCTCTCCTCAGACCCCACCTGGAGTACTGTGTGCAGTTCTGGAGCCCCCAACACAAGAAGGACATGGAACTGCTGGAGCGGGTCCAGAGGAGAGCCACGAAGATGCTCAGAGGGCTGCAGCAGCTCTGCTATGAGGACAGGCTGAGAGAGTTGGGGCTCTGCAGCCTGGAGAAGAGAAGGCTTCGAGGAGACCTTAGAGTGGCTTTCCAGTATCTGAAGGGAGCCTACAGGAAGGCTGGGGAGGGACTATTGACAAGGTCTAGTAATGTCAGGACGAGGGGGAATGGGTTTAAGCTGGAAGAGGGGAGATTTAGACTGGATGTTAGGAGGAAGTTCTTTACAGTGAGGGTGGTGAGACACTGGCACAGGTTGCCCAGGGAGGTTGTGGATGCTTCCTCCCTGGAGGTGTTTAAAGCCAGGCTGGATGAGGCCTTGAGCAGCCTGCTCTAGTGGGAGGTGTCCCTGCCTATGGCAGGGGGTTGGAGCTGGATGATCCTTGAGGTCCCTTCCAACCTAAACCATTCTATGATTCTATGATTCTATGATTCTATGTAAAGAAGAGACCTAAACTTGACATTATTAATTTAATGCAATAAGTAAAGCAGTTTTCTTTCTGAAGTCCAGCAATGCCTGCCTCTTACAAAGCTCATCCTCATCCCAGCCTACACTTGTTCTGGACAATTAATAACATAAAGGAATTTCCAAATTTATCTAGAAATGTTACAGCAAAAATCCCCTCAGGATCCTCATATTGCTGATACTGACAGAGCCTGGGAAAGCTTCAGTGATCCCTGTCACACTGACTTGAGGCTTTTGAAGTGCGTTGCATCCCTTTCAGGGAATTTTCAAACTGCAGTTTAAAAAAGGAATCCACACCTTCCAGCAGCTGAAGGAAAGCCATGATTCATACTGGTGTCCCACTGGATCCATTATTTTTGCCAAAACCCAGTTCAGATTTTGGAAGGACGTCAACAGCTGTCATTCTTATTGAATGCTGTGCTCAGCCCAGCTATTCTCTGCATTCTGAGAAGCATGTTCATACCCATAACTAATACAACTACCTTTCCTGTGTGCTGCACACTTACACAGATAAATGCTCCTGAAGAATTCTGCATTGATTCTGTATGCGGTTAACATTCCAGGAGGAGTGGCCTTGAACTCCACACTTGACCTGACTTCCTGGCCTGCATCAGGAATGGTGTGGCCAGCAGGAGCAGGGAGGTCATTCTGCCCCTGTACTCTGCACTGGTTAGACCACACCTCGAGTACTGTGTCCAGTTCTGGGCCCCCCAGTTTAAGAGGGACATTGAGATGCTTGAACGTGTCCAGAGAAGGGCGACGAGGCTGGTGAGAGGCCTCGAGCACAGCCCTACGAGGAGAGGCTGAGGGAGCTGGGATTGTTTAGCCTGGAGAAGAGGAGGCTCAGGGGAGACCTTATTGCTGTCTACAGCTACCTGAGGGGTGGTTGTAGCCAGGAGGAGGTTGCTCTCTTCTCTCAGGCAGCCAGCACCAGAACAAGAGGACACAGCCTCAAGCTACACCAGGGGAAGTTTAGGCTTGAGGTGAGGAGAAAGTTCTTCACTGAGAGAGTCATTGGCTACTGGAATGGGCTGCCCAGGGAGGTGGTGGAGTCGCCGTCCCTGGAGCTGTTCAAGGCAAGGTTGGACGTGGCACTTGGTGCCATGGTCTAGCCTTGAGCTCTGTGGTGAAGGGTTGGACTTGATGATCTATGAGGTCTCTTCCAACTTTGGTGATACTGTGAGACTGTGATACTGTGATACTGTGACCTCAGGTGGCCTGGACCCCTCCCCAGGGGTGGGTCTGGACACCACCAGGTGATGGTTAGCCCACTCCCCCCTTCCTGTCCCATAAAAGCAGGGGGACTTCCTGTTTCTCTTGCTCTCTGGACCACACTGCAGCTCTCTCTCTCTCTGCACCCCTGCATCTCTCCACACACATGGTCACCACCATCACAGAAATTCGGGCTGTATTTATACCTTTTTGTATTTGTTATCCTTTCCTTCCCTACATCTCTTGTAACTTCCCTACCTCTGATACCCCTTTTTAAGTTATTGTTAAACTTTTCCTTTTTAACTTCCAAATCGAGTCAGACTGATTTGTTTGGGTGGGCTTACCTTTTCCTCTCACTTCCAATTCCTTTCTCTGGGGAAGGAGGGAGGGGAGAGGGAAGGGCACTTTTATAAATTGTCATTGGTTCTATCAAAAGTATTAGAGTCTCTGGGAATTAAAATTAGAACCCCAGACAGAGTCACATACCATGGTAGTGTCCTGTCGCGCTTTTAAGCCCAGCCAAAGCCAAGCACTACAAGGCCCCTCACACAACTGCCAGTAGGATGGGGAAGAGAAACTTGGAGCAAAATGTGTGTTAAGAGGAGGAGAGTTTAATTAAACAATACAAAGAACACATGAATAGGAATAACAATGATGGCAAAGAAGTAATATATAAAACCAAGTATCATAAAATGCAATACCCTTACTCAACACCTATGCACCAAAACCCCACCTTGCTGCTGTGTGTTCAACTGGCTATCCTGGTGTGGCCCCTCTCAGATTCTTGTGAGGAAAATGAACTCTGTCCTAGCCAAAGCCAGGACAGGTTCCTAACATGGCAGGTTTTGTGCATGCGCTGCTGAGGCAGCTGTTGATGGAGCTGCCAGGCGTTTTCCACCATAGAATCATAGAATCCTAGAATGGTTTAGGTTGGAAGGGACCTCAAGGATCATCCAGCTCCAACCCCCTGCCATAGGCAGGGACACCTCCCACTAGAGCAGCTTGCTCAAGGCCTCATCCAGCCTGGCCTTAAACACCTCCAGGGAGGAAGCATCCACAACCTCCCTGGGCAACCTGTGCCAGTGTCTCACCACCCTCACTGTAAAGAACTTCCTCCTAACATCCAGTCCATACCATAAGGATTGTTTTTCAGGTGCTTAGGGAATTTACACTTTGCTGTATGTTTGTATAGGTCTATGAGGAGAAGGTTGGCATCTCTCAGAATTAAAAACCAGCATTGTAGTGAAAGCTTCACACATAGTGAGCCCAAATGAATCATCCTCCTCCTCCTGGGTCAAGTTGTCTCAGCCTATAGGCTATTGCCCAGCCAATGCAATGGCTTCACTGAAGCTCATTTCTTCATGAATGTTGTCACATAGAAACATTCCATTTGGAAAAGACTCCCCAGCATCATCAAATCCAACCCTTATCCTTACTCTACAAATTTCACTCTGAAACCACCACATCCAAAAGACTTCTAAACATGTCCAGGGCTTGTGACAGAACCATCTCCCTGGGCAGCCCATTCCAATGCCTGACCACTCTTTCTGTAAAAAAATCTTTCCTAATGTCCAGTCTGAACCTACCTAGTTGCAGCTAGAGGCCATTCTCTTTTGCTCTATTACAGTTTACCCGTGAGAGAAGATCAGCAGCTGCCTCTCCACAATGTCCTTTCAGGTAGTTGTAGGCAGCAATGATTGTCAGTTGCCATGATGTGCACCATACTGTCCTGATCTCTGAAGATGAAGGCAAATTGGGAAATTCCTCTTTGGAAGGCTGGCTTGACCTGATAGCCTTCCTGTTTTGTAGCCATGGCTCAAGAGCCTGTCCTGCAAGGCAAAGTAGCAGAGCAGAGTGACTAAGCTACAGACTGCATTGGACCTGCCAACTATGGAAGACACAAGACCTCGAGTTTGTAGAGCAGGATAGACCAGAGCTATGGGCCAAATACCTTGCACCCTTTTGGCTCCACTACTGGACAGTCACATCAAGGCAGCCTGGGAGCTGCCAGAGGTCACTGTAGAGCCAACATGTCAACAGAATCCCTTTGCAGATGCAATTCACTTTTTGTACTTTCAGTCCACTGAGATGCTCATTTGGGACACTTTGCCTTTGGGGCTTAAGAAAGTAACAAGAGGTCAGATGTCATTTTACAGAGACGCTGGGCCCCTTGTTCACTACACAGAGAAGTGGAAGAAGCACTGAGATGCTGAGATGCTGGTGGAGGAGCTGGTGCTGGGAGGCAGCTTGCCTTTTCTCTAAATAACAGAAAGGGACTGTGAGAAGTGTTCATTTTAGATAAGGAGGCAATGATTGCCCCATGTGATGCCACAAAAGGGGACTGAAAATGGAGTGGGCTGTTACTGGAGAGACTCATGGGAATGAGGGAGATTTTCAGGTTGGTTTAAAGGAAACAAACACAGATTGTTCATCAAACATAAAGAACTCTGGGCAACAGGAGAGGAGACAACTAAGTTGTGTTGTCTGGAGAAATTCAGAAAAGAAAGGGAAAAGGGAAGGTGAAATATAAATATAAGATGGGGAATGAAGAAATTTGCTTATATTTTCCTATGCAGTTCATTTGTTTTTCTTGTTATTCTCACTGATAACAAAAATGTTTCAGAAGGATATGGTTAACCAAATCCCTTGAGAAGAAAGGTTTTAATTTCCTTTCTTTGCTTGCCTTTACTCTTATCAACACTGAGAAAGGAATGGGGCCAAACCAAATTCACAGAGCTATTCATCATCAGCCCAAGGGATGTCAAATCCCTGTGCAAATGTTTCCACTGGCAGAAGGACAAATATATGCTATATGTCCATGGGAGTCCATTGTCTGGTCTCTCTGCATATTAATTCCACAGCCTGATTTTTTGTATTGCAAATCTGGCGGTGCAAAGGGTGGCATCCCCATGGTGCAGTGTGATATCAACATGCCATAAACAGCAGCAAGGAAAGGTTGGAAGGTAGTAAGAGAGTATTGAATATCACCCTGTCAATGCACATAAGAAAATCTGAAATAAGCTAGTTCTGCTCTCACAGATATGAATAGGGGTTCCTCTATTTTAAATTCCCAGGAGAGCTCATCTGAATTTACTTTTGAATGGAGTAGCATAAACCCCTGCGTGCTGAATTACAGCTGCCTTTGACGGTACAATTCAGTTCACTCCCAAAGGAGCAGTGGATCAAAAGCTGTCACTGAAGACAGGTTGTTAACTCTATTTAAGATTAACATGGTTCTTAATTTCCTGTTCCTGGAGCTGTGGCACCCAGGGGTGCCTGAGCAGAAGGTGGCCTGTCCCACCCTAAGCTTCTTGTTTCCTCTGGCCCCTGAGCAAAAGAACAGATCTTGGATTTAGATGATTTTTCTGGCATGCTGTCCCTCTTAGAGGGCAACTTGAGTTGCACGAAGCATAGATTTTGGGAAAACTCAGATGTGTTCCCTGGTGGTCACATGTCCAGGTCTTTCTTTAATGTGAGCAAGAACAAGATACCCTCCCAACTGGGACAGAGCTGGGTTCCCTGGTTAAGACATGTAGCACTGAACAGCTGCTGTGGGGCTGTTTTACCTGTCCCTGTGCAAGCTGAAAAGTCTCAAGCACATAACAAGGCTGGAAGGAGGGAAATCAGTGAGAAACATGAAGATTTCCCAGATTTTTGCAGTCATTTTTATAAACATAATGGGTTAGCTGCCTAGATATTAATGCCTAGATAACTGAGACATTGATACTTGTTGTATTAACTGAAGTGTTAATTCACACTGCATTAAATTTGACACTTGTCTATTAATTTTTTTGTAAGTAGGTGTTTTATTTTCAGGAAGTTGTGATAGCCACTGAATCAATCTGATTCTCGTTGCTGGAGCTCCAGCAATGTCCTTGTTTTTAACTCTTGTGATGGTTTGGGTGTTCCCTGCCCCCCACACTTTAGAAATCACCCAGACCAGACTCAGCCAGCTCTGGAAATTTGAATGAAGCTTATATTTACAGCTAGCACAATTTACAAGCAGATATTTACAGTATATACAGTTATAGACAGAAATATACAAGGTAAAAGGTAATACAGACACAACTCCCCTCCCAGAAACCTGAGTCCCCAGGAGGGGCTCTCAACCACCCCTCACCTTCCCCCTACCCCTCTCAACCTTACCCCAGTCCCAAGGAAGAATGGAGGCTCGGCCAAGGGGATTAAGAAGCAAAGGTGAAATCAGCCAAAGCAAATGGAGGGTGAGGTTAGAAAGCAAGATGGAGTTCAGCCAGCAGCCACGAGCTCCCCAGCAGGGAAAGAGCCGAGAGCAAAGCCCAGAGCGAAGTGCCCAAGCAAAGTGCAGAGCAAAGTGACTTTATCTAATGTTTTGCTTTTCCTTTGTACACATCTCAGCAAGGCTGTGAGGGAAGTAGACCTCACCATTGTTTTTATCTCTCAGCCTATGGTCTAGTTCTTCTCACCAAAACGTCCTAGCTAGGCTCAAACTAGCACAACTCTCTTTGAAGCAACACTACAGTTACCCTCACAAACCAAACACCTGCCCCACAAATCTACTGTCACTTGCAGCTCAGCTGCTTCGCTAACCTCAGAAATGTTCTGATATTTTGCATTTCTAACCGAACCATTTACCTGCCATATTGGTACCAAGTCAATCAATTATTTGCTGACCCAGTGAAACCTTGGCAAGGATACACTTAAAAAGTAAAAATACATCATCTCTATCTAATAAAAAGATTAGATCTAGAGGCTCAACATTAGAAACAGCCAGAACAGTGACCTCTTAATTTCACCCTGTTCTCTGTGCTGTTCCAGTGTTTTACAAGCCCTTACATTGCCAAGAGTTTTAGAAACCCTTTCTTCCACAAAATACTGAGCAACTTGTGCATTCTGACTTTACTTGAATGCTTTCTAGAATTATTTTCCAGAACTTCTAACCCTCTTAATCTGGCTGTTAAAACCAATACTCTTTTGGTCAGAGGGAATATTTCAGGCTATGTTTGCAAATGCTTCATGCACACACCCTAGACATGTTTTGTCATCAAATTCTTCCAGGTAAACCTAAATGTAGGCGTGTGTGTTCACAGCCAGCATAAGAATAGATAGGTATGAACAACTCAGTGATTGTCTTGAGAATTAGGAGGCCTTCTTGGTTTCAAAAAAGCCTAAGGGATTTATATGAACTCCTTTGTCTGGAAACCTGAGTCATATACAGAAAAATTTACACGGTCTAGTAATGTTAGGACGAGGGGGAATGGGTTTAAGCTGGAAGAGGGGAGATTTAGACTGGATGTTAGGAGGAAGTTCTTTACAGTGAGGGTGGTAAGGCACTGGAACGGGTTGCCCAGGGAGGTTGTGGATGCTTCCTCCCTGGAGGTGTTTAAGGCCAGGCTGGATGAGGCCTTGAGCAAGCTGCTGTAGTGGGAGGTGTCCCTGCCTGTGGCAGGGGGTTGGAGCTGGATGATGCTTGAGGTCCCTTCCAACCTAAACCATTCTATGATTCTATGATTCTATGAATAGGCATAAGCCAGAAGGGTAAGAACAAAACATACCTGGGTACATTCAGGTCTTCACACAGGTGTCTGAGCAAGAACCACCAGCTGTGGATGCATAAAAAAGGGTTATGTGGAAAACTCTGCAGGCTTCCATATCCTTGGCCAAGAAATGCCCAAGCTGTCATGGCATGGGTTGGCCAGGATGCAAGACAGACCTCCAGTCTTTTGGCTAAACTTGCTCTTCACTTGAGAGAGGAACAAAGGATTCAGTAATCACAAACTTAATGTTGTAGCCAGGGATTTGACACTTGCTTTTACAGGGGGAACTTGTGGTCCAGTCTCTGCTGTGAGGGCAATACAGACATTGATCTGGAAGAGATTTGTAAGATGATGAGCTGCTTCTTGGACCAGGCCCAGGAATCCTAACATAAAGCAAAGAGCTTACCCCCAAAAGTATCCCTAGACTGTGTTTAGATTGATTTATGACAACAAAGTTTCTGCTCTGTGCAGTAACCACTTCAGTCTAGATGAGGAACAAAACCAAATTAATTATATGTAGCTTTGTCTAGAGTGGAATTATTTACCATAAACTTGGATTAAAATTTCATAAGGTCTTAAATGATTTTGGCACATACATTTCATTGTCTGTCTACAGCACTTTGTCTGGTGAGCTATTATCTGAGCTCTGGATCAATTTTTGTCCTAGTAGTATTTCAGTTACACACCATATCACCTATTCCCCAAAGAAATTGTTGATCCCCAATCTAGTAATAGCCTCACAAACCCTTTTTGTCTGTGCACTGGGTGGTAGTTAATTACAACCTCTAACAAGAGCCTGCTGAATTACACCAATCAAGAAATGCAATTGTTGGAGCTTTCCACTGATGCAGCTATATTGGTGTACTGAATCACAGTCTCACAGTCTCACAGTATCACCAAGGTTGGAAGAGACCTCACAGATCATCAAGTCCAACCCTTCACCACAGAGCTCAAGGCTAGACCATGGCACCAAGTGCCACGTCCAGTCCTGCCTTGAACAGCTCCAGGGACGGCGACTCCACCACCTCCCTGGGCAGCCCATTCCAGTGTCCAATGACTCTCTCAGTGAAGAACTTTCTCCTCACCTCAAGCCTAAATTTCCCCCGGCGCAGCCTGAGGCTGTGTCCTCTTGTTCTGGTGCTGGCCACCTGAGAGAAGAGAGCAACCTCCTCCTGGCCACAACCAACCCTCAGGTAGTTGTAGACAGCAATAAGGTCTGCCCTGAGCCTCCTCTTCTCCAGGCTAAACAATCCCAGCTCCCTCAGCCTCTCCTCGTAGGGCTGTGCTCGAGGCCTCTCCCCAGCCTTGTCACCCTTCTCTGGACACGTTCAAGCAAGAGAGCCAGTGGCATCCTGGCCTGCATCAGGAATGGTGTGGCCAGCAGGAGCAGGGAGGTCATTCTGCCCCTGTACTCTGCACTGGTTAGACCACACCTTGAGTACCATGTCCAGTTCTGGGCCCCCCAGTTTAAGAGGGACATTGAGATGCTTGAATATATACACTCAAAAAACCCCACAGGCCTCTTAACTGCTCTGTGCTAGTGATTAGACAAGATTAACATTTCACTGGAGCTGTGTCAGCTTAAATATGAATGTAGGAAAATGGAGCACTGCCATGATACTTTGTAGTGAACAAGTTATCAAGCAATGATTCAAAATTATACCACATTATCTTCCCTCAGATAAAATTGCAGAGGGCTGTAGATAAAATGTTGACTGTATTTTCTTTATTTGAAAGGAGAATAAGTATTTCCCTACACTGAAAGCTTAGAACTGCCAGTAAAAAAATATCCTTATTCACATCACACATTGGAAAGTATGAAAAAAGTAAATTCCCAGGCAATGGTTTTTTCAATCTCCAGCAATGAGCAAGAGACATGACTTGTCCCTTTGCCTGTTTGGTGTTGCTTATAGGTGGTGAGAGGCATGCTGCTCTCATCAGACCCCACCTGGAGTGCTGTGTGCAGTTCTGGAGCCCCCAACACAAGAAGGACATGGAACTGCTGGAGCGGGTCCAGAGGAGAGCCACGAAGATGCTCAGAGGGCTGCAGCAGCTCTGCTCTGAGGACAGGCTGAGAGAGTTGGGGCTCTGCAGCCTGGAGAAGAGAAGGCTTCGAGGAGACCTTAGAGTGGCTTTGCAGTATCTGAAGGGAGCCTACAGGAAGGCTGGGGAGGGACTATTGACAAGGTCTGGTAATGTCAGGACGAGGGGGAATGGGTTTAAACTGGAGGAGGGGAGATTTAGACTGGATGTTAGGAGGAAGTTCTTTACAGTGAGGGTGGTAAGACACTGGCACAGGTTGCCCAGGGAGGTTGTGGATGCCTCCTCCCTGGAGGTGTTTAAGGCCAGGCTGGATGAGGCCTTGAGCAGCCTGCTCTAGTGGGAGGTGTCCCTGCCTATGGCAGGGGGTTGGAGCTGGATGATGCTTGGGGTCCCTTCCAACCTAAACCATTCTATGATTCCATGATTCTAAGTGCAGAGGAGTGGTTGTGGTTGTCAGCAGGTAACAAGGCTGCCTGTGCCTGGGTGTGGAAAGACTGGGATCAATCCATTTCCCAATCTTCCATAAATGAACTATGTCTATACCTCTTCTCTGGTCTCAATGCCATCACATCCCTAAACTGTCCTGGCTTGTTAGCATCCTTTTTGCAAACAATGAAGCCCTCACCTGCTGTGAGGCAGAGGCTACCAGACGGAAGAGGTTGCCCCATTCAGAAGGAAAGTTTTATGGGGCCAGAAATGAGGCCTGTGTAGCCCTGGCCCATGTCCAGGGGATCCCTTGCCAGGCAGCAAGATGAAGATATGGCACGTGGGAAACAAGAGGTAGTCAGAAAAACTATTTTCGAAGACAAAAGAATGAACTTTGCCAAAACCTCACATCTGAATGGTTAAGCATTGTCTGGTGAGTCTAGTACTGAACAGTGGCTTGTCACTCTCTGGGTGCTTCCAAGCTTTACAATGATCTTTTAAGTCCTCTCCTATACAATCTCTCCTAAATCACAGCAAAGCTTGCTGTTTTTCTGCAGCTAAATACTCCATAAAACAAGGTGAGGAACTTCTGTAAATGAGAGGTATGTGCACACACACTGAAGTCAGATGCACAGCTAACTAACTGCGTGGCCTCTGAGCTCCCCAGGGCAGAGTAAACAGGAGCAGCCAGCACTGGCAGTAGTTTGCACAGCTGCTTCAAGGCTTTGCTCCTAAGTCCTCCCAGTCTTATGGGCTCTTTGGAGACTCCAGGGAGCTTTCTGAATGAGTGTGGGATATCCCAGCTGCTGCTGTTGAGTAAGGGTGGCAAAGCAGACTTTTGCATCTAGCAGACTCCAGCTCTCCCTCATTTTAAGATGCTTTTGTCTCCAGCTGACTGCCAAGGGAGTATCCACCACCTGTTCAACAAGTTCCAAAGACCTAGATAGCTGGAGGCCCAGTGCACACTGAGAAGGGAGGCAGCTCCAAAATGAAGCAGGTTTTGCAGAAAGGTGCATGGGAAGAGGCTGGAAACTCTACCGAGGGCAGAGTACACATGGCCAGCAGAGGTGATAACATGCTACAAGACATAGTCCCTAATACCAACTGAAACAGCACAGCAGGACCCTTGTTTCAGTCTCAGCTCAGGAACACCACACAGGTCTCTGCTGGGACTAGTCCTATCTCATTACCTTTACCAGTGCTCTGGTAAAGGCTTATTAATTCATTTCCAAGAAAAGAAATTGTGAAGACCGTTACTATGCGCAAGCACAGGCTGACATTCGTGTAGACCTAGACTGGCTGGAGGAATGGACCAGCAGGGATTTGGTGGAATTGGACAAGGACAAATGCAGAGCCCTGCACCTGGGATGGAAGGATGCTTTGCAGCAACACGGGTGGTCCTGCTGCACAACAAATGGGACATGGGCCAGATGTGAGTCTTGACAGCAATGACAGCCAATGGCTGAACAAACAAGGAACAGAAATAGAGGAAAAGGTGAGTTATTCCCCTCTGCTTAGCACTTGCTAGACCACAGCTAGAAATGGCTAAGTTTTCTCCCTTTCCAGCAGAAAAAGGACATTGGTAAACCGGAGCAAGTTCAGGAGAGATGGTGGGTCTGGAGAACCTGGCTCCTGAGGAGAGGCTGGAGAAGCCATGCTTGGTCATCCTGGAGCAAAGAGGGCTTTGGGGGACCTAGCAGCAGCCCCCAGTGCCTATGGGAAGGTCATTGAAGAGAACGAGGTCTGCAAAGTGGGGCTAGACAGGAAGAAAGACAAAAAGTACAGAAGGTGGGTATAAGGAGACACTTTTTAGTTCTCCCATGAGGGCAATCAGACAGAAACAGAGGTGTTCCAGAGAAGTTTTCAACACAGGACTGAACATAATCCCAGCAGCCTGCTCTGATTTCAGTGTTGACCTGCTGTGAGTGGGAGGTTGGAGCAGAGGCCCCTGAGGGCCCTTGCAGTCTAAGTTATTCTATGTTTCTCATAGCAGCCCATCCCACCCACATCTTTGGCTAACACTAGTCTGCTTTAAGAGCTATTCCCAACAATGATGACAAGGTAACTAAAACATCTTAAAAGTAATTAGATACATGGAATAAGAAGAGACATGAAGCAAATGATACTTCCAGGTAATAGAACCTTGAACTATGTGAAGAGAGACTAGATGTGAAGGGAGACTGGGGCAATGAAAATCCCAATGTGTATATTGAACTGTGGTAAACATCATTAACACTGGACACTGGGGGGGAAATTGTCAGGCAGGCTGGTTAAACAGTGGACCAGACCAACCTTGAAGATAATCACACCTTGTCTGTATGTGTGCTGAACTAACTTTGAAGGTGCATTTCATTTCAAACCTGTCCTTGCTCTGATGTGGTATTAGACCGGATGGTCTCCTAAACCCCTAGACAACATAAAATACACAAACAGAAACCTCTCAAGAGAGCTGAGATGGTGCCAGAAGAATGCTGAGGAGATCCAGATGAAGGCTTACAATTAAGCAAAGTTTTACCGCTGGTTTTCCTTCCATAGAAGGAGCAATGCCTCAACTCGCCAAGACAAAAGAAGGAGCCCAGGGCTGAGCACATTTAACAACCTCTTCCTTCTCAAGCTTCCTTCCAGCATATGAAAATGAGGTAATAGTGTGAGCAAATGAGGTCTTTGAACGTATCACACAGGTTGAAAACATTGAATTTCATCCCTAAGAATCATCCTTTCTGAAGACATTTGGTACTATAGTTTTGTCTCCAGTGGCAAGGCATCATCTGAAGACATGATTTCTATGACACACATCAGACAGTGAGTCTCATCTAGTCTTTCCCAGCTGATGTGTCTAAGTGTAACCCACAGGAGTTAAACAGTACATCTATCTTCTGTCTCCTTGCAAAAAAGGCCTAATAACCATGGGATCTCCCTGCTTCTTGTTGATGGAAACACTGAGCTCAAATGATGTTAGAGCACTGTAAGAGAGTGCTTGCTGAGTATTTTGTGTGGACAGAGATAGCTGAAATATTATCAAGAGTAGGAGAGAGTATTGTTTCTGAAAGGAGAACTGGGGATACGGAGATGGAGGTGTGACATGGCCTCAGCTTCCTCTTTGCAAGCAGTGATTGCCATGACTTGTATCTGCAGCTGTTCTGCTTGCACCAGCAGCTGGAAGGGCTGGAAGAAGCTAGAAAATGTTAAGGCCTTTTCACAATGGCACCTTATGGGAAACATCCCCTGGCACTCAGCTGACTCCAGCTGACACCAAGCAAAGAGAGATACCACTCTCTAGCTCAGTGTTGAAGGAAGGGAAGATGCCATCCTCAGATACTCCACCACCGGCAGGCACACTTTTAACCAAGCCGCTTCAGGAAGCAGGTCATGACCATTATCCAGAGCTTTACTGCACCTTCACTAATACCACAAAGGCTTTTGATACAGCCATAAATTATAAATAAAGCCCATCAATAGCCTGTGACAGAAATTAAGCATTTTAACTGATGTGTGGGGACCTAATTTTTGTTTCTTAAGATTACATGTCTTCAAATATTTGCTGCTTGTTGCACTTTTCATCCCACGTGGGCAGGAATACTTGCAAATATTTGAAAACACTTCACTTTAATTCTTGGATTGTAGCTGTCCTAAGTTGAGATCAAACATCCCTGCTACAGGACACAGAGCCTTGTGTCCTTGTGGAGGATTGCTATGAAACAGCAAAGTGAAACATAACCTCTGACGACACGGTGCCTTGAACCTGGAACTTCACAGGATTGCCACTACAGATTTTGCTATGTGAGAAGGGTTGAGTTCTTGTCGTTGAGGCTTTGGATGTTTCCTCCCTACAGGGACAGACCCTGTTTCTCTGTGATGCTTGTGCTGCAATATGCTGATGACAGTGACCTTCTTCAGGATTTATTACAGCTCTAGATGGCACAAAGGAAGCTAAATAATAATGACAGATCCATGCCCCTAGGGAGCATCCAGAGTAAGAAAAGCACACTAAAAGAGATGCCATGACACAAAAGATACATGAAGAAGAATGAGATATGCAGAAAAGAAGATGCTTCTGTACAGCTTTAAACTTGCTGTCTCTGACCCTTGTTGCCACCAGCATCAGAGACAGCATCTCTGATGATGAGTGGGTAGGAGCCAAAGTGATGTAGCACTAAGCCAGAGGTCTGAGCTCCTGCTACCAGGGCACACAGCAACATACAGACATGTCAGTGCTCCTGATGGAGGAGCAAGCAGAGTGGTGTCACGGACGGGCGAGTGTCTGTTGCTACAGCACTTTGGTGTGACAGATGAGCAAAGGATCTAATTATATCACTGGAAGAAGAGAGCCATCTTGCCCTCTGCTGTGATCTACGCTGCTCATTGCAGAGCTGCTGTGTAGTACAAGGTGCAGCAGAGCATAAGCTGCTCTACAGCACTGTAATACATCACACGTGTACTCATTCTATGGCCACCTTAAAATATGGCACTGCCTTTGCTTGCCACTACATCACTTGGTAAAGGGACAGGAGGTGTAAAAATCCTCAGTCAGAAACTTGCACTGAGAGTGCAGGTTTCACACAACTTACGCAGAAAGCAATGGACTGTATCAAGGGCTTATATTTGCCTTCCCCTATCTGTGCAGCAGCTATTCATAAAAGAGCATGAACGAACAATTCCATCACACTGCACGTCCTACTGCACTTATGTTCCTGCAATCATACTGCTTCATCGTGGTTATAACCAGAACACACTATGAAACTAGAGAATGAGAACAGGAGTGGGGAAAAAGAAGTATAGCTGTAAGTTACTTTTTGATCTAAGTGCCTGAACTGAAAGGGTCACTTCAGACCACCACCCTGGCATTGTAAAGCTATACAGCCTTCAAAACCAACCAACACAGTCACTTGTTATGCTGCTGGGTCCAAGAAAGTGAGCAACTGCAGACTTAGCATAGAACTGTTGAGGTTGGAAGAGGCCTTTGAGGTTGTCAAGTCAAGCTACAGTTCCTGAGGCTAGCTGCTGTACTGTTGTTTGGGCTGGCTCTACAGGTGTGTTTTCATATGCCAGCTCTCTCACCAGGGTGGAAGGGAAATGTAAACACAGTCTACTTGCAGAGCAGATAAGACATGTGTCATGGGTCACTTGTTTTGGTTTCCCTGTTTTCACACTGATGCTACTCTGTTCCTCTTCATCTGCTAATTGTTTTTAGAAGGCTGAAGCCCTTAGGCTGTTGGCATAATCAGGAAGAAATGCTGTCCCACTAGTAGCTTTTGTTGCTGTAGTACGTAATTACTACCCCTAGCATCTCCTGAAGTCTGCTGACTTCTTGTGTCTTGCAGAGCTTCTAAAGAGACAGCTTGGAAAAAGAGTTTGGAGACAGGACTATAGGCAAAGTTGAATATCCGAACAGGCCTCAGAAGTCTTCATCTATATTTTATGTATTGTGACAACTGACAAATTCTTAATCTTATGCTAATGCAGCTCCTTATCTGCTAGGTACCTCACAAAAGCAGAACAAACTCAGATATCCTTCCTTTGGATACCAAATCACAGAATCATGGAATCATTTTGGTTGGAAAAGACCTCCAAGATCACTGAGTCCAACCATTGACCTAACACCGTAACTACATGTTTTTTGAACACCTCCAGGGATGGCGACTTCACCACCTTTCTGGGCAGCCTGTTCCTAATATCCAGTCTAAACCTCCCTTGGAACAATTTGATGCCATTTCCTCTTATTCTGTTACTTGATATTAGGGATAAGAGATCAACACACACCTCACTACAACCTCCTTTCGGGTAGTTGTAGAGACCAAGAAGGTCTTCCCTCAGCCTCCTCTAAAAATGTCCTAGTTCCTTCAGTCACTCCTCATAATTATTGTTCTCCAGACCCTTCAGCAGGTCATTGCACTTCTCTGGACACACTCCAGCAACTTTATCTCTTTGTTGTAGTGAGGTGCCCAAAACTGAGGACAGTACTCAAGGTACAGCCTACCAGTGTTGAGTACAGTTACTGCTGCTGAACACACTATTCCGAACACAGCCCAGGATGCTGTTGACCCCCCCGAGTACACTGCTGGCTCATGTTCAGCTGGCTGTCAGCAGCAGCCCGGGTCATTTTATGCCAGGAAACTTTGCAGCCATTCTGCCTCGTGCCTGCAGTGCTGCACAGGCTTGTTATGACCTAAGTGCAGGACCTGGCCTTTGGCCTTGCTAAACCTCATACAATCTATCTCAGCCGATCAATCCGGCCTGTCCAGATCTCTCTGCAGAGCCTTCTGACCTTTGAGCAGGTCAACACTCCTACTCAGTTCGCTCTCACCTGCATAATTCCCACCCAGGCACGTAGATTTTGCTTCTTCATTTTCACATCACTTTAAGGAACAAGTAAAGGACACATCTGATGCACAGACTGGAACTGTTCTGATGTAACCAGTGCAAATACAAGTGGTACTTGCATATCCCAGAGGACAGCTGCCTTAGTTTAAAGCTATTACACTCTAATAGACTTTCTCTGACTTACACCTGCTATAGATCTTGCCCTGCCTTTTGAAATGCTTCTAGTCTGTGCACAATGTTTGGGATTTAAAAGGAGCCTATGCATATTAGTTTCTGAAATCCCATTACGTTTTAATAAGATTTCTACTTCTAAAGTTCTGAGGTCTTTTGAAAAAAAAGCTACTACTAAATTAACTCTGTGATAATCCCTTCCAGAAAGGTTAGCGTTAACTAAGCTGTTTTCCTGCATTGCAATGGTTTAGGACTTTCTTTTTCTTGACTTGTTTTTGAGCTTCATGGGTTTTTTTACCATCCTTGCTAAGGATGATATAAAGTCACTTCCAATATAGTGACACCCATACCTGACACCATGAACAGGGAAACTGAGGAGTCACAACAGCCTTCATTTCTCACTGCTTCCATGGGGGAGAAATATCCTGCTAGGAATATCTGTGCACTTTGTAGTCAGATTCCCTGCACTTCCATCACCCTCATTTACACCTTTGTAAGCATACAAGAAAAAACCAAAACCAAAGGTTTACAGTTTTAAGCAATGCAGAGAGGATCAAGGCACAGTGTCCGTCAGCCATCACCAGAGCAGCCCTCCCATTTGGGTGGTGGAGTAAGTCACGCTCCTCCAGGAATCTGGCCAGAAACTCTCAACACACCGAAATACAGACTCATTTCCATTCCATGCTCTGTCCCACTGCTGCACTTATTATTACAGCAGTCCTATGCAAGTAGATTGAATTAGTATTTTACCCATCTAGGAAATTGTAATCCTTGAAGGGGAGGAGGTGAACCAAGAGGACAAGTGACTTGTTTACACAAACTCAAGTCATCCTGGTCCCCCTTCCAGCTTGGGAGGCTGGGGACAATGACCTCCAAGGGAGCCACCAGCCATCTCATAATGACACAAAAAGGGACCAGGATCTTAATATATCCTCCAATTAAGAACACAAGTATGGCCCTACACTTTCAACACATTACTTTTGAACACCTGTTAGCCTGACCAGATCTCAAAGCTGAGAGGAGACTCAAGATGACAAATTCTGCTTGAAGCCATTTTTAGTGTGTACCATCAAAATAGTGAAGGATGACCACACTCACATTTGCAGCAAGGAGAGTTAAAAGTTCAATTCAGAGCTGCTAGAAACTGCAATAGTTTCTGCCCCTGTGCAATGCTCTGTGATGACTTTTAAGGCATGTTTCTGCTCTCTTACCATTACTGTATCATCTTCATTAAGTAACAATAAGAAGACTTCCCAGTTACATATTTTAAAAGGTACTTTACATTTCTGCATTTCAGACTTGCAGTGGGGATAATAAAAAGTGATGAGAAAATTAATGTAACTGTGTGTGTTTTGTTAAAAGCAAACAGCAAGATGTAAAGGCCAGCTCTCACATGCAGATTTAGCTCAGATTTATTGAGTTTAAAGATTAACAAGGAAGAATCCACTACAAACTGGATAGGCTTCTGAAAATCACTTATTGTAAAGAATCACAAATCAAATATAGAATCATAGAATCAACCAGGTTGGAAGAGACCTCCAAGATCATCCAGTCCAACCTAGCACCCAGCCCTAGCCAGTCAACCAGGGCATGGCACTAAGTGCCCCATCCAGTCTTTTCCTGAACACCCCCAGGGACGGTGACTCCACCACCTCCCTGGGCAGCCCATTCCAATGGCAAATCACTCTCTCTGTGAAGAAGGAGGAAGTTCTTCATGATTCTTCTGACTGGATAATGATCTCTGCATTCACTGGACTAATCATACAAACATTATTTTTAAGTTATCCTAAAATTTCTGAGACTGTGCATAAAACTTGTTGGAAACTAAGAATAATTTTTGTAAAGTGAAACTCAAGGAGGGGAAGAGAAGCAAGAAACAGGGGTGGTAGAGTCGCCATCCCTGGGGGTGTTCAGGAAAAGGATGAGGCACCTAGTGCCATGGTCTAGTTGACTGGGTAGGGCTGGGTGCTAGGTTGGACTGGATGATCTTGGAGGTCTCTTCCAACCTGATTGATTCTATTCTATTCTATTCTAAAATAGGGGAAGGAAATTTTATCAGCTTTTAAAGGAAAAAAAAAAAGTGCAATATTCAGGGAAAATTGTAGAGTTGGTTTGGTTTTTTTTCCTTTTCTTTCCCTGCAGAGAGCATCTCTGATCAAGAGGCTGTTGATGAGCTCCTGCAAACTTTTGTGGCTGTGGTCATGAGAAAATGGTGTACCAGCCAGGGATTTATGAGTGTGATCTGCAACACTGCAGCCATCTCTAGCTCTCTGCCTTCTTCTTTGTGATTTTCCTGCCACCTTGTTTTAAAGTACAAGCTCAAGGCTGGAGTTGTCTGGTTACTGTCAGATATTGTGCCCAAAGAAAAATGTCTTACTCTTTTAGCTTTTATTCCAAGTAGCTGTATTCTTTCATGTTCATCCTTTTTATCATTAACTGTGGTTGCAGACAGCCAGCTTGATTGTCAATAGCTTCCTGCTGCACTGATTCATCTCTCAGTGTCTTTTTTCCCATAAAAAAACATGTTTGTGAGTAAAAAAAATCTTGACTGCTCCTATTGTGCTCTCTGGAACATTAAAAGAGCAATGAATATGAAGTCTTGTAATGAGCTACCACATCTCCACTTTTTGAGTGGATTTCTTCGACCATGGCTAAGCTCACTGATTAGAATGCAGTATTTTTATCTATTACACAGAATACAGAAGATATGAAAAAAGTCATCATGCCTGCTGCAGCAAACAATTACAGTGAGAAGAATGGCGAGACAGTGAGGAGAAATGTTGATACTAAATGTAGCTGTCCTTGGATGAAATCCTTCCAAATTATACCAATGTCTTCTTTCAGCTACAACAGAGTGGCGATGCAATTCACTGGCACTGCCATTTCAGTTAAGATCAGGAGTGCTCTTTAAACTTGTTTGTTTGGTCGCTCTGTTTCAGTCATGTTATAGAAAGGCCTTGGAGTGGGGGGAAAAAAAAAAGAAAAAAGAAAGAAAAAAAAAAAAGAAAAAAGAAAGAAAAAAAAAAGAAAAAATAAAGGAAAAAAAGAAAAAAGAAAGAAAAAAAAATGATTCCTTCTGGATAAATCAGGGGCAGGAGTTATTTTTCATGAATCCACCAATGTCTCTGACAAGTGTTCATCCTTGGGGCCAAATTAGAGGTAGTCTGATGGAGATTTCCTTGAAATGGCCAGCAACTTAGATGCCCATTGCTCAGCACTAATGTTTCTTCTGCACACACAATCCCAGGCATTGCACTGCTTCTTAATGCTAGTGTAGCCTGAAGCCAAAGAAAGGTGACAGACTGCTCCCCAAAGTCAGTCCTCTCCTCCCCTCTCTTCCCCTCTCCTCCCCTCTCCTCCACTTCCCTCTCGCCTTCCCCTCCCCTTCCCTTTCCCCTTCCCTTCCCCTCCCCTCTCCCTTCTCCTCCCGTCCCCTCCCTTTTCCCTTCCCTTTTCCCTTNTACGCCGTGGTACATCCCCATCCCTGTAAAGTCTCAGTGTCTTCCAGTAGCACATTAAGCAGTATGAATAACATTTGTCAACATTTATATGAAGGATAAGCAAGACCTCATTGTTCCCAGGCTCTCAAAAGCTGAACAAGAAGCTGTAATAATGAAATTACCTTATTGATTCAACTGATCAAAATGTATTTGCATTAGTAGTGCAGGATAATTGGGGTGCATTATAACAAAACAAGTGATTGGTAATGCAATGCTGTTCTGAATATGAATACATGATCCTTTCATGCATTTGCTGTTTCCATTAATCTCTGTCTTGGTGCCATCTTCAATTTTGCTGAACAGCCTTCAAGGTGGGAAGGTTGGAGCTCTTCGAATGTACACATAATTGCAGACTCTCTTAGACTATCTGACATTATGAACCTTTAATTTTAAATCAGAGTGAAAATCAGCATGTTATGATGCTTACATTGTTATTCTTCCCTTTGGTGTTCTTCTTGCCTTCCTTCTCTTAGGATGTTTGTTTCCTTAGCAGAAGAAACAGAAGGGAACTGGAAAATGTGGAACTTAAACCTTTTCCCTCTGCAATGTATCTGGCAACTATTATCTTAAATCACTAATACAACACCATTTTCAGCCTTAGTTGAGTTGCCTCGTGGAGATTTCTGATACAGGGAGCTCCACGCCTCTCCAGGCAGGAAACACAGAAGACAAGGTGGAACCAGAAGTTTCTCTGTCCCCACTTTCCCAGACCTCAGCTGCTCCTGTAGTTACTGAAAGGACGGTACCTGATCTCCAGGGAAACATACTTTTAAGGAAAGTGACAAAGATAATACAAGGCCACACAATATTCCTGACCCAGGATTTAAAAATTAGACACATTTGTACTCTTGGAAGAAGAAATGTTGACATCAGGTCTGGTGAACTCCTGCAAGCTACAGGTTTTGATAGGTTTAATAACTATTGGCATTTGCAGCCCTCGGGGAGCAAGCAAAGTTCTGCTGAATGTTGCAAGTGCTCAGATCCTGCTCAAGATAATAGGACTTGAAGGCCCTCTGCATTTTTCAGAAGATATAAAACATTTAGCTTGTGATCACATCATTTTTACTGAGGGAAACTGTCCTGCTTTTCTTTTCTTGGTCACTTCCTTGGTTTTGTCACGTATTTCTTCCCCCCTCACCTTAACTCCTTCAAGAAAGGTTTGCACATTTTGCTATATCAATGAATGAGATAAAGACATAGAAGACAGATCAGATTGTATGTCAAAAATCTGGCCAGTAGTCACTACTATACAAATGTGCCTATGGCTTTCTGGTTGGTGCACCAGAACCTCGTTTTTCCAAGGCTGCAAGTAAGTTTTTCTAGGTAGTAATTATATCTTATATCTTACAATCCCATTTATGTATTCACAAACACAGTGAGATTCGAAATTATACCAGTCCATTGAGTTAGTAACTAACACAAGGGGCTGCTGAGATGGTGGAAATGCATTGCAAATTCCTTTGATACAGAAAGATCAACAGTAAACATAGCTCTAACCGTTGGAAATTGCTGAAAACTCTGTGAAAACAAATTGATTGTCTCTTTGCTCTAGAAAAGTGTCCCCAGTGCACCCATTAGAGCAGAAACAAGGCTTGCCAAAAAAGAAAAAGCACTAAGTGCTACAAAGAACCATCCATGATGTCTAGTCTAGCTTCCTCTGACACTCATCATCACAAACAATTGTGGTCAAAGTAGTAAATTTCTCTCAGATTATACACGGCATAGGATAAGATCCTGTGTTTGTACAGTGTTATTTGTTTGCAGAAGCTTCCCAGGGGTGCAATAGAATCACAGAATCATAGAATGGTTTAGGTTGGAAGGGACCTCAAGGATCATCCAGCGCCAACCCCCTGCCATAGGCAGGGACACCTCCCACTAGAGCAGGCTGCTCAAGGCCTCATCCAGCCTGGCCTTAAACGCCTCCAGGGAGGAAGCATCCACAACCTCCCTGGGCAACCTGTGCCAGTGTCTCACCACCCTCACTGTAAAGAACTTCCTCCTAACATCCAGTCTAAATCTCCCCTCCTCCAGTTTAAACCCATTCCCCCTCGTCCTGACATTACCAGACCTTGTCAATAGTCCCTCCCCAGCTTTCCTGTGGGCTCCCTAGGAGGCTGTACATCAGGTTATTCTCCTTTGTTTCTTTATTTACTCAATATTCATATGTAAGGAATCAAGACTATTTTTATATGTTCTGAAAAAGTGACATGCTTGGCTTTGTAGTGATAGAGAAGAGTTTTCTGCTTCTCTAAATGTCCCAAGTAGAAAACAAGGGAAATAGCTGCACTATTTTGTGAAATAAATTACCCTCTCTGGCTTTCCTGTTTGATAAAGTATCTTCTAGTGATGTATCCCAGGGATCAGTGTTGGGCCTAATCCTCTTTAATATATTCATTTATGATCTGCTTGAGGGCATTGAGTTGATGGATGACACCAAGTTGGTAGCATGTTTGATCTGTTAGAGGATAGGAGGGCTCTGCAGAGAGACCTGGACAGGATGGATAGATGGGCACGGTCCAATGCCATGAGTTTTAACAAGGCCAAGAATCCAGGAATGTGTAGTCTCCAAAATCCCACTGCACCCAAAAAAGACAGAGTGTCCTTATTTGTGGGAACTGCCATGGTGGAGACTTTGTTGAGCACATCCTGTGGAATTTGACAGAGATCATCCTGCCACCACACTCCCAGAAACTGAATTTCTTTGGAAGGTCCTTTGACCTTGTCTCTCTTAATGGCAAAACCTGCTTGCAGCAGAATGTCAATGACTTCCTCAGCAGTTTGGCCCCACACAATGATGCCATCAATGAATTGTATATGCTCTGGAGCTTTACTTTTCTGCAGTGCATTGTGGATCACTGAATGACAGATTATCGAGCTGTGTTTCCACCCCTGAGGCAAACAGTTGAACTGGTACTGGATTCCTCTCCAGGTGAATGCAGACCTCAGTTACCAAAATATTCCATCTAGTATCAAACTAACACACACAGGAAGTCCCAAATTGTTAACAAAGACTTCTTCCCTCAGTAGAGTTAATTATTCCAGTTAAATCGATGTCAGCAAAGGTAAAATAAAAGATCACCTCAATGAGAAATAATAAAAAAAAATATTTCTCTCTGAATCAGGTTTTATTTCATGTGGTATCATTTGTGATAAATTCTAGGTTGATTCCAGCCCTCTACAGTCAGTCATGAGATGCAGGGTGAACAAATTTCCATTTGACATTTGAGCAGAAACACAAACAAACAAAGCAAAGAAGAAAAAAAGGTCCTTAGCTTCCCACATATCATAGATAAAGAAACCAGGGTGCTGTATCTACTTTGCCTTCTAAAGCTTCTTCATCCGTGTCAGCACCAATGGACACAGGCTTCTTTGTCCTGTATTCCCTCAAGTTCCAGGGCAGTGGAATGCAGACCTGCAGCTCCAGCTGGGTGGGCAGGCAGCTGGATCAACAGCCTCAATTTCAGCAATCTTCTGTTACTATCTCTAGGTAAGCAGTTACAAAGCTGTGCCAGACAACTGGTAACAATGACTGCTCAGTCTGCGTCAGGAGCTTACCATCTGGTCTTGTGCCTTTGTGACGCCAGCAGCTCGGAAGAAGAATGTAAAAGCAACAGCTTTGTGGAGCAGGCTGTGGCCACTATTGAGTGAAACGTTTCTGAGCACACCTATGTTGGAGCATGTAATTGATCCCAGTATACATGGGGAAAGCACGAGTTCCAGAAGCCCATGGTGAAAAGGTGTGATAATATACCTTAAAGAAGGATGATTGTGCTTACAATGAAGAGAAACGGCAGCACAGTCTTCTTACTCCAGTGTGTGTACTTCAATCTGTTAAGATTTAGGGAAAAAAAAGAAAGCTAACTTATAGTAGGCTGAAAATGAGCCATAGTAGGCTGAAGATGAGCCAGCAGTGTGCCCAGGTGGGCAAGAGGGCCAATGGCATCCTGGCCTGTATCAGGAACAGTGTGGCCAGTAGGAAGAGGGAGGTTATTCTGCCCCTGTACTCAACACTGGTCAGGCCACACCTTGAGTACTGTGTCCAGTTCTGGGCTCCTCAATTCAAGAGAGATGTTGAGGTGCTGGAACGTGTCCAGAGAAGGGCAACAAAGCTGGTGAGGGGCCTGGAACACAAACCCTATGAGGAGAGGCTGAGGGAGCTGGGGTTGTTTAGCCTGGAGAAGAGGAGGCTGAGGGCAGACCTCATTGCTGTCTACAACTACCTGAAGGGTGGTTGTAGCCAGGTGGGGGTTGGTCTCTTCTGCCAGGCAACCAGCAACAGGACAAGGGGACACAGCCTCAAGTTGTGCCGGGGGAAGTATAGGCTGGATGTTAGGAGGAAGTTCTTCACAGAGAGAGTGATTGGCATTGGAATGGGCATTGGAATGGGCTTGAACATCCCTGGGGGTGTTCGAGAAAAGACTGGATGAGAAACTTAGTGCCATGGTCTGGTTGACTGGATAGGGCTGGGTGCTAGGTTGGACTGGATGATCTTGGAGGTCTCTTCCAACCTGATTGATTCTATTCTATTCTATTTCCAGGGTGAAGTCTTAGTGAAATTTCTCCTCCAGGATTTTGACACTTTGTTATTTGCATTCCTCTTGTCCTGTAAAAATCCCACAACTCTACGAGCTGAATAAAGTAGTAACAAACTTCTCGTGGCTTCTGGCAGCTTGCATTCCAGATGGCCTGGACAAACCTATAGATATTATATAAAAGTTTAACGAGTCAATGCATGGAGAATATTTCAGGTGATGACATTAAGTTGTTTGTAGAGTCTGTGTAGTGCCTCCCCAGGCTGATATCATAAAATGCAAAATTCTTGGTGGCTTTAATCCGCATTCATCAACTTTACCATTATACTTAGAGCAGCTGTCTTGCTGTCTCAATGCATGCTGCTAACCAGATGGCCTCAGAAAACACAACCATATGAAGCGCGATCCCACTTAATTCTTAATGTCTTCATGTGTTGCACTTTCTTGGATTCACATTGAAAAGAGGGAGAATCTAGAAGAAGGAAAGTGGTAGCTGATTCAGTCCATGATGCTTCCCTTGATGTATGTGATGGTGACAAGGCAAGGGTTTCTCTCTAATATGTAGTGGGTGTGGATGGATTTCTTGCTAACAGAGGACATGAATTGATAACCATGAGCAACCTGTGCTGCAGAGTGTCCTTGAGTCCATCCCGGAG
The DNA here is from genome assembly GCA_013400475.1 of Tricholaema leucomelas. Taxonomy (NCBI): domain Eukaryota; kingdom Metazoa; phylum Chordata; class Aves; order Piciformes; family Lybiidae; genus Tricholaema lacrymosa; species Tricholaema leucomelas. Next base: position 275,033 of record WAAF01012594.1, read on the forward strand.
GCAGGAACTAAGGCGGTGAAGCAAACCCCCATNACCTTACCCCAGTCCCAAGGAAGAATGGAGGTTCAGCCAAGAGGATTAAGAAGCAAAGGTGGATCAGCAAAGCAAATGGAGGGTGAGGTTAGAAAGCAAGATGGAGTTCAGCCAGCAGCTGCAGCTCTCCCCAGCAGGCAAAGCAGAGGAGAACAGCCCAGCACGAAGTGCCCAAGCAAAGTGACTTTATCTAATGTTTTGCTTTTCTTCTTTACACATCTCAGCAAGACTGTGAGCGAAGTAGACATCACCATTGTTTTAATTTCCCAGCCTATGACCTAGTTCTTCTCACCAAAACATCCCAGCTAGGCTCAGACTAGCACACTGTACCTCACATACATAGCCTTAAGCCTATCTGTACCTTCCACACGTACCAATCCTAACTAAGCTAGCTATGCACGCCTCTTCCAAGTTAGCATATAAGTCGCTGTATCACTGCAATAAAGGACATTGGAGAACAAGGATTTAACCATATTGGTGCAAGGATTTGTTACTCTGAGGTGCAACGCTGGCAGCTGGGAATTAAGCTGTGCCAAAGAATGTTTTAAACTACTGCAAGGTTTTTTATGTCATTGTAGCATGAGAATCCGTGATGGAGATTTCCGAGGATTAGAGGACATAAAAGCAATGTCGCCCTTTTAATATAAAAGGCTGCAATATGACACTTTTAAAAGGACTTCTACATGGTTAAAGCCACCTAGTCATTGTCACGGCTTTTGTAGAAGAAAACAATTACTTTTCCTATCTTCCTTTTCAAGGGATTTCCCATAGCTGGATAAGGAGTAGTAATGAAAATGAATCTCTATGGCTTTCCTCCCCTCAGTGCCCGTGAACCTCTTTATACTAATAACCAATTCAAAAAACCCACAATTCTATTTAATTCTTGCAGCATAAACGCAATGTCAGGGCAGGGTACTGCCTGGTCTCGGAACTGAGAGCATCCCATCACGGGAATAAATCATGTGATTTATTATTCTGCAGCCCTGAGGGTCCGGGTTGAGGAAAAGCTCAACATGAGCTGGCAATGTGCTCACACTGCCCAGACAGCAAACTGTGTCCTGGGCTGCACCAAAAGAAGCTTTGCCAGCAGGATAAGTGAGGTGATTCTCCCTCTTTACTCTGCTCTCATCAGACCCCTCCTGGAGTACCATGTACGTTTCTGAAGCCCCCCAACACAAGAAGGACTTTGAACTGTTGGAGTGAGTCCAGAGGAGGGCCATGAAGATGATGAGAGGGCTGAAGCATCTCTCTTATGAAAACAGGCTATGAGAGTTGGGGCTCCTCAGTCTGGAGAAGAGAAGGCTTCGAGGACACCTTTACAGTGGCCTTCTGGTATCTGAAGAGGACCTACAGGAAAGCTGAGGGGGAACTATTTACAAGGTCTGGTAATGACAAGAAGAGGAGTAATGGGTTAAAACTGGAAGAGGGGAGATTCAAACTAGATGTTAGGAAGAAGTTCTTTATAGTGAGGGTGGTGAAACACTGGAACAGGTTGCCCAAGGAGATTGTGGCTGCTCCCTCCCTGGAGGTGTTCAAGGCCAGGTTGGATGTGGCTTTGAGTGACCTGTTCTAGTGGGAGGTGTCCCAGCCTATAGTGGAGGGTTGGAGCTGAATGATCTTTGAGGTCCCTTCCAACCTAAACCATTCTATGATTCTATGATCTGATAGGACAGGACATGCACTTGCCTGTAATTTGCCACAGGGTCTTGACAGATAAAAATATACTTAGATGTAATGGTAAGCAGTAATTAAAAATTCTACCCTACCTATTATTGTGCACCACCTAGGTCCAGGAGGCAGCTGTCCTAGGATGTCGCCTAGGGACATGAAATTAATCAACCTTAGAATATACTTCTAGGGTTTGAGTGTTTCTCCCACCTTGGAAGAAGCATTTAAAATGAAAATGTGGCTTGAGAACTCACAGAGGGAAATAGGACCTTCTTGAGTTTTTTGTCTCCTGCTGATCTGTCATCTGTACAGGCACTCTTGCACAGGCTTTGAAGTGTCAAGAGCTCTTCCACAGGCGTCTGTGCTCCACTATCAAAGTGTGATGTTAAGGGCACCCAACACAACACTTTCTCATCCTGCTTTGAGAATCTGGAATCAGAGACAATACTGGCCACATGCCCACATAAGTTGCTTTTGAGCAACCTCATTTACATCAGTGAAGGTACTCCTGATTATGCCAACAAATGTGATTACAGAATGAAGATCTTTAGTGTTAATTTAGCATCTTTCCTGCTGGGCCACCAGTCCTGCCAGTCATATTTTACCCATCCTGTGTTAAATGCGCAGCCATCCACTATCCCCTCGGTGTCATAGTAAGCAGCCTGGGGTGAAATCTAATCTCTCCCACATGGGCTGTGCTGGAAGCTGCTGAAATGAGCCTGAACCGTTGGAGTTTGATTCACCAGCTGTTTGTAAGGAGACACTGTGGTGCAGGATCATATTAGCCACTGGAAATGGCTGTCCTGGAGGAACTTGGAGTTTGTCTTTAGACTATGGCATTTAGAAGGAGCAATGCACACATGCAGTTCCTGAAGTCTATTGTATGTATTCAGTCATTCTTTAGGACTTCTTTGTAATGAGGACTTTGTCTTGTGAGAACAGGTTCACTTTTGGGAACGCTGCAATCATGCACTATCTGTACCTCACAGCTTCTTTGTTGAGCGTTGTTCTGCTCTCATAGAGCAAACGTCAAAAGTCCTCAGCTGCCTGTCTCCCCAGTGGAGAAAGTGTGGTCACTTGTGAGCATTTGACATTTCAGTCTAATTCAGTCTACACAAGGATGTCTCGTTCCCTGTCACAGGGCAGTGAATTAACTACTTTTACAGGAGTACAGGGCTGTGCGTTGTGTGCTGGGAACAGCTCATGGGCAGCCCCAGGGAGACAAATCCAGTCCAAATTTCAAGAGCAGGGCTGATTGGTATTCCTCTCTCAGACTCCTGTGGCTTGTACCAGTGTAGCCCTCTAAGAAATTCTTAGACATAATTGCAAAGTGGGCTCACTGGATGTCTTTTTTACTGTATTGCCACCCACTACCATTAGTGAGCCATATGTACAAAGGACAGTGAAAGGACAGACACAGCCTTTAGCAACTTTTTACCCAGCTCTTGTTCTCTTTCACCAGCTCTGACCCGTTCCTTGACCTTATCAAATGTGCCTGACCAAGCAGTTCTCCCTTTCTCCAGCCCAGAGGCCAGCTGGCAGAGTACAGCTCATGTCCATGCAGCTGACCTCTCTGACTACCACCCATGTTAGCCACATGCAAACTTTATCTAGAGTCCTTCCTGGCCCACACTTAACCCCAGGTCGTGCCTGGTAAGTGTGAGACAGCTCAGCGGTATGGGTGTCTATCTCCTCGCATTGTTAGCCTGAAAGAAGCGCAGGAGGAGGAAGGAAGTAGAACCCCAAGATGAGGTCCTGTCCTCTTGCTGCACTAGATCCTGTTCCAGATGCTTGGGACCAGTTTAGGGGGGACACAATAGCTGCATAGCACAGGACCACAAACCATCGATGCCCTTAGACATAAAATATTCTCCTGTAGCCCAGTCTCAACCCTTACCTGTCTAAAAGCCAACAAGGACCTGGACCTACACAATCAAAATATATGGCATGTTTTTTGTGATGGAAGCATTTGATCCACTACCAGAATGCTGCTTATTGATTGCCCACAAACATGGAAGGCTGAGCAATTGCAGCTGTCTTTGGGAACAGTGATTTCACTATCTGGCTGGGTTTCTTCAACAGAGTAAGGAAATGAGTAGGTCACAAAGACACTGGTTACCTGAGAGGTACTGGTCAATCACCATAACCAGCAGCAAACTTCAGGATGACTTCCACTGCCTTGATGGATTGCAAGCAAAACCACAATGTACAGAGAAATGCTTTGAATTCCATGTGTTTTTCGTTCTCTGTGTTTTCAAAAAGACAAATGATGTTCAGTACCGAACCAAAACAGATTTTCAGGGGAGTTAGCCAAAATGGAAATGCTCTGCTAACGCTGCCAACCTGCATTTACTCAGCTAACAAACACTGTTCCTGAAAAAAAACCTGTCAGATATGACTGTCATCTGAATGAAAGCAAATAAAAAGGCTGCCAAATTTGCCTTGAAAATCCCAGTAATTGTCCATGCATCCTTTATTTGTGTCAGGTAGTGGGCAAAGTAGGGAAAATGAGCAACAGGGTAATAAAAGAGAGCAATTGAGAGACACTAGGATAGATAAAGAAAACTACAATCAATGTCAGTGCTGAATTACAGGAGCTTTGAAGGAAAATACATCCTCTAATTTACAGGATGATTTTATTTCAGTACTATTGCAAAGATACTCTCACTTGCTACTAATATTCTTCTACATTTTAATGACTACTAGTTATATGAAAGGGTAAGAGAAAATGCATGAAGCAGGTAACTCTACCACAGCCAAAACCATCACATTCTCCACCTATTATTCCATACTGTTTATTTCATGCTCAGGTCACACACTGTCCAGTACCTCCACATTATCCATCACTGCCCTTTCCATCCTTTGATACAATTCCCTTAGTCTGTGGGCCACCCCTATAAAACATCCACAAATGTCCACAAAACGTATGCTGAGTTCTTTCAGACCATTGCCTTGGGGTCCCTCTGTCACAGTGGTCACTTAGGACAAGAGAGGTGCAGTGTTGGATGGAGTTATTGGGCACTAAAGCCAGCTCGGGCCCGGTCATTGATACACTTGCAATGCTTCTTGTAAAGTCCTGTCCTCCACTTGTTTGGGTGATTCCTGGTATAGTGATCCCTGTAACATGCAACTCAAACCATGGGTCACAACAGTTTAAAAGCATTGTAATTACAAGCCTCCACCGCTGGCATCAGGGAGTGCATATGTTGCTGACTCTGGTACCAGGGTCAGTGAGGTGGGAGTGCAGCATGGGCCAGCACAAGCACCATCACCAGCTGCAGCATCAGCTGAGACCAGGGGAGAAGATGCAGATTAGCACGGTCAATGGGCAATGCTCCTTATCCCTCACCCAAGATGGGGACACCTTTCTGTTGAGAGTTATGCCTTCAATACACGGCTTAACTTTTCCTGCATTAGCGCTACAGCTATTTGCTGCTACAGAGGTTTGCATCTCTGACTTTGTCAGATGCTACCCAGGATTTATTAACCTGGTATATATAAAAATATATATAAAGTAGTCCCAAATCTGTTGTATCACTTGCTTTAAAACAATTAAACCATTTGATTGTTTTGATTCTCTGATCTGTGTCAGAGCAAGTTCTTATCGAGGCATCAAAAAATGGAGGAAAAAGTCAGTTTTGCCAAATAGTTCCAGCAAGAGTCCTGGGCTCTGAGACAGGCTAACAGTGGAGTGTTTTACCTTAACACAACAGGTGTTGAAAGACAGAACTGTCATAGTTCAACCTCAGCTGACAACTAAGCATCACACAGCCACCACTCGGTCTCCCCTGAAGCACAATAAATGGAAGAAAATTGAAAGGGTAAGAGTGAGAAAATTAATGACTTTAGAGAGGAACAGCTGAATAGTCGAAGTAAAGTACAGTAATAATAATAATAATAATAACACATTGTAATGAAAAAGGAAATAACAAAGAGAAAGAAATGAAACCCAAGAAAGACAAGTGATAACAATTGAAGCAATTGCTCACCGCAAACCAGCCACATTCCCTTAGTTTTGTTGCTGAGGATGACCTCATATGGTGTGGAAAATCCCTTTGGTCAGTTGGGCTCAGCTTTGCCAGCTGTGTCCCCTCCCAGCTTCTTGTGCATTGCCAACCTACTCCTTGTTGGGGGAGTGATGTGAGGAGCAGAGAAGGCCTCAGCTCTACGTAAGCCCTGCTCAACAGTAACTTAAACATCCCAGTGTTACCAGCACTGCTTCAGTCACAAATGTAAAACACAGCCTCATACTAGCTACTGTGAAGAAAATGAACTCTATCCCAGCTAAACTCAGCACACTTAAAGGCAGCTTGCACAACAAATAGAAGGGAACACAGGGATTTGAATGAGCAAGGGGAGCTTTGATTTCTGAAACGCGGCAGCATGTCTGCTGACAGCAGATGCGGGGCTGCCAAAAGCAAATGTCAAACCTCCTTGATCTTCAGCTCTACTTTTAAGAAACTTCTTTTTCCTAGCATATGGACTTTTTACACATCCTTGCCCAGATACACATTCTTAAAGTCAAGCTCAATCTACTTCTCCTAGGACAATGCAAACAGCAGAAATGGATCACACGACATGCATAGAACTTAGGTGCTGTCCACCTTTAGCAATAAATGCAATGGTCTCAGAGCCTGGGAGAGTGTGGCTTGTAAGAGGCAGCTTGATGCTTCTGCAGTCACTGCCTTGTGAATATGAGCTGCAGGGAGGTAGCTGGTAAGGATTTGAGCACACGAGGCTGGTGACCTGCTTAGCTAACACTCTCAACTCCAGGAAAAGAATACATGTAGGCAATTAATAAATGATGAATCAACAAATCACTTCCAATGGTGGACTCTAGAAAATAAACATGTTCTGGCAGGTGCCACATAGTTATTCATGGTACTTATGTTATCAGTTGTGATGTGTCACATAATACAGAGTAACCTCAAGTGCTGGCTTTCTAGCATAACTCTTGTCTCTGCCTACTCCAAACTGAGTACAGCAGAGCCCAAGTAATTTCTACTTGTCTAAGGATGTTTGGGTTTTTTATTGTTAACCAACTATCTGCCTGATAATCTTGCCCTGTGTGTCTGGGCCCAGAAAACAAAACATTTTGTTTCCAGGAGATGTGTGAAGTGGGAACTGCTGGTAAACAGATAAGAACAAGCACTGGGAGCACTCCTCTAGCTCTGAGCTCCTGCAGCCCTCACCACTGTGGAGCTCTGCTGTCAGGGTCACTCAGGTGACTCAGGCCTAAGCTTCCTCAGGCTAGTCTAGTAATGAGAAATACTCTATTTCCCACCAGTTATAACCAACCAACCAACCAACCACCACCACCACCAAACACCCCAGTAGCTCTAAAAGGAGATAAATTCTTGTTCTTCAACCACCAGCAACCAGGGGACAAGGCACTGCATGATTTGTTCAGCATTTCTTATAGTGACTTTCTGTCAACTCCTCAAAGTGTTTATCTAAATGAAATTCTTAGCACCCTCCTTTGTTTCCAGAATACTGTAAGTTTCTTCCTGTGTAGCAAAATAATAAGACTGAGGTGGAAGAACTTCTTGTGAAGCCCCAAGACCTCTGGATCAATAGAATATTGAAGAAAAGTACCTCAAGTACTGCAGGAAGGAGCCACTGTAACATACAATTGATTACCCAGAGGCTGAGAAAACCTCAGCTCTGCAAAGCCATCTGTAAAGGGTTAACCCACCCGGGGGGGGTGATCTTGAACCTGTCCCCAGGTGGTCTTGACCCCTCCCCAGGGGTGGGTCTGAACACTACCAGGTGTGGTGGTTAGCCCACTCCAGTTCCTAAGATCCATAAAAGCAGGGGGACTTCCTCTTTTCTCTCTCCCCCCCTGCCTCCCAGCTTACAGCATCACCATTCCTGTTTCCTGCTGCTGGTTGTTTCACCACGTGGCCAGCACCCATGAGGCAGACAAGCCACTGCCATCAAATCTGCTCGTGTTTACATATTTTGTATCTTCCCTATACCCTTTTGTAACTTCCCTGCCTCATACACCTTCTATTTATTGTTAAACTTCTCTTCTTTCGACTTCCAAATTGCAGTGAGATTATTTATTTGTGTGTGCTTACCTTTCCTCTCTCCACATCTATTTCCCTTTCTTTGGGAAAGAAGGGGGTAGAGGGAAGGGCATCCTGCCAGTTGTTATTGGTTCTATTAACTATATTTGAGTCTCTGGGAAATCTAAATTAGAACTGAGACACCATCCAGCAGCTGGATCTGGTACAACACTGGACAAACTGACTTAGTGAGAGGAAGAGCAGTCATCCAAACTGCTGATAACTTGAGTGTGGCAGCTGCTATTCTGGAAACAGCAAAGGCTTCTGAGATTAATGCACAAGGTGTGAGATCACAAAACCTTCCCTAGCTGAAGAGCTACATGCTTCAAACTTGTTTATAAAGAGCAAAACAAAAACATAGCATGAGTGTCTGTGCTAGTTTGAAGCTAGCTAGAATGTTTTGATGAAAAGAACTAGATGATAGGCTGAGAAATGAAAACAATGCTGAGGTCTGCTTTGCTCACAGTCTGCTGAGATGTGTACAAAGGAAAGACAAAACNTACCTTGTCTATTTCTGTCTATATCTGTATATACTGTAAATATCTGCTTGTAAATTGTGCCAGCTGTAAATATAAGCTTCATTCAAATTTCCAGAGCTGACTGAGTCTAGTCTGGGTGATTTCTAAAGTGTGGGGGAGCGGGGGACACCCAAACCATCACAGTGTCAAAAGCAGCACCCTGCAAAAGCCAGACCTACAGACATGCTGGCTTGCTTTTATAGGGAACTATTTCTAGTGGTGTTGTAGGGGACTGTTCTTAGCTCATGTACAGGGCTGAATTCTGTTGGTTATGTGGGTTAATGTGCAAGACAAGAAATGGTATGTATAATCAGCTACTTTGGGCAATAAAGCAGTTCTGCTGTGGTAGAAGATAGTGCCTATTGTTCTTCTGCATTACCTTGGTCATTATCTTCCTGCTTTACCTCCACCATCACGTAAATGTCAGAGGTGGATCTTACAGATGGTTTCCAGCTGATGATCAGGCAAAGGCTGTGGAAGAGCATCAATATGTCACTGCAACCACTGTAATCATCTCTACTCTACCAATATGAAATATTCTATTCTTAAACATTATAATGTGTGTGCTCAGATATTCCACTCCTTTGTAATTTCTTCCCTTAAGTGTTTTATTATGTTCATAAATGTGCAGAAACATTCAGAAATGTTCCTTTGTGGGCAAGAAAGCCAATGATATTATGGGGTACATTAAGAAAAATGTGACAAGCAGGTCAAAGGACATTCTCTTCCCCATCTACTCTGCTCTTAGTGACACCACATCTGAAGTATTTTGTCCAGTCCTGGGGCCCCCAGCTCAAGAGGGACAAGCAACTACCAGAAGAAGTCCAGCACAAGGCCACAAAGAGAATGAGGGAACTGGAGTATATCTGTGATGAGAAACGGCTGAGAGACCTGGCAGTGCTTAGCCTGGAGAAGAGAAGATTGAGAGAGTATCTTATCAATATTTGTCAATATTTGGAGGGGGAGTGTCAACAAGAGCAGGCCAGTCTCTTTCAGTGATAGGACAAAGGGAAATGGGCACAAGTGAACACAGGACTTTCCATCTGAACATAAGGAGAAACTTCTATACTTTGGGGTGACAGAGCACTGGAACACACTGCCTAGAGAGGCTGTGAAGTTTCCTTTCTGAAGATAACTAGAACTTACCTGGATGTGTTCCTGTGCAATCTACTCTAGGAAAAGCTGCTTTATCAGAGGGGATTGGACTAGGTAATTCCCAGAGGTCCCATCCAATCTGTACGTTCTGTGATTCTGTGATCTCACAGCATACCTAACATGGAGATCTCGTTAGTCTTGTAGCAGACTGTCATGTATGTTTTTGTTGCATTCTTCTAGTGCAGATTTCCACTGTGCCAGAAAGGCAAGTTAATCTTAAATCTGAAGTGACAGAAATGGCCTTTAATGCTCCCCAATCTATTTCACCCATATCTCCTGAATAACTCCTGGATGTTCTTTCACCTTTTCTTACACAGATTCGTCTCTGTCTCCTTCTCGAACATGTGATGGAAATAAAGGCATTTCAATAAACTTGGAGGTTTAACACGTACAAGCAACGACTGCCCCAGCTTTGCCAGAAAACTGGTGACCACTTGGTGAATGTGAGCTGGACTAGCAGGAATACCTATGCTTGTTTAGTATGTAAGGAAATGTCAAAAGGCCAGAGATCAGCTAATAGACATTAGATACAATAGAGGCTTATTTAGGTTCCTGTGTTCTCCTCTGGGCATTTGACATTTGCTGATACTGCGTCCATCACTAAGTTGACCTGGGGTAGCTTTTTGTAGCACATTGTTGTTCGGATGTGCTCGGTACAGGTTTTGAGGAAAAGGGAGGAGAGATGTCTTTTGCTCACTTCAGACCTTAAAAATTGCCTTCCTGTGTCAAATCTTCCTCAAATCACCTTAGTCCAAACTCAGCCTTTGCAGCACACAGGCTCCTGAGGATCCACTGAGAGGAGCTCATGAGCCAGCAGTGTGCCCAGGTGGCCCAGAGAGCCAATGGCATCCTGGCCTGCATCAGGAATGGTGTGGCCAGCAGGAGCAGGGAGGTCATTCTGCCCCTGTACTCTGCACTGGTTAGACCACACCTCGAGTACTGTGTCCAGTTCTGGGCCCCCCAGTTTAAGAGGGACATTGAGATGCTTGAACGTGTCCAGAGAAGGGCAGCGAGGCTGGTGAGAGGCCTCGAGCACAGCCCTACGAGGAGAGGCTGAGGGAGCTGGGATTGTTTAGCCTGGAGAAGAGGAGGTTCAGGGGTGACCTTATTGCTGTCTACAGATACCTGAGGGGTGGTTGTGGCCAGGGGGAGGTTGCTCTCTTCTCTCAGGCAGCCAGCACCAGAACAAGAGGACACAGCCTCAGGCTGCGCCAAAGGAAGTTTAGGCTCGAGGTGAGGAGAAAGTTCTTCACTGAGAGAGTCATTGGACACTGGAATGGGCTGCCCAGGGAGGTGGTGGAGTCGCCGTCCCTGGAGCTGTTCAAGGCAGGATTGGATGTGGCACTTGGTGCCATGGTCTAGCCTTGAGCTCTGTGGTGAGGGGTTGGACTTGATGATCTGTGAGGTCTCTTCCAACCCTGATGATACTATGATACTATGAGCTTGCTACGCAGCTCTGCAGATGGTTTGGGCAGTTTCCATCTCCCTGGAACGGTTCTGCCTCTTGTCCACCCGAAATAAATTATACAAATAGCTCCAAGGAGCAACTCCATTGCTTTTCAAATAGATGAAACTGGCTCAGTAAATAACAGATATGATTACCAGAAATGTCCCAAGCTGGGAAAGTATTTCTTCCCTGCCTCACAAAGCTTTCTTGCCAACAAACCTCTTCAAAATGTAAAGCCAAGCCCTCTGCTGTTCTGTCCACAGACTTAGCTGGCCAAATCCCCTGTGGATGTAAGTCACCTGAGTTCAGCTCTGCTGGAATAATTGGAGCTTTACTGGTTTACATCAGCTGAGGATCATTGTCAGTATACACTGAGAGAAGCAAAGTGAACACCTTTGTAGCCATTCAAATGCATGCATATCAATTACATGTGCCATATGAACTGCTAGTAGATGGTAGGAAGTGGCTTGGCAAACACTTCTGCCGGCTCCCTCAGTCAGACTTCTGACTAGTGAGTATTTGAACATTCTTGATTTCAGTTGCTAAGGAGTGCCATTAACTTTGCCAGCGGCAGTTTATGCCACAAGACTCTCCGACTAGAGCATTTCTAAAACCTCTACCAAGTTGCTTAATTTGGTTGTATATGGACATTCTGAAAAACAGTTTTACCAACCGTATCAAAGAACTTGTGTGGGTTAGTTGTGTATAAGCTTAGGGGAAAGGTCTTTTTGTATATATTAATAAATTATTCAATAACCTTTACATCGGCCTCATATCGCCCCCTTTACATCGGCCTCATATCTCACCCTTTACATCGGCCTCCTATCTCAGCCTTTACATCGGCCTCCTATCTCACCCTTTACATCAGCCTCATATCTCACCCTTTACATCGGCCTCCTATCTCACCCTTTACATCGGCCTCATATCTCAGCCTTTACATCGGCCTCCTATCTCACCCCAAACTCAGACTCAAGCCCCTCTGTAACGCTAGCTGAGGATCTACTCCTATTACAGTAGGTCTCCGTGGTTCTGCCATTCATGTCACTTTGTCCAAAGCTGTTCTGAAGTTCTTCTGTTTTTCTAACTCTACAGATGCTTTGCAGCCCTGTGAGCTGCCTTGCTAAGGATAAATCGTGTTTTAAGGTTGTTTTTGTTTCAAGTACCAAACAATTTTTGTGCACATAATACACAGACTAAACGTTATTAATGCTACTACTCTGATGGCATGTTCCAGTTCCCAGGCTTATTTTGATGATGTACACTATGAAAAAAATCATGGTGACATAACAATGAAAAATATGCTGCTCTCCATGGCATTTCATTTTATAGATGGACAAGAGAAGTCTATGATAATGACTAAATTCATGATAAGATTATGTCACTTACTGCTTGCCATAAATGAAATGTCATCTGCAGTCACCCATTCTACATTCTTGAATTCATTCTAATTGTTGTCCTAAAACAAATGACTGTGACTGTCAAACCCTTCAGACAACAGGGCTGTCTTGGCCTTCAATCTGTAATACATGCCAAATCTGTGCAGCACAGGCTCAGTCTTGAACTTAAATGAATATAAATTTGAGTTTGGCTGTCATTTACACTCATTCTTTTAACATATGAAACTGTATGTATCAGAAAGCTTTGTGCACACAGCCTATTCCCTCCTATCAGGGTCATTTTATAATGTCTTGCAGTTGCAGAGCCCTCAATTTAATCCAGACATTTTCCTTCCATTTGATTTACTAAGGTTTCAGTTATACACACACAAGATTGAATAAAGTAACGTAAATCTCCCGATGATTAGAAAATGCAATCATTTATTACATGGGCAATCAGCTTATTTAAAAACATAATTAGTTTGTACCTCAGGAAACCTTTCCCCAGTTGTGATAACTACAAATCATGACTAGTTCTCCTTTCAGTGAAATTAAAAGCCACATAATGCTGCTACTAAGAATCATAGAATTGTTTCGGTAGGAAAAGATTTTCAAGATCATCAAGTCCAGCTCTCGATCAAACACCACCATGGCCATTAAACCACGTCCTAAAATGCCATGTCTACATTTTTTGGACACTTCCAGGAACAGTGACTCCACCACCACTCTGGGCAAGCTATTGTCAGTGATATGGACAGAGGAATTGAGTGCACCCTCAGGACGTTTGCAGATGACACCAAGCTGCGTGGCGCAGCAGACTTGCTGGAGGGCAGGGATGCCATCCAGAGGGACCTGGACAGGCTGGAGAGGTGGGCCCAGGCCAACCTCATGACGTTTAACAAGGCCAAGTGTAAGGTCCTGCACCTGGGTTGGTGCAATTCCAGGCACAGATACAGGCTGGGTGGTGAATGGCTGAGAGCAGCCCTGAGGAAAAGGACCTGGGGGTCTAGGTTGATGAAAAGCTCAACATGAGCCGGCAGTGTGCACATGCAGCCCAGACAGCAACCCTGTGCTGGGCTGCATCAAGAGCAGTGTGGCCAGCAGGGCAAGGGAGGGGATTCTCCCCCTTTACTCTGCTCTCTTCAGACCCCACCTGCAGTACTGTGTGCAGTTCTGGAGCCCCCAACACAAGAAGGACATGGAACTGCTGGAGCGGGTCCAGAGGAGAGCCACGAAGATGATCAGAGGGCTGCAGCAGCTCTGCTATGAGGACAGGCTGAGAGAGTTGGGGCTCTGCAGCCTGGAGAAGAGAAGGCTTCGAGGAGACCTTAGAGTGGCTTTCCAGTATCTGAAGGGAGCCTACAGGAAGGCTGGGGAGGGACTATTGACAAGGTCTAGTAATGTCAGGACGAGGGGGAATGGGTTTAAGCTGGAAGAGGGGAGATTTAGACTGGATGTTAGGAGGAAGTTCTTTACAGTGAGGGTGGTGAGACACTGGAATGGGTTGCCCAGGGAGGTTGTGGATGCTTCCTCCCTGGAGGCATTTAAGGCCAGGCTGGATGAGGCCCTGAGCAGCCTGCTCTAGTGGGAGGTGTCCCTGCCTATGGCAGGGGGTTGGAGCTGGATGATCCTTGAGGTCCCTTCCAACCTAAACCATTCTATGATTCTATGATTCTGTCATTCCAATGCCTGACCACTCTTCAGTGAAGACATTTTTCCTAATGTCCAATCTAAAGCTCCCTAATGCAATTTGATGCCATTTCATCTCATTCTATCACTTGATACTATGGAAAGAGACCAACCCCTGCCTCACTACATACTCCTTTCAGGTAGTTGTAGAGAACAATAAGGTCTCCTCTCTGCCATCTCTTATCTGGACTAAACAATTCCAGTTTCCTCAGCCACTTCTCTTAAGTCTGGACTCTTCACCAGCTCCACTGCCTGTCCTTAGACACATTCTAGCATCTTACTCTCTTTTGTAGTGAGAGTCCTAAAACTCAACACAGTATTTGAGATGCAGCCTCATCAGTGCCAAGCACAGGAGCATGATCATTTTCCTGTTCCTGCTGGTCACACTTTTCCTGATACAGGTCAGCATGCTGTTGGCCTTCTTGCCCACCTGGCCACATTGCTGGCTCATGTTTACCTGGCTGTCAACCAGCTAGATCCTTTTCTGCTGGGCAGCTTTCCATCCGCTCTGCCCCAAACCTGTAGCACTGCATGGAGTTGTTGTGACCCAAGTGCAATAATTGGCACTTGGCTTTGTTAAATCTCATGCAACTGACCTTGGCCCATCAATCCAGTCTGTCCAGATCTTCCACAGAGCATTCCTACCTTCGAGCAGATCAACACAGGAGCAGCTGTTTTCTCCAGGTGTTCCCATGGCTTCTTTGGGATCCAGGAGGCGAACACACAACACATAGGTTGTTCTGGGCACAATTTCAACACTTTGTTATAGCTCAAATACTAAAATCATTAAAAGAGAGATATACTGGAAAGTATAATGCTGAATAAGATATGACAAAGAATGCTGAGTAACTCTATTCATCAAAGAGCAGGTTATACTCCCCCTATCCAACTGACCAGCAAACCTCCTGAGATGTGTAGATCCCAGCGCTGGCAGGCACTCATCTTCTTAAGGTAGATGTCCCCACCTGGAAACAGCATTTATCCTGCTGGTAAGACTGGTGCTGCTCCAACCCAGCTACCTAGGTTCTCAGACTATATGGGTTCAGAACTCTGTGATGTATGGCCAGTACATCCCGGAAGGCCGAAGCAAGGAGAAGGGAGCTCCTCCTTTATTTTGGAGGCAGTGACGTAGCATCTTTCCCTACTGCTCACGCACATGCTTGCAAGCCCTGTTTTCCCCAGGTCTTATCTCTTGTCTCTCAGCTGTGAAGGGGCAGCTGCTTTTACTAAAGTCCAGATAAACAACATCCACAGCCTTTCTTTCATCCACTAATTGTGTCACTTTGTAATAGAAGAACAGGGCTTTGGCCCTTCTAGTTTTCTCCCTACATAGCCTCGTGACATCTTTGTAGTCCTCCTGAGTGGCCTACCCATTCTTCCAATTACCATAAACTCTACATTTCTCCCTATGCTGCCACAAAATGTCTATTCAGCCAGGCCTTTGATAGAAGGCTGGCAGCCAGGCATTGTTCTGTTGGCTTTTCCTGTTTATCCCCTCATCCCTCCTCACAACTTGGAGGGATAGAGAAAAACACTGCTTGTGCTCCTGATCCCTTAACCAGTGGTCCCAAAGCCCTGAAGTCTCTCTTCATTGCCCTTGGTCTTCTTGTTTTTACTTCATTACTGCCTATCTGAAAGATCAACAGTGGATAGTAGTCTGAGGGCTATAGGAAGGGTGGAAGCTTTCTCCTTACATCACTAGTCCAGGGCCCCCAGAGGCAGCAGGCTTCCCAAAGACCTGTATCTGGTCTGCATATTTCGCTTTCCTCTCCCTTGGTAAGTGAGCTCCGTGTGATAATGACCTGTCTTTTATTCTTTACTAAAGAAGCTTTGATGCACAGGCTACACTGACGAAATCTCAACAATCCCTCTAATCTATGTGATTTGTTGGAGAAAGGGAGCTGTGTTTTCTCTCCTATTTTCACACATCGATTTTTCTTTCTTATCATCTCTTAAGAGGGAGAGAGAAATAGAGCAGATAGATTTTAGAGGAGATTGACAAAGATAGCATAATACAGCCAGAATTACTAGTGATTGTGAGATTCTGCTTCACAGTCCTCCCGCTAATCAAATGAAAGACAAAATCTTTAGTGATGATAACAAGTGTTAATGGCTCTCCCAGAAGCATACTGGCCACCTCTCCTGATCCTGCTAGCTGCATCATAAAAGCCTCCCTGGCCAAGAGCCACGAGGCATGTCCTATGCTTTGAAAAGCTGGGTTAGGAGGAACAATTTGCAGGTGGGAGCTGACAATGTCTCCCTTTGAAGTAAAGGTTCTCGAGTGTTGATGTGATGATGAGTTGCAGAGGAATCTCAGTGACACTGGACTCAGGACTCTCTGATGGCTCACATCTCTTAGCATCCTCCAGAAGCCAGAGAGCTGCATCGTAGAATCACAGAATGTTTTGGTTTGGAAGGAACTTTTAAAGGTCATCTAGTCTAATCTCTCTGCAATAAGCAGGGATGTCTTCAACTAGAACTGGTTGCTCAAAACCCTTTCCAGCCTGACCTTCCATGTTTCCAGGGATGTGACATCTACAAGACCTCTTAGCATATCTAAATTGTTAGAGATGTGTGACAGTATTGTATGGACAAACACACCTCTGCCATCAGCCATGACACACAAATTGTACTTGTGGCATGACCTTCAACTCGAAAACACAGGCTGGAAACTGTGTGTAGAAGCTGATGTTCGGAACTAATATAATTGCCCCTTTTCTCACAGGTCTGCAAGGCTGATAGAGAAGGATGGATAAATTTGTGTACTCTCATCTCAGCTGGGATAAATTCAATATCAGTTAGCTGAAACAACAGTTGTTTCTGTCACCTGCCTTGTCCACATTCTCCCCTCTGTGACAACTTGCTTATCTGGGAGGCTATTTTCAGCCCAGTCACAAAGATGCCATCTCCTTGACTTTCTACTGCAGTTCACTCACTTGTAAATGGGAGTAACAATTACTGACTTGACAAGGACTTCTGGGGCATTCACACATTTATGCATCTAAAGCTTTCAAGGATCCTTACCAAACAGTAATGTCAGGCATCATTATTCACACAAATTGTTTTGAGTCAGATCTCTAATTCTGGGGGAGCTCATGTTTTGTCTTGTCGCAGTGCCAATGACAATGAAATTAACTTTCCAGTCACATAATAAAAATGCAGGATCTGAATTTACCAACCAATTTATCTAAATTGGCAAATAATGAACATCTTCTGATGGTCACCCACTTCTTGGAAGTTACCAGCAGAGCTAGACTATATGTTGCAGATAAACAGCATGGGTGGTATATTTACTTCGATGAAGATTATATGTTTCTATTTGTTTCTGGTATCTCCTTTCAGCTCTTGAATACTGTGGATTCTCTTACCATCAGAGCAATTTCCTTCTCAAAAATAATCAGCCCTTCACTGCAATGTCATCTCACTCTTACCATTTATTCTACTCTTAATTACCATGCTGTCAAGTATGTCCTTGTAGGATAAACAGCATTGTCCCACAATATCACAGTATCACCAAGGTTGGAAGAGACCTCACAGATGATCAAGTCCAACCTGTTACCACAGAGCTCAAGGCTAGACCATGGCACCAAGTGCCACGTCCAATCCTGCCTTGAACAGCTCCAGGGACGGCGACTCCACCACCTCCCTGGGCAGCCCATTCCAGTAGCCAATGACTCTCTCACTGAAGAACTTTCTCCTCACCTCAAGCCTAAATTTCCCCTGGCACAGCTTGAGGCTGTGTCCTCTTGTTCTGGTGCTGGCCACCTGAGAGAAGAGAGCAACCTCCTCCTGGCTACAACCACCCCTCAGGTAGTTGTAGACAGCAAAAAGGTCTCCCCTGAACCTCCTCTTCTCCAGGCTAAACAATCCCAGCTCCCTCAGCCTCTCCTCGTAGGGCTGTGCTCGAGGTCTCTCCCCAGCCTCGTTGCCCTTCTCTGGACACGTTCAAGCATCTCAATGTCCCTCTTAAACTGGGGGGCCCAGAACTGGACACAGTACTCAAGGTGTGGTCTAACCAGTGCAGAGTCCAGGGGCAGAATGACCTCCCTGCTCCTGCTGGCCACACCATTCCTGATGCAGGCCAGGATGCCACTGGCTCTCTTGGCCACCTGGGCACACTGCTGGCTCATGTTCAGACGGGTGGGTATAAAACTGAAAACTGAAATATTAAATTCTTGATTAAAAAAAAAAAAAGTCATGTGTACAACAAGAACTATGTGAGGAATAGGAAAGGGGATGAGCTAGTCCAGACTAGCAAACTCTCAAAACTTACAGCTGTCTCTAGGAGCTAATCATCAGTGCTTGCCTGACAGGGACTGAGGAGAAGGAGGGAAGAAGAGGAGGATGAAATGGAGCAAAGAAGACTTATTCAGTCAAAGTATTTAAGATCTGAGCCCAGGTCCAGTTGAATCAACTGAAAGGGTTCCCTGGGATGCCATAAGTTTGGATTAAGCTCTTGGTTTCAAAGAAATTCAGCTTTTTATCAGCTCTCATAGCTGGTCTGGTTCAGGAACAAGAAGGTCAAATGACTTTCTGGAGATGACATGGTGATGGAGTGCCTTATTTCAGTTCAAACCTAGACCTATTCTGATTGTCATATCTATCTACCTACCTGGGCATTTATAGAACATCCATCATTGTGGTGTCTCATTACTTACACAGTCACTTAAGCAGACGACTGCCTGAAAATCTGTTTTCCACCACAACTTCTTACTTGCTCACTGGAGAAGGAGCTACTCTTTTTCATCCTCTACCTTCTGTCTCCAAGGAACTGAAATGCTATGCTATTTCCCCAATGCTATGGAGAAAAGAATCACACTATCCAGGCTCGTTCGCTGTTAGAGCTCTAACTGTGCAAGACAAATACTACTAATAAAAACCTGTGCTATAATTTAAAAAGAAATTGTTTTGTTAAATAGAAATACTAAATAGCAACAGAGCACCTCCTTCTTTTTGATAACAGGTTTGATATCTCTTATTTCTCATTTGCTGTTTTTCCCTGCCTGGAGTCAGTAAAACAAATGAACACACAGTTACTCTGTCCAAAGAAGTTCTTTATTTGCAGGCACCTCAAATAACATTTTATATGTCTCCTACTCCCAGCTGTTATGTCCCAAACCTGTATCCTCAGCTTTGGCAAGGAAAGGATATCCTGTCTAGCCTTTGGCAGCATCTAGTTTTATAACCTGACATAACCTTTGCTCATGCATAGTCTGTGGGAGGGCAATGCATATCTCAAAAAGCTTGTTAGAAATCAGCATGCAAGAAGGAATATGGAAAGCACATCATGAGCACACCAAAGAAAGATTCAAGTGAAACTCGAACAGTTCAGTTCAGAACCAGCCTGAGAAGAAAATTGTATGGTGGAGGTGGGATTCATGAGGAATTTTTCTTCCACCTACAATCATTCACCACCTTATTATTAACAAAGATAATAGAGGTAGCACACAGAAGACACATTCTATGGTCGTTTCATTGCAGTCCCATCAAGGACCAAAACAGGATTACAGCCCTTTAGCTTTGTTCTATGTTCTAGTAAGCTACCTGCTCCGAATGTGACTCCAAGTGAGCTGTCTTTTAATTAGCTCTAACTTTTTCTGTGCTTTTTGTATCTCTCTTCTGCTTGAATGTGCTCAGTTGCCCTGGATATACCCAAGGGATCTAACTTACGTAAACTACCCAATCATCCTTCAACTGCTGTCTGTCCCTGTTGCAATTTATAAATGAATATGAATCCAAGAGATGGTGCAGAATTATATGAATAATCAGAGAATGAAGATGGAGAAAACCCACAATATTTCTTTGAACATCATCATGTCCCAGAAAGTTAATTTTGCTACAAGCAAAGCCTTATGAAGCCAGAAACCTATCCTTGATTGTCCCACCTGAGTCACACATGAATTCCAAAAGCAGTTATCATGGACTGAAGGTCACCAGCAGCCTTTTCACATCTATACTAGGTAACAGTCATTAAGAGGATCTTTCTGGCAATGAGTGGAGCATCATGCCATGCAACTTTAAAAGGGAGAGCAGTGAAAAGACAGGCATCATAACTGAAATGACAGGATATCCATATTGCTAATGCCAGGGGGGAAAAGGGACACTGAAGAGCAAGGAAATTTGTAGATCGTGGAAGTCTTAAAATGGATGGTGGCATGCAGAGAGTGGTGATCAATGGCACAATGCCCACCTGGCGACCGGTGACAAGTGGTGTTCCTCAGGGGTCAGTGCTGGGACCAGTGCTCTTTAACATCTTTGTCAGTGATATGGACAGAGGAATTGAGTGCACCCTCAGCAAGTCTGCAGATGACACCAAGCTGTGTGGCACAGCTGACTTGCTGGAGGGCAGGGATGCCATCCAGAGGGACCTGGACAGGCTGGAGAGGTGGGCCCAGGCCAACCTCATGACGTTTAACAAGGCCAAGTGTAAGGTCCTGCACCTGGGTCGGTGCAATCCCAGGCACAGATACAGGCTGAGTGATGAATGGCTGAGAGCAGCCCTGAGGAAAAGGACCTGGGGGTCTGGGTCGACGAGAAGCTCAACATGAGCCGGCAGTGTGCACATGCAGCCCAGACAGCCAACCCTGTGCTGGGCTGCATCAAGAGCAGTGTGGCCAGCAGGGCAAGGGAGGGGATTCTCCCCCTTTACTCTGCTCTCCTCAGACCCCACCTGGAGTACTGTGTGCAGTTCTGGAGCCCCCAACACAAGAAGGACATGGAACTGCTGGAGCGGGTCCAGAGGAGAGCCACGAAGATGATCAGAGGGCTGCAGCAGCTCTGCTATGAGGACAGGCTGAGAGAGTTGGGGCTCTTCAGCCTGGAGAAGAGAAGGCTTCGAGGAGACCTTAGAGTGGCTTTCCAGTATCTGAAGGGAGCCTACAGGAAGGCTGGGGAGGGACTATTGACAAGGTCTGGTAATGTCAGGACGAGGGGGAATGGGTTTAAGCTGGAGGAGGGGAGATTTAGACTGGATGTTAGGAGGAAGTTCTTTGCAGTGAGGGTGGTAAGACACTGGAAGAGGTTGCCCAGGGAGGTTGTGGATGCTTCCTCCCTGGAGGTGTTTAAGGCCAGGCTGGATGAGGCCTTGAGCAGCCTGCTCTAGTGGGAGGTGTCCCTGCCTACGGCAGGGGGTTGGAGCTTGATGATCCTTGAGGTCCCTTCCAACCTAAACCATTCTATGATTCTATGATTCTATAAATATTAGGTAAGGTTGTCTGAGGAAATGTTTGGATGACCCAGTCACAGCTGATGAAAAAGAAAAGAAGATGACACAATAGTGATGAGTCATGTCCAGGTGCTTCTTAATCCTCTCACATCCTCAACATTCAATGCAGATGACACCTCAATAATCAGTCTCAAAGAAGGTTGTGGTGAAACAACTTCTGTGCAAAATAAAGGCTGTCTCATGAGGCTGAATCTGAGGTCTGTGGCTTGTACTTTGACTCCAGCAGACAAAAAGTTGAAGAGTAAGCCATTGAGGTATTGTAGTAGCCAGGTACCAGATAATCTGTTTCTTCTCCCCTTCCTTGTCTCATCTGAGTGTTGATCTTCATCTCTGAAACATGTGGTTTAGTGATCCAACCCTAATGGTCATAATTAATTATGGCAGTTCTGACATTTACAAAAATATCCTTGCTGGTCCTTGCTCTCAATAATTTCTTTAGATGAGAAGTTCCTTGTCTGATTTACTGGTTCTGTGGAGTATTTCCTTTAAGGGATCCTTAGGTTCCCACCTTCTAATGTTATTGTAAGTCTCATTTTTCCAGTTTTCTTTTCTATTTGACCTCTTCTTTGCCTCCTTTCTAAGGACCTTAATAATGCCCATATAAATTGTTCAGATTACTTATTTTCAGACCATTGACTGTTCATGAAGTATTTGCCTTTCTAAGAAGTTCTCACTTTTCTAAGTTATCAAGGTTGGTTCCAAGGAAAATGTTGAGTTTGTACCTGTTGTCAAGTGTTAGTAATGTTGCATATGGCTCAAGACTTAGCATTCAGTGGCCTTTTACAATGGCCTGACTGCATCAGTAAAAAAGTAAAGACCTACAGATGTCATCTACCTGGGTTTCTGTAAGGTCCTTGATAGAGGCCACCACAACATTCTTACTGCTGCGTTGGCAAGATGTGGATTTCATGGACGGACTGTTAGCTGAATAAGGAATTGGCTGGATGGCCATGTAAAATAAATATAGTCAATGGCTCAATGTTCAGGTAGAAAGCAGTAACAAGTGGGGTCCATACTGGCATCAGTGTTGTTTAATATCTGCATCAGCAACATAGTGGGATCGAGTGAATCCTTGGGAAGTTTGACCACAAGCTGAGTAGTGCAGTTGATATGCTAGAGAGAAGGGCTACCATCCAGAGGAATCTGGACAAGCTGAAGAAGTGGGCTTGTGGTGAACGTCTTGAAAATAAACAAGACCAAGTGCAAGGTCCTTCACCTGGGCCAGGATGATCCCTAATATCATTATTGAGTGGGAGATGAATGGGGAGTGAGTGGATTGAGAGAAGAACTGTGGAGAAGCTCTTAGGTGCACCAGTGGATGAAAAATTTAAAATGAGCCAGCAATGTGCACTTGCAGTCCAAAAAGCCAATCATGCCCTGGGATGCATCAAAATAAACATGACCAACATGTCAAGGGAGATGATTTTCCTCCCCCTATTCAGTTTTCATGAGATCCCACCTGCAGTACCGTGCTCAGCTCTTGAGTCCTCAGCGCAAGACAGACGTGGACCTGTTGGAGAAGGTTCAGAGGAGGGCCACAAAAAGAATCAAAGTGCTAAGATACCTCTCCTGTGAAAAAGGGACTGAGAGAGTTGGGATTGTTCAGCCTGAAGAAGAGACAGCTCCAGGGAGACCTTATGATGGCCTTTTAATTTATTAAGAAGACTTGTAAGAAAGAGAGAAACATTTTACTGAGTCCCATAGTGACAAGATAAGGTACAACAGTTTAAAGCTGAAAGAGGGTAGATTTAGATCAGACATAAGGAAGACTTTTTTTACAATAAGGCTAGTGAGACACTGGAAGTTGTGGATGCCCTAGCCACTGGAAGTGTTCAAGGTCAGGTTGCATGGGACTCTAATCAACCTGGTTTAGTGAAAGATGTCCCTGCCTTTGACAGGAGTCTGTATTAGAAGACCTTTGAATGTCCTTTTTAATGCAAACCAGTTTATTATCTTAATACTCTCTCAGCCCTTCAATTTTATGCACACTTGTATCAGTTTTGGCTGGAGTAGAGTTAATTTTCTTCACAGTAGCTGGTAGGGGCTATGTTTTGGATTTGTGCTGAAAACAGTGTTGATAACAGGGATGTTTTATTTGCTGTGAGCAGCACTTACACGGTCAAGACCTTGAGTAATGTGTCCAGTTCTGGGCTCCTCAATTTAAGAAAGATGTTGAGGTGCTGGAACGTGTCCAGAGATGGGCAACAAGGCTGGTGAGGGGCCTGGAACACAAACCCTATGAGGAGAGGCTGAGGGAGCTGGGGGTGTTTAGCCTGGAGAAGGGGAGGCTCAGGGCAGACCTCATTGCTGTCTACAACTACCTGAAGGGAGGTTGTAGCCAGGTGGGGGTTGGTCTCCATTGCTGTCTACAACTACCTGAAGGGAGGTTGTAGCCAGGTGGGGGTTGGTCTCTTCTGCCAGGCAACCAGCAACAGGACAAGGGGACACAGCCTCAAGTTGTGCCAGGGGAAGTATAGGCTGGATGTTAGGAGGAAGTTGTTGCCAGAGAGGCATTGGAATGGGCTGCCCAGGGAGGTGGTGGAGTCACCGTCCCTGGGGGTGTTCAAGAAAAGCCTGGATGAGGCACTTAGTGCCATGGTCTGGTTGACTGGCTAGGGCTGGGTGCTAGGTTGGACTGGATGATCTTGGAGGTCTCTTCCAGCCTGGTTGATTCTATTCTATTCTATTCTGTTGCATGAGGCAGTGACTTTAGGGAAGAGGAAGGGAAGTGGCAGGAGAAGCAGCACACTGTTCACAGAGGAGCCACATTATTGAGGCTGAGTACATCCAGCCACGTAACTTCTGCAGCTGAGCTTTGTGAGGAGACAGCAGAGACAGCAGGGAAACAGTTGCAATTCAGGCAGGGGAAGACAGAGATTTGGACTTGGAAAGACGGTTCCGGGTCTTACTCTCATCCTATGCATTGTAGTTTTGCGTATGTTTTTTTTTGTTTCAGGGTTTGGGTTTTTTTGTGTGTGTGTTTGGTTGATTTGCTTTGTTTCTGGGTTTTTTCCCCTCCTTGTTGGTGTGTGTTCTATGAAAAAGAAAAGGTGTGTGTATATACATATATACACACTATATATACATATATATATATCAATGGATATACTCATTAATATGGTCATGAATCATATGTATAAATGTTCGGTGCTATACCGTGCTCTATTGTTGATGTACGACTGTGAGACACAGAGTCAGAGAATCATTTTGTTTGGAAAAGACCTTTCAGATCACTGAGCCTAACCATCAACCCAACACCACCATGGCCTTTAAACCATGTCCTGAAAAGCCATGTTCACACATTTCTTGAACACCTCCAGGAGTGGCTGCCCAGAGAGGTTGTGATTGACACTCAACACAGCACTTGTGTGCTCTGCTGCTTGTTTTCCTGTTCATATCAGTTTATTTTCTCTCTCTCAAGTTCAAAGTATGGTACTTGAATAACCCCAAAGAGACATGTCACTGAATATGTGCTTTGTTCAGCCTTGTGGTTATCTGATTTCTCTCTGCCACCGGTCATGCTAGTTAAGCCAAAAAAAGACCGACTGTACCTTGACAGCAGGACCATCTGGAGCTCATTCCTGTAATTATTTTCAGACACATACAGTCCTTCTCTGGAAAATAGGTATTTTAAGGCATCACAGAGCATGTTCATTAGTTTGTTGTGAAACAAATGTTTCACATCAGTCTAAAAATGATATTTTCATCGTCACAAGTAATCAATCCTGATATAGAAAGCATGAGTCTGTGTCTGTGTGCGTGGTATGGATATACAATTACATGGCTGCCCACCTGCAAGCTAGGAATTACAGATGACAGTCAGGGAAGACTGATTTTTATTGTAATAGCTTAGGGAGTGTCTTTTAAATTGCAACTCTTTTGCCAGTTCTTTGTAGGAATTGCATCTGGTAAAGCGAATTAAAGACATTCAGACTGTAAAAGAGAATGCAATACAAATCTGTTAACACCAAGAGTTATTTACACCAGATACATATTCTGATTGCATGTTTTCAAGTTGAGCAGAGAACACAGTGCTGCAGTTTTTATGGGGCTGGCACAGTGAGCAGATATTGCCCTGGAAGAATTTGGAAACTGATGTACCAGATGTAATCACGTCCTTTTCTGGCTGATGCTTATGAAATACAGGCTGATTTCAGAAAGTAACAAAGCAACTTAGAAATCTGCCATCAAAAGGGCAATAAAAAACACATTTGCAAGGAAATCGAGATAGTTGGTGAGACTTACAAAGCCTGAGAGTGAGTAAGGAACCCATTTCACTGTTGCTTTTTGACACCTAAATTGTTTACTTAGTTGATCTCTAGTAGGCAGCTATTTGCATATATAGAGACTTGGATATTGTGATGGTTTGGGTGTCCCCCGCCCCCCCCACTTTAGAAATCACCCAGACTAGACTCAGTCAGCTCTGGAAATTTGAATGAAGCTTATATTTACAGCTGGCACAATTTACAAGCAGATATTTACAGTATATACAGATATGTACAGAAATATACAAGGTNAGCCTATCATCTAGTTCTTCTCACCAAAACATCCCAGCTAGGCTCAAACTAGCACAGATATCTTTGAAAAATTTGTTTTCTCTGATAGAAAACATCATCAAGAGTTCAGTACATTGGACTAAGAAAACAGTTACTTTCTCCTTAGAAAGTTTTGATAATTACCTGTCATACTTATTATTCACTTATCAAGAACTACTCCTAGCAACTGGACAGGTGGGATACATTTTCCTTGATGTTAGACATTTCCACTGTAGGTTTCAGCAGCATCATTTAGTCTCCACTCCAATGGGAAGTAAAAAACACTAGCAACATATTATTTATTTGGCCTCTATTAGCTATATACTAAAATATGAGGTGAGTCATGCTTAGAAGTGCTTCTTTCTCTCCAGTCCCCTACCAACAAAACCAAGCGAAACTTCTCAGATGCAGATGCCTCAATTAAAGATACAACATCAAGAAGAGAACAGTGAGCAGATTCAGGGAAATTTTTACTAGTTCTGTCTTGATGGAAGTGGAATACTTGATTTCAATTCAAGAGGGATGGAGAGAAATTGGGAAGGGTGCAGAAAGTCCAGAACAGACTGGATTAGTTGAGAGGTTGTGGGAGACTACCTTATTTAGCCAGGGAAGGGAAAACCAAGGAGAGATACCATAGCACCTGACAATTACTCAAAAGGTAGTTGTAAAGATGGCAGCACTAAATTCTTCTTTCTAGTGGCTAATGAGGTAAAAAGGAATGACAGACACAAGGACCAGTGTAGGAGGTTCAGACTGGACTTGAGCAAAATACATTTCAGTAAAGGGATTGTCAGCAAAAGAACAAGGTGTCCAGAGAGGTGGAGAAATATCTCTGTTCTTGGAGGTGTTCAAGAGCTGATTAGACAGAGCCCTGGCTGACCTGACCTGATCTGGTGATGAACTTTGGAGGAAGGTTGGCTTGGAGACCTACAGGACTTGCCACCAATAATATTTCTATAGCAGAATACTAAGGCAACAAAATCCTACCCTGTGTCAGTCTGAGAAATAGTCTAAATTTAGTGGTGTTTGTGACTTTTCTCAACTGTTTATACTAATTTTGTCTTTGCATCTTTATTCACTCTTGACAATTCACACTTCATCATTTGCATTTTCAAATCCCCTTTCACCCAGGGGAATATTCTTCTTTCAGCCCACTGAGATTTCCATAAGAAACTGATACTCGGTTTTGCCTCTTGCAAGAGGCAGAAATGCAGGGGTGGCTCTTACCTTAGGGACAGTTTGGCTTATCCCTACCCGGACTTTATCAACCTCGTTGGCATCTTTCTTTGTTCTATTTTAGCTGTATTATGCAGCAGTAGTGTAATGCAACCAGAACCCTTTTAGTACTCAGCTGGAGCTGCCATATGGAAACTTGTTAAAACATGTGACTACTTTCTATACCCTTTTCATAACATCTTTTTCCTTTTTAACTAACACTGAGAGGTGGGAAGTAGTTCTTACTATTCACACACTTGTATGGTAGACCTCTGTAGGGATTTTGCCTGCCATGCTCAAGCTTGCAGAGATGGGTACTTGTCAGCTTGGACTGAGTGTGAGAAGTAATGTGTAGGAGAAAGCTTAAAAGTCACTTACAAGGTTATGGGATTTTTTTCTGCTTTTTGAATTGTAATAGTTAAATATTTCAATCTTGTCAGTATTGTCTCGTATCCAGAGAAGGGCGACGAGGCTGGTGAGAGGCCTCGAGCACAGCCCTACGAGGAAAGGCTGAGGGAGCTGGGATTGTTTAGCCTGGAGAAGAGGAGGCTCAGGGGTGACCTTATTGCTGTCTACAACTACCTGAGGGGAGGTTGTAGCCAGGAGGAGGTTGCTCTCTTCTCTCAGGTGGCCAGCGCCAGAACGAGAGGACACAGCCTCAGGCTGCGCCAGGGGAAGTTTAGGCTTGAGGTGAGGAGAAAATTCTTCACTGAGAGAGTCATTGGCTACTGGAATGGGCTGCCCAGGGAGGTGGTGGAGTCGCCGTCCCTGGAGCTGTTCAAGGCAGGATTGGACGTGGCACTTGGTGCCATGGTCTAGCCTTGAGCTCTGTGGTAAAGGGTTGGACTTGATGATCTGTGAGGTCTCTTCCAACCTTGGTGATACTGTGAGACTGTGGTTTGCTAATGAATAGCCTGCACCAAACAGGAAAATATTTCCTTAAACCTGGCATTATACAGTTAGATGCACACTTAAAAACCTACTATGGCATTTTATGTTGATTCCCAGCAGTCAAAATGCATTAGAGCTGCAACCAGAGAAATATGAAAACCAAACTCTTTTTTCAGCTGATCAAGATCCAGAGATAAAAGGTCTTCAAACGCTGGGGATATATTTGCAAGGATTGAGCTTGTAAGCTTTGTTATAGATGCTTAGATAAATATAAAGCTCTGAAATATTGTTCTTCACTATTATGAGTAGCCATGCAAAGTCTGGCTTCTTTTAAGTCAGCTGTTGAAACGAGATGTGTGTGTATGGAAGCTGAATAGAAATGTCACACTGAAAAGAACAGCTAAAATGGAAGTTCCTCAGATCCTAAATATCTCATTTCTACTCGTGAGAATACCTTTAGTGCTCATCATTTAAAGTTATTCCATCTCTGAGGTCATGGTAATTTTGGAAGTACAGAGGCTCAGGAGCTTTCTGCTGATGTTTTAAAATAAAATGTCTTTGTGAGAAAGAACGATCAAGCTGAAACAAACCCTACAGGAAAGAGTCAGTAGCAAAAAGTGCATGGGGTGAAATCACAGGAGGCAAGAAAGACTAACTACAGAAGGTAACATTGTTTTACAATTCTTCCTCTCCTTGGCTCTCTTCTCCAGAATTTTAGTACTTCACTTGAACTAAAGAAACAGGACAGTGAGAAATTGATCACTGAGAATCTCTAGGGTCTATAGCCCCGTTCCAGTGAATGATGATTTGTACAGCAGTCTAGCAGTCACACGCTGGAGCAGGAGGCGAGCAGAACCTTAGAGGCTGGAAGGAACCTCCAGAGATCATCGAATCCAACCTCCCTGCCAAGGCAGGATCCCCTAGGGTAGTTCACAGAGGACTGCATCCAGGGGAGTTTTGAGCGTCTCCAGAGAAGACTTCCATGTTTCCCACCAGTTCCTTACTTGAGCCATGGTTTTGGGAAATAAGAGTGAGCACTTAGAGTTTTATATACTTTGAGGACATATGAAATGTCCTTACAATGTGGCACAATTCTCATAGACTGGCATAAAAGTAAGGACCCTTGAATATGGTGCACAAATCGCTGCAGGATAACATATTTCGAGTGGACAATTTCATAACCTAAATACCTTGAAACTCCAACTACAAGGGGAAACAGAAAACAAGTTCCATAGGCCACTTGCAGCTTGTTTCAAACGAAATATGGAGAGTGGAGTAAATCTTCCTAACCCTGTCATTCCATCCTTCTGGCAAAAAGATGTACTGAGTCTCAGGGCAGTTAATTTGTCATCCAAAGTTCCTGTCTGTTTTAATTCTTATGTGCTGAATTGTGATCAGCAGAGACACAATTTTAGAACACCATGTTTACAAGGAAAAGTGTTGTTTACCATGCTCAAGACTGCAATGCCATCTGCCATTCCAGTCTATGTAGAAAACCAGAGCCGTGCAACTTCATTATCGGAAATACTGTCTGGGTTTGTTTTATTGCTGTGTTGTGACAGCACAGTAGCATGAACAAGACAGAGATCCCAGCATCACCTGAAAAAAAATCTAAGAGACAGGACTCTCAAACTGGTATCTGGATAAATATCCAGATATGATCAGAGGGCTGGAGCACCTCTGCTATGAGGACAGGCTGAGAGAGTTGGGGGTCTTCAGCCTGGAGAAGAGAAGGCTTCGAGGAGACCTTAGAGTGGCTTTCCAGTATCTGAAGGGAGCCTACAGGAAGGCTGGGGAGGGACTATTGACAAGGTCTGGTAATGTCAGGACGAGGGGGAATGGGTTTAAGCTGGCAGAGGGGAGATTTAGACTGGATGTTAGGAGGAAGTTCTTTACAGTGAGGGTGATGAGACACTGGCACAGGTTGCCCAGGGAGGTTGTGGATGCTTCCTCCCTGGAGGCGTTTAAAGCCAGGCTGGATGAGGCCTTGAGCAAGCTGCTCTAGTGGGAGGTGTCCCTGCCTATGGCAGGGGGTTGGAGCTGGATGATCCTTGAGGTCCCTTCCAACCTAAACCATTCTATGATTCTATATATATTGCACAATAAATACTAGATGTATTTTTCAGGTGCGGTATCAGAAAGCAGTCTCACTTCTTTTGTGTTGAAGCAAACTAACTCTCATGAGAGTAAAGGTCTGTTCTCTGGAGAAGGCCATGGTCCTGTAGAACCAATGTGAATGACTCTCATCATGCAGCTCAGGATCAATGTGTGGATGGATTTCTTGCTAACAGAGGACATGAATTGATAACCATGAGCAACCTGTGCTGCGGAGTGTCCTTGAGTCCATCCCAGAGGCAGGAACTAAGGCGGTGAAGCAAACCCCCATGTCCAGCTGCAGGAGGCAGGGTCTGCTGGCCGCAGGAGGCTGATCCTACAAGTTGTTTATATAACTTTAACCCATCTGTACCTCACACATAACCTTAAGCCTATGTATACCTTCCACATGTACCAATCTTAACTAAGCTAGCTATGCACACCTCTTCCAAGTTAGCATACAAGTCGCTGTATCACTGCAATAAAGGAGGTTATTGGAGAACAAGGATTTAACCATGTTGGTGTCACAGTTGTTACTCTGCGGTGCAACATCAGAAGCAATGCAGGCATAAATCCTGGCTGCACTGAAACCACTGGCAGATTGAAGAGAGACTTCCTAATTGACACCAATACATCCAGAATTTCACATTAGCTAATGCACAGACACTTCTGGTTACAAAGGCAGAACTCAGTACTGCTGTAAGCAGAGACAAGTCACACAGACAAAATGGAAACTGGCACCAGCTCTGAATTGTGCTTTTGGATTCTCCCAGTTCCAAAAAAACATAATTACCAGAGAGTTTGAGAATTTAATCTTCCATGAGGCAGATATGAATATACAGAATTAATTAATCCACAAAGCATTTATACCTTTACATCTGTAAAAGACAATAGGGAAGTCTACGTACGCAAGAGAATGTATGAGCATCTACCTCCACCATCTAGATACTTACATTTAGTGTGACAGCCAGGAAAATCAATTTGTATGCCATGACTACCTCATATCTCTTAAATTCATGAAAGTTATAAGACTGAGGATTCATATTGATTTTTTATACTATTTCAGGCTTTTTTCCTAGGAATATATTTCAGCAGTAATTTAGTATTGTGTATCAGCCAAGCTGAGTAAAATCTACTCAAGTAGTTCTTTAACACAAATTACCTCTAATATATCTCCTTGATTAAGTATGACAGATATGCAGTTTTACTGTTTGCCATCACGTAGGAGAGGTATCATGCCATTGCAGGCTCTATGAATTACAAGAAATGAGAAAATGCCATTAATTCCTGGACTCCTGGTTGATTAATACGTGGAGTTTTGCACAGAATTAAATGGAATGATGAAAAGCTGCATTTTATATGACTGATCATGGTGGCATGGTTGAAAAATGCACACTGTGCACACTGTTGTAGTACCCAGGAACAGCATGAAAGCCAGCAATCATAGAATCATAGAATAGTAAGTTGGAGGGGACCTGAATAATCATCTGGTCCACCCTTTCTTGGCAAAAGCACACTTGAGACAAGATGCCCAGCACCATGTTTTCTGAATCATTAAAGCGTTCAACATTAGGGAATCCACCACTTCCCTGAGGAGTACCTCTCTGACCTCCAGCTGCCATTTCTGAAAGCAAGGCCTCCCTGATGTCTTGTACATTATCTGTGAACCCTGTGCAGACATCTTGGTTACTTGATGGCATTGCAAGGGCCCTCTTAACCACTACTGTTTAAGTCAATGAATCTCAAGCTCAGATGTCTAGGGTGAACTGAACTAAGCACAGTACAGGATAACTAATCTGTGAGAGTGATAATTTAACTTTCTCTTGATCTTTTGAGGTGTTGCTTTTAAACATTGTCACAAAACCGTATGAGAAGAGGCTCAAGGAGCTGGGGGTGTTTAGCCTGGAGAAGAGGAGGCTCAGGGCAGACCTCATTGCTGCCTACAACTACCTGAAGGGTGGTTGTAGCCAGGTGGGGTTGGTCTCTTCTCCCAGGCAACCAGCAACAGGACAAGGCGACACAGTCTCAAGTTGTGCCGGGGGAAGTACAGGCTGGATGTTAGGAGGAAGTTCTTCACAGAGAGAGTGATTGGCATTGGAATGGGCTGCCCAGGGAGGTGGTGGAGTCACCATCCCTGGAGGTGTTCAGGAAAAGACTGGACAAGGCACTTAGTGCCATGGTCTGGTTGACTGGCTAGGGCTGGGTGCTAGGTTGGACTGGATGATCTTGGAGGTCTCTTCCAACCTGATTGATTCTATTCTATTCTGAAAGGAGTGGATCATCCACTGCTTAGGCTTTGTTTACCTATCATATCTCCTCTAGTATCATTCTGCCTTTGTGCACACTGAATTTGTCCTAGGCTAGAGTAAACCAGGAACAACATAAAATGGCTTCAATAAGGATGAACCAAATCATTAAGTAAGTGCCTGATCACCTTTGAGTAAGCATTAGCAGAAAGCCACTGTCCATGCAGGACTGGTAGCAGAGATGTCAGTATCCACTTGAACAGCTTCCTAGAAGATGTAGTGATCCTCTGTCATTTCTGGTACCTTTTTTTTCTTCAAAGTGTGCCTAGATGAACAAGGCTCAATGCAGGAATTATTAGGTGACATTTAGTGTGTCTTGCAGCAAGTCAGCCTAGATAATCATAATGGCTCCATCTGCCTTTAACAGTCTCTCAAAGCTATGAGCAGCTCATGGAAAAGAATCAGGTTAAAATATACAGATGGTTGTGAGCAGAAGTTACTCTCTGACCTCCAGCTCTGTGTGAGCCATGCATCACAGTTATGGCAAAACTCATCATAGTACAAGACTATAAGCTCTGGGGAGGACATTAAATTTTCTGCTGATTAAATCAGCAGAAAAGCTATAAATTACCTGTTTCTGTCCAGAACATAAACTATTGGGAACTTTTTCTTCTTATTATTTTTTTCCTTCCCCAGGTCTGTTACTAAATATATTGCCACAGATAAAAAAAAAAATGTTTTCTTCTTTCTTAGTTCCTGTTTCATTACAGGTGAGAAACTGTGAGCACTGGAATCCAATACCATCTGCCCAGAGACAGCACTTTACTCCACTACTGAGTGAAATGTCACTTCACATCAGCTCACACATCAACCTTAGCTGAAAGAACTCCCTCGCTGAGAAGATGTTCATGCATTTACCCAGGTGTTCAAGTTTTGTCTTGACTGAGAAAGTTAAGAGCGGTGCAGAATCACAGAATCACAAAATCATAGAATCATAGAATGGTTAGGGCTGGATGAGACCTCTGGAGATCATTTAGTCCAACCCTCCTGCTAAGGCAGGTTCACCCAGATCAGGTTGCACAGGAATGCATTAAGACAGGCTTTGAAAGTCTCCAGAGAAGACCTCTCTGGGCAGCCGGTTTCAGTGCTCTGTTGCCCACAAAATAAAGAAGTTTCTCCTTATAATCAAATGAAGTCTCCTGTGCTCTAATTTGTACCCATTGTCCTTGCCCTGTCACTGGCCACCACTGAAAGGAGCCCAGCCCCATTCTCATGACTTCCATCCTTCAGATAATTACATACATTTATAAGATGTCCTATCATTAGTCTCTTTTCCAAGCTGAAGAGCCAGAGGTCCTTCAGCCTCTCCTTGCAAGAAAGGTGCTCCAGTCCCCTAGCCATTTTTGTGGCCACCTTTTGGACTCTTTCAAGTAGTTCCCTATGCCTCTTGAGCTGAGGAGCCCAGAACTGGACATGATACTTCAGGTACAGCCTCACCAGGGCAGAGTAGATGAGGAGGAGAACCTCCCTGAAGCTGCTGGTCACATTCTTCTTAATGCACCCCAGAATGCCACTGACGTCCTTGACCACAAGGGCACATTGCTGGCTCTTGGTTATCTTATGGTCCACCAGCACTCTTAGATCTTCCTCCACAGAACTGCTACCCATCAGAGCAGCTCCTAACCTGTACTAATTATTCCTCCTCAGGTGCAGATCTCTACACTTGCCCTCGTTGCACTTCATGAGTTCACCTCTGCCCAGCTCTCCAGCCTGCCCAGAACTCACAGACTTCTGGCATCTTCCCAGTTTTGTATCACAAGAAAACTTGCAGAGGGCACACACTCTTGCTTCATCCAGGCCACTGGTGAATATGTTGAACAAGACTGGACCCATTTGTTGGGGAGGGGAAATTAATTGATGCAAGATGATCTTTTCCAAAGTTGATATTGTTTATTGCTATTCAGAACTCTCACCACCCCTGGCCACTCATTTTAATAATATTTCAGTTCTTACACGGTCATGGAAACATTCTATGGGTAATATCTA
>WAAF01012594.1:314386-343841 GCA_013400475.1 Tricholaema leucomelas
TCTCAATGTCCCTTCTAAACTGGGGGGCCCAGAACTGGACACAGTACTCAAGGTGTGGTCTAACCAGTGCAGAGTACAGGGGCAGAATGACCTCCCTGCTCCTGCTGACCACACCATTCCTGATGCAGGCCAGGATGCCACTGGCTCTCTTGGCCACCTGGGCACACTGCTGGCTCATGTTCAGGTGGGTATCGATCAGCACCCCCAGATCCCTCTCTGTCTGGCTGCTCTCCAGCCACTCCGACCCCAGCCTGTATCTCTGCATGGGGTTGTTGTGGCCAAAGCGCAGAACTTGGTACTTGGAGCTATTGAACGCCATCCCATTGGACTCTGCCCATCTGTCCAGGCAGTCAAGGTCCCGCTGCAGAGCCCTTCTGCCCTCCAGCCCAGCCACATCTGCCCCCAGCTTGGTGTCAATTTGAATTGCTATGAAATAAAATGGCTGTAATAAAATGCTCTATGTACATAGACATATCTACGTGGACACAAACACAAGTCACAGGATGGTTGAGTTTGGAAGGAACCTTTGGATTTTTTCTAGTCCAATCCCCTTGCTTACAGTGTGGTCACCTAGAACAAGTTGCTTGGGAGAGTTGTCCGTCGGGGCTTTGAATATCTTCAAGGGTGGAGACTCATATCACCTCTCTGGGCAATCTGTTCTCACGTTAAACCACTCCCACAAAAAAAGAAGAAACAAAAATTAAATGGCATTTCTTGTATTGCAGTTTCTGCCCTCTGCCTCTTGACCTGTCACTTGGGCATCACTGAGAAATCTGGCTCTGTCTTCTTAACTGATGCCTGCCATTAGTTACTTATTTGTATTGATAAGACTACCCTGATCATTTCTGTCCTCTAGGCTGAAAAGTTTCAGCTCTCTTAGACCCTATTTGCACCAATCTCTTTTTGTAGTGCTTTGCTGAACTTGCTCCAGTATGGCACAGCTGAGAGCTCAGCAGTGAAACCAGTACTCCAGACGTGCTTCATCAATGCTGAGCAGAGAGGAAAGATCACCTTCATTAACATAGCAGCAATGCTATTCCCACTGCAGCCTAATCTTCTTGTCTACCAAACAGTCTTCCTGCTTTTCTATTTCCTTCAAATTTCCCAGTGTTGTGCTCTGTCCCATTCTACAGGTCATTAATGAAGATGTTAAACAAAGTTGGCCATGGTGTCAGTCCCTGTGGTACAGAGCTGGTTACTGGATGCCAGCTGGATTTCATGCTACTGATTGTGACTCTCTGAGCTCAGCAGTTCAGCCAGTTTTCAGTATCCTTCACTGTTCATTTCTCTAGCCCATGCTTCATCAGTTTGTCAATGAGAATGTAATGGGAGAGAGTGTCAGAAGTCTTTCTGAAGTGAAAATAAACAACATCCATTGTTCTCTCCTCAACTACTGAGCAAGTCATGTCCTTGTAGAAGACTAGCAGGCTGGTTAAGTCTGATTTCCCCTTTGTAAATCCGTGCTGATTACCTCCAATCCATAGATAAATTAAACATGGCATTTCAAAGTATTGCATACTTATTTATGAGGCCTTAGGCACCACTGCAGAAAATTCTTTAAGAAAATTTCCTTGCCCTAAAATGCAAATTAAAAACAAACAAACAAAAAAAAAACCCTTCCAACAAATAACCCCCAAAGAAACAAAAACCACTAACAAAACAAACCAGCCAACAAGGTGTTAGCTTGTTGAGGAAAAACATTTAGAAAGCCAACGAGTCTGAATAAGTATAAAGTATGTCAGTATCTAGAATAGCATATTCCAAGTGATCCATTTAAAGGAGGAACATCATGTGAACAATGGGCTGGATTTAAAGGCTAGTGCCAGTAGAAGGATCCAGACACTGTCAACAGCTTTGCACAAGCAGCTTCCAGTTTGAGCTGCTATTTGCAGTGTTATTGGTCTTTTCTTGGCGTGTATTAACTTTGGTTTCAGGATAATGAATCCTCTGGATAGTGCCAGCAGTTGATACCTAGCCTGCCTTTGTTTTGGTACATATGTGTGTGCTGATTAATATTTGTGCATCTCTTTGAAAATTGGAAGTATTCTACAGCTGCAAAAGAGACTCAAATTCCAATGCCTCAAGATTCAATCAGAGATTACTGCAGTACTTACTGTTGCTCTTCTCCAAATGCTTGAAAGGTTCCAGCACTCTTTAGATTTCACAAGCTTAGTGATTTCTCCAGGTTTTTCACTTGCCATAAACCTCCAGGTGCTCTCTGTGGTTTGATCACAGATGAGAGCACCTGAGTGGGTCACTCAGCTGCACATCTGCTGTTCTGGCAGCCAGTCTACTTCTCTTGCTGTTCTCTCACTTCCAAATTGCATGCAAAATGTCATCTATTTGGCTATACTATATTGCCTTTCTTTACAGACTGTACAAGGATATGTAGGCTCAAAATTTTTGTTCCTGTGATTTGTCATTATCAGTATCAGAGCAGATACTGCTATCTAGTACTGTCCTGCTTGCTATTTCAGCCTGGTCCTAACCCAAAAAGTACTCTAAATCACATTGACAGTTAGTTGTGATGAGGAAGGTCTAAGATCAAGCTAGGAAGTCTATCTGCAGGTCATCACCAGGTTCAAGGATTGATAGGCATCTCTCTGGGGGACAAGACAAGGCTAGAACAGGATACAGGCATGTGGATGAGCAAGGCTCAGTGTAGTCCATGGTCAAGCAGGACAACACTGGGAGCTGCAGACCAGCTCAGCTGCAGCATCACTGGGGCAGGAACTGATATCCTTGAGGAGCTGGCATAGGGTCCTGGGCCCAAAGCAGAGAGGGGAAGCCCTGAAGAGAGGACTAGGGCCACTAAGACCTTAGAGTGCAGTTACTGCCCTGATAGACACTTTTCTAGGCAATCCCATTGGGCTGTGTTTTCACTTTCCAAAATCTTGTGATAATCACTTTATGGTAACAAGTTTAATTAAGTCAATTAGGCAAAATTGGAAGAGTACCTTAAATGGTAGGAAAAAAAAATATTTACCTCGTTCTACTGCCTGAGAACACTTAAATTCTCAAGTCAGTAAACCTGCAGCTGATTGTGTTTGCAGCAAGTGAAGGAATGAAGAATTATTTTAAGTGCATAAATCATCTCATTTTCATTCAGTCCTTCCAAGAGAAGGGAATGCTTTGGGTGGGCAGTCTTTGTTTTATTGACTAAGACCATACCCTCACCACAGACCCTCAGAGAAATGCACTGCCTTTTAACAGCCACCCATTCTGCCTGTGATTCTGCAGGAGTGGAACGGAGCTTTGCTCAGGCATGACACAATGGCGATGTAGAAACCTGTTTGCAGCAGAGAAAAGTACCCACAGGGCAGATTTTGATTCAAGACAGATAGCCTGGATGATTTGCTTGGTTTTTCATCAGAGTTAGGACTGTGTCAAGGTGAAGTTTTGGCAGTAATAATTCAGCTGCCTGGGCCCTTTAGAAAGCTTTACTGGAGGCAAAAATATGGAAATGGGAACGGGCACTCCCATCTGGCTTCAGAGAACTCAGTATGAAAAGGGTGCATTGCCAAACTAGCCCACCTTGAAATATTACAAAAGCCAAAACTGCTCTTTACATCAGTAAATATTTTAGGACTGGACTTGGGGTGTTTGTAACACTATAATGAAGACATTTGAAAACAGTTCAAGTGTTCAAGAGGTAAAGGCACTTTCTCCTTCCCTCCTATTACTCTGCATATGAGTTATCGGAAATGGTGAGGTATACTCCTTCCT
Organism: Tricholaema leucomelas; assembly: GCA_013400475.1. Classification (NCBI taxonomy): domain Eukaryota; kingdom Metazoa; phylum Chordata; class Aves; order Piciformes; family Lybiidae; genus Tricholaema lacrymosa; species Tricholaema leucomelas. Next base: position 318,113 of record WAAF01012594.1, read on the forward strand.
GGGCCATCACATGGCAGGACTATGTTTCAAATGGAAGGAGTAAGTCCTTTCCTTTTCCTCCCTTCATCTGCATCTCATCTGTTAAATGCTCAAAAATGTTCTGTTTTCTCTGTGTGGAAGCAGATCATTTGGGTAATTATCAGACTTGAAAGGAGTACCACTTGTGGAGCACAGAGACAAGTAATAGTGTTATAAGGAGGAAAAATGTGTTTATAAAGATAAAAACATATCCATTTATGTGCCATGGAATGTTATCAAAGCAATCAAATAAAATGTATTACTGCATTATATAAAATGGGAAGGTTTGAATCACTGTTGCTAGAATTGGTACACATTCTTTCATGTAATTTTTGTTTCAAGAAGACACCAATCATAGTACTGAATGCAGGAGAGCAAAATTAAGAAGTTCCCTGCAATTCCTCAAAAACATAGTAACAAATAAAGCTGCATTCAGCTAGGGAAACACTTCTCAAGTGTGAGATGGGTCTCATCTGACATGTAAACACAGCATCAAGGACCTGGGTATCCCAGCCTACTTTTGCAGGACCCAACGAACTCCCAGAAACCTTGATGATGATCCAAGCATTGTTTGGGATGTATGTATGAAAACAAGCACTGAAGGAGCACTCTTTGAAGGAGGACGTGGGCAGGACTTCACAGCCCACATCCTCAAAGACTTTTTGTATGTGCTGATAGATTTAATTGCACATTACCAGATTCTTCAAAATAACTGCTTCTCTAAACCCATAGACAGTGAAGGTTTGGAGAAGGCTTGTGCAAACAAGACCAAGACCTGACAACATTCCAAACCTCTCTATCCTTGGAGGTTTCAAAGACCAGCTGGATGAAGCTCTGTGCAACTCAATCTGTCCTCAAATTCTCCTAGCTGTGAGAACGAGATTGGACCAGAGAAGTCCTGAGCTGCTTTCCAACCTAAATTACTCTGATTCTATGACACTGTGATGACCTATGGCTACATAGGCTGTGAAAGGCTTGAGTATCTAACTGACCACCTATACTGCAGCACGTTTAGTGGTACAGACTAAATAGTGCAACTTCTCACAGTATCACAGTCTCACAGTATTACCAAGGTTGGAAGAGACCTCACAGATCATCAAGTCCAACCTGTTACCACAGAGCTCAAGGTTAGACCATGGCATCAAGTGCCATGTCCAGTCCTGCCTTGAACAGCTCCAGGGACGGCGACTCCACCACCTCCCTGGGCAGCCCATTCCAGTGTCCAATGACTCTCTCACTGAAGAACTTTCTCCTCACCTTAAGCCTAAATTTCCCCTGGCGCAGCCTGAGGCTGTGTCCTCCTTAGGGACCATGCACTCTAGGTTCCTTACTGTCTTGATAGGCCCTTGATGAACCTGCTCAAATTCCTCCAGAGCCATCTTGAAGTGGAAAATCTAGACCTGGACAGCGATCTAGCCTTGCCAATGTTAAATAGAAAAGAATGGCAAACTGCTAGAGTCTACTGACCATGATCCTCTTACTGTAGTGGAATCTGCCTGATTGACAATGTTTGCTTATATTCAACTTGGCATCCACCATAACCCCCAGTACATTTTAGCAGGAGAGTAACTCAACTAGTGCTCAGTCTATACTGACACATGGGGTTATTTTGGCCACCAGTTGGATTCTGCATCACTTTTGCTGACTTTTGCAAAGCTTTTCTTGCCCTAACTTTTGCAAGGCTTTTCTGAAGGGAGTCTCTGTTGAGCACATCAGCCACACAGCTAATGTAGTACCATCTTAAATTTTGCTAAGGGTGCAATTTTTGCATTACCCAGGCTATATTATTAGGCAATGTTTTGTTATCATTCAGATTTCTGAAGCTATTGAACAGTATGAGCTTTGGCAATAGTCCCCTAGCTGCTCCACTTGTTACTGGCTCCTGAAGGGATATTGTCCTTTTCACAGCAATCTGATCAAGGCAATACTTTGTGTTGAGACATGCTCATAATAGATGTGAGAGCTAGAATAGAGAGACAGAGAATCTACCCCTCACAACAGACCTCAGTGATATATCAGGTTAAAACAATCACTTTTCTGTGTTTAGAAAGATGCTAACAAGTTTTGGGCTGGATTGCTGGAGTTTGGGTTGCTCAGATCTGGAGAATGAGGAGGTTTCTCCTTGTCACAATAAGGGAAGACCAACAAAAAGACTCAAGTGAAACACAAGAGTAAACTGTAAGGGATCCAGCCCAGGTGCCTGGAATGCTCTATCTAACAGTGAGTGTTCTAGTTAGAGTAATTTAACATCTTTGTCTATCTGTCATTACAGGTAGGTAATACCTTAATCACATGTGTAAAGGTGTCTGCACTAGGAGCAATACAGTAAGTATCCTAGCAGGATTTCGGGAGGGGAAAGAATACAAATAGGAATTAAGGTGAGATTTAATCTGAAAAAACACAGGCTAAACATAGCAAAACTGAGCTAGTAAATAAATAAATAATAGCAGCTGCTGGGAACTCAGTTTCTAATAAAAGGTAACAGATGGCCTAAGAATATTTGAGTGACCTCAGGAAAGTTGGATGGATTAGCTGACCATCTAATGTCTCTCCTACCTGCATATCGCTGTGATCTTTTCCACTCCTCATTTTACTTCTTCTTCCTGTCTCCTTCTCTCTCCAGATGTTTTCTGTTGAATAAAAAGGAAGGATTCTGCCTCAGCCAGTTAATGTTGCACCTTTTAAAACACCGTTGTAAGCCCTGGACCAGAAGGAACGCTAAAAGCAGTGCCTAAGCAATTCAGTGCTTGATGTTAGCATGAAGTGCAAGTAAAAGAGGGTGCAAAAATCTCTATTTCTCCAACAGCAAAATCAGAAAGAAACAGCATGAGAGAAGAAAGCTGCCTTACATAATGACTATCTTCTTCTCAAACCTTTTGTGTATGTTTGCCTGCTTTTGTCTGGAAGGAAGCAGGATATTACAGCAAAATCAGCCCATTTCTCCAGGAAGTCTAGAAATTTCTAGCCTTAGTGCTGTCCAAAATATAGCCAAATAGAGACATCTTTTTCTTATCAAAACTTCCTTGAGCTGAAGGTAAAAAAGGAACACAGAATAAAAGGGCTATGTAAATCATCAATGAAATTAATCTGGTGGTTGTTTTTTTTCTTTCATGTTTCTGTAATGAAAGATTTGCAGACCTTCAATGATGTTCAGGACTGAGCTTCTTGTACTCAAATCCTAAGTTTTGTTTCTCTGCTTGATGCAAGACAGTGACGAGGCTGTGTTTTTTTTACCTTTGCCTCTTTATTCCATTAAAAACAAAGCTAAAGTGATCCCTGCAGGTAGCTTCTTCTACATTCAAAAACAGCTGCTTCCAGGCAAGGGGAGCAAAGAAAAAGGGAGGAGTACTTTTCAAATTTTGATGAATGTGAAATAGCATGCAGGAAGTTTCAGTGACTGTGGTGGTTTGGGTGTCCCCCGTCGCCCCCCACTTTAGAAATCACCCAGACTAGACTCAGTTGGCTCTGGAAATTTGAATGAAGCTTATATTTACAGCTGGCACAATGTACAAGCAGATATTTACAGTATATATACAGATACAGACAGAAATATACAAAGAAAAAGGTAATACAGAAACACAACTCCCCTCCCAGAAACCTGAGTCCCCAGGAGGGGCTCTAAACCACCCCCTCACCTTCCCCCTACCCCTCTCAACCTTATCCCAGTCCCAAGGAAGAATGGAGGTTTGGCCAGGGGGATTAAGAAGCAAGGTGAATCAGCCAAAAATAAATGGAGGGTGAGGTTAGAGAGTAGGATGGAGTTCAGCCAGCAGCCTGAGCTCCCCAGCAGGTGAAAAGCCCAGAGCGAAGAGAGAGTAAGTGACCTAATCTATGCTTTCCTTTTCTTTTTTACACATCTCAGCAAGACTGTGAGGGAAGTAGACCTCACCATTGTTTTCATTTTACAGCCTATCATCTAGTCCTTCTCACCAAAACATGCTAGCTAGGCTCAAACTAGCACAGTGACATACATTCTGCCATGAAAGAATCACAGAATCACAGAAGAGCCAGTTTCATGGCTGGGAGGAGAAATTACGGGGGGAAGGTGCAATGAAGTGTCAGGCAGCTGCTGATGGCATCAGACCTGAAACGAGCAATGATATGGTGATACTGACATGCCCAAGGTATCTGACCGTGTCCGTCTGTCCTATCACTGGCCAAGGAAAGAACACACCTGCTCCCAACCTCAGTTCAACTCAGCCTTCACAGAATGGTCAGGACGAGCAGATCCGAGTGGCTGTACTGCTCCAGCTTCCGCCAACAAAGCACATAGCTCGTGTGGTGCCCATACTGGCATTTGCCCATCTTTCCACTCTTTTCATGGAACTACAGAAACACAGAATCACAGAATTATTTAGATTTGAAGGAACATTTAAATGTTGTTTGGTCCAAGCCTCCTGTAATGAGCAAGGACATCTTCAACTACATCATGTAGCTCAGAGCCCCATTCAGCCTGACCCTTCCTGATTTTGGCTCTCATTTTGCTACTTATATCTCCCTTCCCAGACTATGATGTCCCTCCAGCTACACGAGTTGCTTCTGAAGCCCTGTCCTCCCTCAGTGCTAGTTCTGCCATATGCACACCCAAATCTGGTGGTTTTAATTAATTTACCAGATTAGTCTCGGTCTTGCATGGCACTGCTGACATTGCCATCTACTGGCTGGTCTTGCCCAGCTCTGCTGCCCAAAGGTCTCAAATACCCCTCCAATGAACTGCAGAACTTAGGGTTTTCTCACTGCTTGCTGCCTGTGTGTCCTGGACATCACTCTTGCCTCTGTACTTGCTGTCACTTTATTGCTTTGGTTTTGGTTGAGTTTCTCAGTTTGTTGCCTCACATCCAGGAGCTGCATTTTATCCCTGCATGATTTCTGTATACCACTCTTTGTCTTTAATGGATTTGCTTTCCCTGCATGAACGTCAGGGAACTGTAGCAACTGTAAAATAAATCTCCTGTAGATTTGTGTTTAAGGAGTAACAATGGAAGTCTGGACGAAGGGGAAAAAAAAGGACTAGGGACAACCTCAGAGAAGAAAAGGGTTAAGTGCAAGGATTTGTCTCTGAAATTGTGCTGAATAAAAGACTCTCCCCTGGGTACTGCTGCCTGAAAAGACTGGGTATTTTTAACCTGACCTTCACAAATAAGCCAACAGGCTCATGGAGATTCAGAGAAAATTTCTTTTGCTTTCTTTTCCCACTCTTTAAGACTTGGATTAAATAACCTACAGATTTGCAGGCATCAAAAGTAGTAATTCTTCACAGCATTAAGAGGATAACTTATGTATAAAGATTTTAGGAGGTTTCAGTGATATTAATAAATTGAAACTTTTGAAACTGGCTTTATATCCAGAATGTATGAGATTTATGAAGTTGAATATGGTTGTGTCTACATTTTGCATTGGAAAGAACCCAAGCAGAAATGCTGCAAATGATGTATCTAAGGTCTCTGCAAAGAGATGTGTTTGTGCACAGAGCATGGGGGCTCTAGCTTCAGTTTCATGTTATCCTTCATCTTTCTCTCCAGTTATGCAACCTACAAAAAAGTTGAGGAAGAACTTTCCAGGATATCAGGGAGTGCCAGGACTAGGGGGAATGGAGTGAAGCTGGAGATGGGTAGGTTCAGGCTGCACATAAGGAGGAAGTTCTTCACCATGAGAGTGGTGAGAGCCTGGACTGGGTTGCCCAGGGAGGTGGTCGAGGCCCCATCCCTGGAGGTGTTTAAGGCCAGGCTGGATGGGGCTCTGGCCAGCCTTATCTAGGGTGGGATGTCCCTCCCTGTGGCAGGGGGGTTGGAACTAGGTGATCCTTGTGATCCCCTCCAACTCTGACTGATTCTATGATTCCAAAATACTGTGCTGATTTGAGGCTAATTGGAATATTTTCATGAGAAAAATTAGATCATTGGGTGTGAAAATAAAATCATAGTGATGTCTATATCATTCATTTGATCTGCTGGGAGACATAAATAGTCAAAATATAAGATAAGGCACTCTCTTCTCACTTCTTTGGTCTATGTGCCTGGTGACATCTTGCCTTAACTCCTCTGCATGAAACCTATGTAACCTGATCGAACCATTTCCTTATAACTCCTTGTCATCTGTTGACTCAGATCTCTGCAAATGGATCAGTTGAGCTATATGGAGTTTTATCTGGTTATTTCTGAGATAAAAGGTGAGGGGGAAAGGAGGGGGATTGGTCAGAAGCCCTCCTGGGCAGTCCAGCTGCTCAGGAAGGATTTTGCATTTCTGTATTTCTTTTAACTTTTATATAACTGCAAATATTTGTATACATTATGTATATATGCTTGGAAATTTGTGCTAGGGCAGTAAAACATAGCTTCAGTCCTTAAATTCCACCTGGCTGAGTTAGTCTGGTGAATCTAGGGGAGGGAACTCCCAAACTATGACAAGTACATAACTGGATAGAAGTAAATAGAATCATAGAGTGAATCATAGAATCATAGAATGGTTTAGGTTGGAAGGGACCTCAAGGATCATCCAGCTCCAACCCCCTGCCATAGGCAGGGACACCTCCCACTAGAGCAGGCTGCTCAAGGCCTCATCCACCCTAGCCTTAAATGCCTCCAGGGAGGAAGCATCCACAACCTCCCTGGGCAACCTGTGCCAGTGTCTCATCACCCTCACTGTAAAGAACTTTCTCCTAACATCCAGTCTAAATCTCCCCTCTGCCAGCTTAAACCCATTCCCCCTTGTCCTGACATTACCAGACCTTGTCAATAGTCCCTCCCCAGCCTTCCTGTAGGCTCCCTTCAGATACTGGAAAGCCACTCTAAGGTCTCCTCGAAGCCTTCTCTTCTCCAGGCTGCAGAGCCCCAACTCTCTCAGCCTGTCCTCATAGCAGAGGTGCTGCAGCCCTCTGATCATCTTCATGGCTCTCCTCTGGACGAAGGAAGTTCTTCACAGAGAGAGTGATTGGCATTGGAATGGGCTGCCCAGGGAGGTGGTGGAGTCGCTGTCCCTGGAGGTGTTCAAGAAAAGCCTGGATGATGCATTTAGTGCCATGGTCTAGTTGACTGGCTAGGGCTGGGTACTAGGTTGGACTGGATGATCTTGGAGGTCTCTTCCAACCTGGTTGATTCTATGATTCTATGATTCTCAGAAGACCATGGCATGCAGCTCTTGAAAGATGTTGTATGGACCCAAACTTGTGACAACCTGGATGATACTGAAATCAGCAGGGCTCAATTACAGGATTACTGTTCAGCTCATTTCTGCAACCACTCTCATTTTTTCTGCCTTTCTTTTATGATACAACAGATATCAATGGCCTCACTGGAAATCTTGACTCCTGAGTCATTAAAAGATGGAGTAGACAATATGTTTGAGGCTAAATCTGGACAAATGCAATTTGAGCACAACTAAATCAATTAGTGAGAGGCTGTGGCTAAGAAAATCAAAACAAATGAATTTGCTAAATACTTTTTCCTCAGGTATTCCTATGCAATAGTCTCATGATTAAGTCTGAAAGTTCCCCAGGCACAAGAGTAGAAAAAGGAAATCTAAAACAAAATTAAACATTACACTGAGGAGGAGACAAGTAATTTGGTAAACTAAAGGTATTATTTGCCTGATATAATTTCTAATCAGCAGGAAAATAAAAGAAGAAAAAGAATCACTTGGATTTGACCCAAAGCACTAGTAAAGAAATATATGGGGGAAACCATAGACAGACCAAGTCTGCAATGTCAGCCTGGCTAGAAAGCAGTGCTCAGATCATGAACTGGGCCTAAGCTAGAGTTCAAATAGACACCCTACTTTCACAGGTCAATCAGTCTTTTGATCTGATTATACCCAGGAGTACCAAATCAGACTACTGCAACAGAATCCCTAGAAAGGATTTGGAGTCTCCTTCTCTGAAGACTTTCAAGGCCCATCTGGATGTGTTCCTCTGTGATGTGACCTAGATTGTATGGTCCTGCTCTGGCAGGGGGGTTGGAATCAATGATATCTTTGGGTCCCTTCCAACCCCTGACATCCTGTGATCCTATGATCTTGATGCAGATCATAGGAAGAACTAGTTTTAATAATTGTATTATTCACTCATAGTAAACACCTATACTATGTCACTCAGACTCTTGTCTGTATTTGATTTCAGAAACCTAATTAGTGGAATTTTCCCATTTCTAAAATAGTATTCCAAAGGATAGAAAAGAGGAATAACACAGCACTTCACAACGTACCAAAAAGAGGATCTTGTTAAAATGAAAGTATGTTAATTTCCTTAAATACTATTGCACTTATCAAATGCATAATACTCAGCTGTATCCCAGATTAATTGTTACTTTTATGTTTAAATTTCATTCTCTATGCATAAAATACTGTGAGGCCTTCTGATTGCATTTAATGCAATCACTCGTATGCCACAACAACCCCATGCAGAGCTACAGGCTGGGGTCAGAGTGGCTGGAGAGCAGCCAGACAGAGAGGGATCTTGGGGTGCTGATTGATACCCGCCTGAACATGAGCCAGCAGTGTGCCCAGGTGGCCAAGAGAGCCAGTGGCATCCTGGCCTGCATCAGGAATGGTGTGGCCAGCAGGAGCAGGGAGGTCATTCTGCCCCTGTACTCTGCACTGGTTAGACCACACCTTGAGTACTGTGTCCAGTTCTGGGCCCCCCAGTTTAAGAGGGACATTGAGATGCTTGAACGTGTCCAGAGAAGGGCAACGAGGCTGGTGAGAGGCCTCGAGCACAGCCCTACGAGGAGAGGCTGAGGGAGCTGGGATTGTTTAGCCTGGAGAAGAGGAGGCTCAGGGGTGACCTTATTGCTGTCTACAACTACCTGAGGGGTGGTTGTAGCCAGGAGGAGGTTGCTCTCTTCTCTCAGGCAGCCAGCACCAGAACAAGAGGACACAGCCTCAATCTGTGCCAGGGGAAATTTAGGCTTGAGGTGAGGAGAAAGTTCTTCACTGAGAGAGTCATTGGCTACTGGAATGGGCTGCCCAGGGAGGTGGTGGAGTCGCCGTCCCTGGAGCTGTTCAAGGCAGGATTGGACGTGGCACTTGGTGCCATGGTCTAGCCTTGAGCTCTGTGGTAATGGGTTGGATTTGATGATCTGTGAGGTCTCTTCCAACCTTGGTGATACTGTGAGACTGTGTGATACATCGAGCAACTCTTACATGAAACAAGGTTGGGCTATATTTTCCAGCTGCCATCATATTTAACGAAAGGGAAATGAGATTCCTTATTTAATTTATCCTCAGTTCTATTTAATTAAAGTATTAAGAATTGTTTTGGTTTTGAAAAAAATTGTTAAACAGAGGTTTTGGAGCGAATCATTCACTGTGAGTTTGAATTCTGGACACGATATTCTAGGCTATCAATAAATTTGTAAGTGCTGTCAGGACAAGAATGTTAAAGAGTCAGCTGACAGGGATGACAAAGAGCTTCCTTATTTTTCCCTTGGAAGAGCTCTAAAAGGAAGGAGTTTGCAGTTCTTCTCTGGGTATCACGGGACCACAGGATGTCAGGGGTTGGAAGAGACCCAAGATCATCGAGTCCAACTCCCCTGCCAGAGCAGGAACACGCAACCTAGCATAGATCACAGAGGAATGCATCCAGACAGGCCTTGAAAGTCTCCAGGGAAGGACACTCCACAACCTCTCTAGGGAGCCTCTTCCAGTGCTCTGTGACCCTTATGGTAAAGAAGTTCCCCCTTGTGTTGAGGTGGAAACTCTTGTGCTGCAACTTACACCCACTGCTCCTTGTCCTGTCACAGGGAGCAAGTGAGAAGAGCCTGTCCCCCACTCCTGACCATCCCTCAGGTGTTCATCCTGTATGTATGTGCTTTTGGAGGAAAACTGATGAAAGAACTGTTTATACCTGTTACTCCTCATACTTACTTTCCCCTTTGCATTATTACTGAATGACTTTTCCTTCTGACTTTTCCTTCTGACTTTTCCTTCTGACTGGACAAATAAGAGTATTTGTTCTAGGAACTCAGTGAAGGACACTGTGATGTTGGAAATCTTTACAGAAATCACTCCTGACTGCAGATGTCTCTGAAGTGTTCAACTTGAGAGACACAGAGCAGCAAAATTTGTAGAGCATTTGAGCTCTGAGAATCCATTTCATTGTCACATATTTTAAAAACACCACGAGGGATTGGCTAGTCAATCTGGAGTTCATATCCGGGTGTCAAATAGCTCAGCAGATGGAGAAACAAATGCAGAGGACCAGTGGGTAAACTCTGGAATGGTGTGGTCAGCAGGAGCAGGGAGGTCATTCTGCCCCTGTACTCTGCACTGGTTAGACCACACCTTGAGTACTGTGTTCAGTTCTGGGCCCCCCAGTTTAGAAGGGACATTGAGATGCTTGAGCGTGTCCAGAGAAGGGCGACGAGGCTGGTGAGAGGCCTCGAGCACAGCCCTACGAGGAGAGGCTGAGGGAGCTGGGATTGTTTAGCCTGGAGAAGAGGAGGCTCAGGGGTGACCTTATTGCTGTCTACAACTACCTGAGGGGTGGTTGTGGCCAGGAGGAGGTTGCTCTCTTCTCTCAGGTGGCCAGCGCCAGAACGAGAGGACACAGCCTCAGGCTGCGCCGGGGGAAGTTTAGGCTCGAGGTGAGGAGAAAGTTCTTCACTGAGAGAGTCATTGGACACTGGAATGGGCTGCCCAGGGAGGTGGTGGAGTCGCTGTCCCTGGGGCTGTTCAAGGCAAGGTTGGACGTGGCACTTGGTGCCATGGTCTAGCCTTGAGCTCTGTGGTAAAGGGTTGGACTTGATGATCTGTGAGGTCTCTTCCAACCTTGGTGATACTGTGAGACTGTGATACTGTGAACTCACAGGGAAGAGGGAATGGAGAGGAGGAAGAAAACATTTCTCATGAAAAATATTTCTCTAAATGAAAAACAAAGGCATTACACATTGCTCTTTAACCAGAGGAGCAGTGACACACAGAAAGGTAGAAAAGTGCAAAGTGGATTACAAAACTGGACTGAGTAGGCTAAAACAGAGAGGCAAATTTCAAAGTCACTGAGCAGTAGTAAGGTCTGAGAGAACTAAATACATATAGATAGAATACATACATAGACAGAATTTGACTTCCAGAGCAATACTTACATCCATCTTGAATGAAAAAAAAGCATCAAATCATCCTGTATCTGAAGAGATGGGAGGAATATCAAATCAGGACTTGAACTCCTGGACATGCTCTGCATACCAGATTTGCAGCCCATGCGTATTCCACTGTGCCTGGTGCTTCCAGCACATTGTGTGGGGGTTATTTTGTTTTGTTTTGTTTTGTGTTTGTTTGGTTTTGGTGTTGGGTTTTTTTTGCAAACAACCCTTCTCAAACTCTTCTTCATGCTTTTACAGTCTTTGTTGTCATTATTATTTGCTTTCAAATCACTGCCTACTTAAAAACACATTAATGCTTCATAAGGCCATTAAGGAATCCTGTGTACTTGGACTCCTGACACATCCACCTGGCTTCCCATTTTCTGAATATCTCCCCTAGCAGTTGCCTGCTTCAGCTGGCAGCCCGTGTTCATGTGTGTTAGGCACAGGCAACACATGCTGTTTTGGCTGCAGGTATCTGAAAAGAGTACTGTTCTCGCTCAGCCTTGAACTGCTCATCAGCTCTCTCCATGGAGGTTGCAATTACCTTAGAATAGCATAAATGCCTGTGTGATTACTTCCTCTGCTTGTCTTATTAGAAGGATAGGTTTTATAAACCTGCACAGCAGTGTTTAAGTTAAGTCAGTTTCTATCAGCAGAAACCCATTCAGGAGCAGTAAAACAAGAAGATACCACCAGATCCAAAGGGACTGCAACCCTCTGTCTAGGAGGCTGCTGAAGGTGATCAGAGGCAGCAGACGGTATTTTAAGAAAGTTCCTATATTTCACCCTGTTTAACTTGTAATTGATCATTATATTTGACCTCAAAGGCATGAAATAGAATAGAATAGAATAGAATAGAATAGAATAGAATAGAATAGAATCAATCAGGTTGGAAGAGACCTCCAAGATCATCCAGTCCAACCTAGCACCCATCCCTATCCAGTCAATTAGACCATGGCACTAAGTGCCTCATCCAGGCTTTTCCTGAACACCCCCAGGGATGGTGACTCCACCACCTCCCTGGGCAGCCCATTCCAATGCCAATCACTCTCTCTGTGAAGAACTTCCTCCTAACATCCAGCCTATACTTCCCTCGGCACAACTTGAGGCTGTGTCCCCTATAAATACACACAGATCATTGTACGTCCACTAATTTTATATATATTCATCTTATTTGCTTGCCTTGGATTTCCACGAGGAGAAAAGTGAAAGCATCTATTTTACCTCGTTTTTGTCTGGTTTAGATCATAAGATTTTTGAGGCAACAGCTATTTAATGTTCCTGGAGACAATCCTCATGCAGTGCCACTCCATATGGTGGCAGTACCTGTAGGCAATGCTGCAATACCCATCATAAACAGTTTCTTAGTTACATTGGAGCATTGCAACCTGCTCCAGTGGGAGGTGTCCCTGCCTATGGCGGGGGGTTGGAGCTGGATAATCCTTGAGATCCCTTCCAACCTAAACCATTCTATGATTCTATGATTCTTCAACACTCTATTTCCATTTCCAGTTTCTATATAGTATGTTCCCACTAGCAGAACAAGAGATGGAAAACTAAAGGACCTGCTGAGTCCAAGTTCTGTTTAAAATGCAACAGTAACATAAGTGAGATTCACATTACAGTGCTCTTTATTACAATTGTTGCCTGGAAGAACTTCCACAGCATTAAATCTGGCAATGCAGTTTAGCAGTTAGGTTTACCCCTAAGCAAACCACCAAAGTCTTATTATGTTGGGTAGCAATGGTCAGAATTGGAAAACAAACAGAATAAAAGAAGTTTATTAAACAGTGACCCTTTTGGGAGGGAAAAAGAGAAAGCTCATTCTAAACCTAATGTCACCCAGTTAGAAAACATTATGAATAAATAATGTGCCTAGCTTCCTAGGAAGTTCACTTACAAACATAATCCCCTCAAATTCACGTTTTTGGGGTTGATTGTTTGTTATTATTATCTCAGTTTGGAAGCAGGATATTTTTGATTCTTCTGACATCATAGAATCTTAGAATCAGTCACGCTTGGAGGGGAACACAAGGATCATCTAGTTCCAACCCCCCTGCCATGGGGCTTGGAACTACCCAGATCAGTCTGGCTGGAGCCTCATCCAGGCTGGCCTTAAACACCTCCAGGGATGGGGCCTCAACCACCTCCCTGGGCAACCCATTCCAGGCTCTCACCACTCTCATGCTGAACAACTTCCTCCTCACATCTAGCCTGAACCTACCCATCTCCAGCTTTGCTCCATTCCCCCCAGTCCTTCACTACCTTGATACCCTATAAAGTCCCTCCCTAGCATTTCTGTAGGCCCCCTTCAGATACTGGAAGGCCACCATAAGGTCACCTCAGAGCCTTTTCTTCTCCAGACTGAACAGCCCCAACTCTTTCAGCCTGTTCCTCATAGGAGAGCTGCTCCAGCCCTCTGATCATCCTCATGGCCCTTCTCTGGACACACTCCAACATGTCCACATCCCTCTTGTTGTAGGGACTCCAGAACTGGATGCAGTACTCCAGGTGGGATCTCAGCAGAGCAGAGTAGAGGGGGAGAATCACCTCCCTTGTCCCGCTGGCCACATTTCTGATGCAGCCCAGGCTCTGGTTGGCTTTCTGGGCTGCAAGTGCACACTGCTGACTTATAGAATCATTGAATCAACCAGGTTGGAAGAGACCTCCAATTATGTTGAGCTTCTCATCCACCAGCACCCCCAAGTCCCTCTCCTCAGGGTTGCTCTCCCGCCAGTCACTGCCTAGCCTGTATCGAGTTAACCTGACATCAGGTTAAGTGTTAATTGTTTGACAATATTCTAAAGTTTCAGGAATGCAGTCTGAAAAACCATTGCCAGCCAAACCACAGTATCACAGCATCACAGTATCATCAAGGTTGGAAGAGACCTCACAGATCATCAAGTCCAACCTGTTACCACAGAGCTCAAGGCTAGACCATGGCACCAAGTGCCACGTCCAACCTTGCCTTGAACAGCTCCAGGGACAGCGACTCCACCACCTCCCTGGGCAGCCCATTCCAGTAGCCAATGACTCTCTCAGTGAAGAACTTTCTCCTCACCTCAAGCCTAAATTTCTCCTGGTGTAGCTTGAGGCTGTGTCCTCTCGTTCTAGTGCTGGCTGCCTGAGAGAAGAGAGCAACCTCCTCCTGGCTACAACCACCCCTCAGGTGGTTATACCAACAATAAACCTAAAATCCCTTCACTTCCAGTATGCATCCAGCTCTCATTAAAAGTAATTTTATTTCAAAATGTGTTCATCCAGCTGTTTTCTTTTAGTGTCATTCTTGCTGCCATTTGCTTGTCTACAATCCTCTGTTTCACTACCTTTCTGTACTCTGCAGCTCTAGTTTTGTGCTAGGCCTATGATCTTGCTGGGTTAATGGTTGTGGTGGTTTGGGTGTCCCCACTCCCCCACACTCTAGAAATCACCCAGACTAGACTCAGTCGGCTCTGGAAATTTAAATGAAGCTTATATTTACAGCTGGCACAATGTACAAGCAGATATTTACAGTATATACAGATACAGACAGAAATATACAAGGTAAAAAGGTAATACAGACACAACTCCCCTCCCAGAAACCTGAGTCCCCAGGAGGGGCTCTCAACCACCCCTCACCTTCCCCCTACCCCTCTCAACCTTACCCCAGTCCCAAGGAAGAATGGAGGTTCGGCCAANAGCAAGACTGTGAGTGAAGTAGACATCGCCATTGCTTTTCATTTCTCAGCCTATGATCTAGCCCTTCTCACCAAAACATTCTAGCTAGGCTCAAACTAGCACACTGGTTTGTGGAGCACCATGATGCAATGCAAACACTGACATAAGAACTCGTGAAAAAACATATGTAATGGCTAGCTATTACCTTAAAATACATTTTGTATTAATTCAGCAATGCCAAATGTATTTGAGATTTCCAACCCTTTCTCACTGTAATTGAATTTGGTCAACAAACTCAACTCTTTCATAAAGAAACTTTCCATGCACATCCTCAATGCAAATGTAATGCACATACCATGTTCAAATAAACCCGTTTCTTTAGGAAACCAACCCAAAAAGCAATGCTTTCATTGACATTCAAGCACCTGGAAAATGGGCTTGGTTTATTCTGTTTAAAGAGTTCATTGCTTTACTCAATTGTTTAATCTCAGGTTTTTGTAGGGAAACAAGCAAAATAAAAGAGCTGCTAGCATTTGGGTTGTGCCATGGCAGTGTGAGCGTACACAGACTTGATGTCTGAAGTGGTTTCTAGACGACATTTCCAGAGGCTTTGTTTAATGATCACAGTCGGAATTTATTCCCTTCAATTACAACACATAATAAATTACACACAAGACCAATTAAATGCTCCTCTACCACCTCAGTAGGAATAGTTTCTACTCTCTCAACATGCAAACATCTTGTAACCACAGTGGGGAGTACAGAGTCATCATAACTGGGTAAATTGCATTTCCCACAGCTTGGGGGTCAACTAAAAGGAGATAGCTCACATGATTCTCCCCACAAGGAGGTGACATGGAAGCAGGCAGAGTGGTCTTGAATGCATTTACACAGCAACACTGGGCTGTGAAATCCTCCTGGATCAGCAATAGGCATATGTGTTGTGGGTTTGGATTTGGACCCCAGTGAGCTGGAATTCACCCCTGGAGGGAATTACCAAACAAACTCAGAACTTGGAAGCAAAATGAAAGTTAAAATTATAAAGGTGGACTAAATATAAAAAGCATAAAAGGCAATAAACATATACAGACTCTATTTATATATATTTACAACTTAGCAACAATAGAAGGAACCCCTTATACAATTAATTCAGCTTTTCCCCCTCCTCAGGAAGTCCAAGACTGCTTGGCAGCCTTTCTCCTACCCTTCCCTTCCCCCACTGTTACCTCACAGACACAACATGAGAGTCAGTTGAGCCAGTGTGATGAGTTAGGAACTTACACACACACACACACACACTATTGGGATTTATGATACAAGCTCAGATGTTTTGGAAGTAAGCTGAAGCTATACTTACAACAAATCAAAATATACAAGCATTTATAGACACTATATTTACAACTATATACAAATGAAAAATAGTGCAGAAATCCAAACTCCCTCTGGGACAAATAAAGTTGCCCAGAAGGGCTCAAAGCCACCCTCTCTTTCTCCCTCTCTATCTGCCTTCCCAGCCAGAAACCAAAACCTGTCAACAAAGCTTACTCATTGTTTGTTAGTGGAGAGGTATTAGCTCAGAGTAAAGAGGAAGAGAATAGGGAAACATCCCAGGACAGAGAGGGAGAAATTGTTGACATTTCGGCTTTTTATCCCTCTCAGCAAACCAGTGAATGATACAGACTTCATCATTATTTTCTTTTTACAACCAGTGATCTAATTTCTCTCATTAAAATATTCCAGTTAGCCTCAAACCAGCACAACCAGCAGAAGGTCAGAAGGGAAATAAGGGAGCCATGCAAGCAAATGGAGCCACAGAGAGAAAGTGAAGAAAAAGGGCAAAAGCAAGTCTGTGCTACCCAATATAAACTGTTCAGAAAATGAATGGGATGATATAAATCTGTCTGTTATTATTGTTATTATTCCATGTCCTATCCCTAGCCTTACTTACCTTTTACTCAAAATCTCTGGAAAATTCCTATTCCTGTTTGCAATTAGGAACTAGGTTAAAGTGTTAGTTCTAAACCATCACAATACGCAAGCTTACCTAGTGATGGTCTCTGGCTGGATTGGCATGGAAAGAGCTTTGATGTGCCTATCCACCTTTTAATGAAGTTTGAGTATGGACTGGATACCAACACATTCCCTAAAATATGCTGCTCATACCCCAGTAGAGCTCTCCTTTCTTCCCCCTTCTCTGCTTGCCTTCCCACCCTCAGCAAATGGATGCCTTATAATTCAGTCTTTCCTACTTGCTGGATGCACTCTTTCAACTCCATGTAAGACCTAGGGACACATCATTCCTGGCCTTGGAGGAGGTAATCCTTGAACATTAACAAGTTTCTTGGGCCCCAATCCCCTCCAGGGCTTTATCCCATGGGCTCCCTCTAGCAGACCTCTGAAGAGGCTGAAGTCTGCTCCTTTGAAGCCCAAGGTAATGAGCTTGCTGCTCACCCTCCTTGTTGCCCTGAAGATCCTGAACTCCACCATTTCATGGTCACTGCAGCTGCCCTTGAGTTTCACATTCCCCACCAACTGCTCCTTTTTAGTGAGAACAAGATCCAGCATAACACTTTTCCCCATGGAGTCTTCAATCACTTGAGAATGAAATTGTCACCAATATATTTCCAGGGAACTCTTGGGCTACTTGTGCTTTGCTGTGTTACCCTTCCAACGGGTGTTCAAAGCCAGGTTGTGGCGGAACTTTGAGAAACCTTGTCTAATGGAAGGTGTCTCTGCCTATAGCAGAGGGGTTGGAACTAGATAATCTTTAAGGTCACTTCTAGCCCAAACCATTCTGTGATATTAGGGTAGATGAAGTCTCTCATGAGGACCAGGGCATGTGAACATGTTCCTATTTGTCTGTAAAGGACCTCACCCTTTCCTTTTTCATGATCAGTTTTGGGTGAACACCTTCCTAGACAGTTTTTTGTGTACAACCCATGCTCACAGTTTACACTTCTCATAGCAGCTACTATGATCCAGGTCATTTGCCAAGGCTGGGCCACAAGATCATGCCACACTGCAGGTCCAGGTTTTGAGGGACTTCATCTACCCTAATACCAGAGAATCATAGAATGGTTTGGGCTAGAAGTGACCTTAAAGATTATCTAGTTCCAACTCCCCTGCCATAGGCAGAGACACCTTCCATTAGACAATGCTTCTGAGCACAGGATGACTAGAAACTGGAGTCTGTCAAGCAGCATGAAAAGAAAATAGACAGACTAGAAACTAGAAGAAAAAGAAACCAAGAGAGAGAAACTAGAGACTAGAATCCCACAACATTTTTTCACCCCAAATGTTTCAGCAATGTGTTTGCATTGCTCTTAGGCCTATTTCTGATCTTTATTCAGATTCCAACCTGTCTAGTTTGAGTCCATTTCAGCTCAAAGAGTCTTCAGCCCCAAGACAAATCTGTTTTCTGAACTGTGGTGAAATGCATTGCAAAAAGAATGGATCTACTGATTCTGGACAAGCCATTTCCCTGGAACGGGTTGCCCAGGGAGGTTGTGGATGCTTCCTCCCTGGAGGCGTTTAAGGCCAGGCTGGATGAGGCCTTGAGCAGCCTGCTCTAGTGGGAGGTGTCCCTGCCTATGGCAGGGGTTTGGAGCTGGATGATCCTTGAGGTCCCTTCCAACCTAAACCATTCTATGATTCTATGATTCCTTCCCAGCAATCTGACATGTACTGATGTAAAACCTACCCACCTCCTTGAAAGCCACTCTGGTTAATGGAGGGCAATGCAACATGTTTTGAGATGGTCAGATGACTTTGCCATTTACAGTCAGATGTTATCTCCCATTATAAATATGCAAACCTAGGGAAAGGATTATAGCTTTTTCTGAACTCATTTATGCACTCGCAGGGTAGAAGGAAAGCTCAAGGGTCTTTAAACGCCGATTTATTGTCACGGTTTAACATACCTTCATTGCTAGATCCCTAGAGGCTAAAAATATGCCAGATGGATGCTAAGTGAGAATGTTCCCAGAGGTATAATGTGAGACTTAGCACCACAAAATTGATGAGCTGAGGCTCCCAGAGAAGTGGCTGGAAACATATTCTGTGTCGTTCTAAGCCATACTCAATATCCTGTTTGCTCTTCCTGTATATCCATCTCAAACTCATTACACTAATCTTGTAGTAGAACTGTAGGTACTGCTGTAAATTTTCCCATTTCACATGCAAGCTTTTGATTATCTAACGTGCATTTGTGCAAAACATGCTGTCCTTTCAGGCTGCCCAATAGAAGCATGGGTTTAGTGATCATTTTCCTGCTAACCTAGCCACTCTGACAACATCTCCCTTGTGGCATCTCTTGCATTCTGAGCTTTCTAAGGGATTTTACAGCCTGTGTGGCACGGTTCTTTGCCATGTCCTCCAGAACCTTTTCATCTTCTCTCCTGTTAAAGTTTCTTGGCTTTTTTTCATCACTTACTGAGCACTGTTTCTGAAATTAAAAGTGCTTGCAGCTGCTCTTTTTATGTTTGTGTTCCTATTCTTGACCAGTCTTCTGCAATCTCTTCGGTGCTGCCAGTATGTAGGTCAGCATCACTTTTGCTCAAGCTGCTGTTAGCAAATGAGCTGGGCCTGAGCATAAGTTGTACTTATGAACTGGTTGTCTCTTTTGCCAACAATTATTCTGCCTCTTATTAATTCTTCTTTCAACATTCTGTATATGCAATGTTCAGCAAAACTGATCTGCAGTAATAAAAGCTTCAGCTGTTTGCCCTTGTTCTTGGCACCTCCTAGCAAGTTTGGCCTTTTCATGTACTGTATTTTGCTTTTGTTCATTCCGTCTTTCTTTTTCTTTCTGTAATGTGACACACAGGCAAGCACCCACAGGGGGAATATCCAGGGCAAGTATCAAGGCATCTGTTCCTCAGGGGTCAGTACTGGGACCAGTGATGTTTAACATCTTTGTCAGTGATATGGACAGAGGAATTGAGTGCACCCTCAGCAAGTTTGCAGATGACACCAAGCTGTGTGGCGCAGCTGACTTGCTGGAGGGCAGGGATGCCATCCAGAGGGACCTGGACAGGCTGGAGAGGTGGGCCCAGGCCAACCTCATGACGTTTAACAAGGCCAAGTGTAAGGTCCTGCACCTGGGTCGGTGCAATCCCAGGCACAGATACAGGCTGGGTGGTGAATGGCTGAGAGCAGCCCTGAGGAGAAGGACCTGGGGGTCTGGGTTGACGAAAAGCTCAACATGAGCCTGCAGTGTGCACATGCAGCCCAGACAGCAACCCTGTGCTGGGCTGCATCAAGAGCAGTGTGGCCAGCAGGGCAAGGGAGGGGATTCTCCCCCTTTACTCTGCTCTCCTCAGACCCCACCTGGAGTACTGTGTGCAGTTCTGGAGCCCCCAGCACAAGAAGGACATGGAACTGCTGGAGCCAGTCCAGAGGAGAGCCACGAAGATGCTCAGAGGGCTGCAGCAGCTCTGCTATGAGGACAGGCTGAGAGAGTTGGGGCTCTGCAGCCTGGAGAAGAGAAGGCTTCGAGGAGACCTTAGAGTGGCTTTCCAGTATCTGAAGGGAGCCTACAGGAAGGCTGGGGAGGGACTATTGACAAGGTCTGGTAATGTCAGGACGAGGGGGAATGGGTTTAAGCTGGCAGAGGGGAGATTTAGACTGGATGTTAGGAGGAAGTTCTTTACAGTGAGGGTGGTAAGACACTGGCACAGGTTGCCCAGGGAGGTTGTGGATGCTTCCTCCCTGGAGGTGTTTAAAGCCAGGCTGGATGAGGCCTTGAGCAACCTGCTCTAGTGGGAGGTGTCCCTGCCTATGGCAGGGGGTTGGAGCTGGATGATCCTTGAGGTCCCTTCCAAGACTGCATGAGATCCCACCACACCAAGCAAGAAGCTGAGGTCCTCATCCTTAAAAGCACAGAAAGACTTGTACTTTCTACTGTGGTGGACACACTACTACAGTCATGACCCAGCAACACACTATCAAGGACTTTCACCCTATCATCACTGAATCCAGTTATAAGCAGTCCAGAGACAGTGAGACGTTCTTACTTCTGCTGCTTAAAACCAAGCAAAAGGATTACTTTTACTTTTAAACTATAAATTAAAAACAATTGCAGTTGGACAGGTCTGATATTAATTATTGTAAAACTTTCAGTGCAACTCTTAGAATATATTTTAATTGGATTCCAATGGTTTGGGTTTATTTCCTAAAGTGACAGCTGGAGTCCCATCTGGCCTCATTTCTCACACCACCATCTATTTTGTATTATAATAGTTCCAATATGGTTATTAGTATTGTTGGTAGTGAAAAACAGTAATGTTTCAGCCTGGACAATTTCATCTAGTCTTCAAATAGAGCTGACTCAACTTTCAGTATGTTGTTCCTTGGCATATTGAAAATTACGCAGCAGTGAAAGGCACAACAAATAGCCAGCAAAAACTGCATAATTGCTTGGTTTGTGAAAATAACCCTTAAAAACAGCTGATTCAAGTGCATAAAGCATTAAAAACAGAAATTGCATCCAACCCCACCATTAGTTTTCTTTAAGGTAATGACCCAGATTCACTGCTTGTGACATTATTTTCCACAAGGAACCACTGTATTCAGATCATTAGAAAGACAAAAGTATTGAACACAGAAATATTCAACACGTTACCTGTTACAGCAGTACTCCCCTAGCCCTGCACACTAGCACCAAAAGCGATTTCCCTCACCTGAGCTGGGGTAATAAGATTATTTACAACCCCTACTTCATCTCAGAGTGGTGACGTGCAGCAACTGGCCAACCTCAGGAAATAATAAATCCAAAGGACAGAAGGAGGTTTAATGCCATGCAAGTTACTTCCTCTCTGTTTAATCTACAAATACCTCGTGGGTTTCTGTACCGTACTTTGAAGCAGAGGAAGATAAAGCCACATCCATTAAAAGCTTAGGTCTAGCTGTAAAGACATATTATAGGTAACAGGAGAGATGCCATTTAGCCTGGAGAAGAGGAGGCTGAGGGCAGACCTCATTGCTCTCTACAACTACCTGAAGGGAGGTTGCAGCCAGGTGGGGGTTGGTCTCTTCTGCCAGGCAACCAGCAACAGGACTTTGGGACATAGCCTCAAGTTGTGCCAGGGGAAGTACAGGCTGGATGTTAGGAGGAAGTTCTTCACAGAGAGAGTGATTGGCATTGGAATGGGCTGCCCAGGGAGGTGGTGGAGTCACCATCCCTGGGGGTGTTCAGGAAAAGACTGGATGAGGCACTTAGTGCCATGGTCTGGTTGACTGGCTTGGGCTGGGTGCTAGGTTGGCCTGGATGATCTTGGAGGTCTCTTCCAACCTGGTTGATTCTATTCTATTCTATTCTAAATGCGGCACACACTGCTCCCCTGTGTGAAGGGTGCTGGTGTTGCCAGAATCTAGAACATGCTGTTCTTCTCTTTCCTGGGATCGATAGCCAGATTGTTTGAAGCAAATAGAAATACATCTGCATCTGGGTCAGGGCAATACTGCACCTGGGTCCTGCACCTGGGCTGGGCCAATCCCAAGCACCCATACAGTCTGGGCAGTGACTGGCTTGAGAGCAGCCCTGGGGAGAGGGACTTGAGAGAGCTGGTGGATGAGAAGCTGAACGTGAGCTGCCAGTGTGCTCTTGCAGCCCAGAAAGCCACCCAGATCCTGGTCTGCATCAAAAGAAGCATGGCCAGCAGGTGAAGGGAAATGATTCTCCCCTTCTACTCCACTCTTGTGAGACCCCACCTGGAGTACTGCATCCAATTCTGGAGCCCCTATTACAGGAAAGACAGGCTGGAGTGCATCCAGAGAAGGGCCACAAGGATGATCAGAGAGCTGGGTCAGAGGGCTATGGGGACAGGCTGAGGGTGTTTGGGTTGTTCATTCTGGAGAAGAGAAGAGAAGACAAGACTCTAAGGACACCTTATTGTGGCCTTCCAGTATCTGAAGGGGGCCTACAGGAAAGCTTGTGAGGGACTTTTTAGGATGTCAGGTAGTGATAGGACTAGGGGGAATGGAGCAAAACTAGAAGTGGGTAGATTCAGATTGGATGGTAGAAGTTCTTCACTGTGAGAGTGGTGGGACTGGAAAGATATGGGAGGTAGTGAAAGCTTTATCCCTGGGAGTTTTTAAGGCCAGGCTGCATGTGACTCTGAGCAACCTGATCCTAGTGTGAGTTGTCCCTGCCAATGGCAGGGGACTTGGAACTAGATGATCCTTGCAGTCCCTTCCAACCCTGACAATTCTATGATTCTCTGATTTTGTACCACACCAGAGAAGGAAATGGATCTCAAGGACACAAGAGAGAAGCCCTTCTGTGTCAGACTTAAAGGTCTGCACAGCCCAGTACCTTGTTTGTGACAGTGACTAGTGCAAAGAAAAGAGACAATGCTGGTACAGAGCAATATGAGTCTGGTCTGACCCTCCTGAGCTAAGATTTGCTAACAGCATAGAAAGGAATTTCAATTACTTCAAATAAAGTTTTCTTTCTATTATCCAGAATAAAACTGAACTTAGAGCTTAAACCTGTACATTCACAGATGACTGATTTCTTTCCACTTGGTAACATGCCTGAGGGGGAGAGAAAAAAAAAAAATAGACTAGCTATGTTTTTTTGTTGTCATCTAATTAAGCTCTGTAAACATTGTGGTTTTTTTCCCCTCTCTTTTCATTATTGTTCTCTGTCATTATTAACTTGCAGCTTTGGACATGGGACTTTGCAACAGCAGATTCCTTACAGCAGTCAGAGAGAGATTTAGCTGCTCACACAGCTGGTCCTGAATTCAAATTAGAGATACATTTTTCTTCTGTATTTGGGATCTGATCAGAATTCAGATTATAACCAGAAAACAATCAGGTCCCTGGATATTTCCCTGTGAGTGTCTCAGGGGAGCACACAACCTGGATGTTAACTAAGCAGTTAGCCCAGTGGAAACCTCTGCAGGTGAATCTAAGGGTCAAATGCCAGAAAAGCAGCCTACCAGCAAACCTGGGAAGTGCTTTGGGAACCATCACCATCTTCTTGAGAGAAGCCTATAAAAATCTAATTCTGTGAATCTTCTTCCACAGCAGCTAAAACACCAGAAAGAGACAGAAGGATTCCTCCTCTACCATGTTACTCCACAGAGTTTATGTCTTCTGTTGCTAAGCTGGCAGCTATCATTGCTAATTGAATCAGCAGCATGATAATCTCAGAGACTCACTATGTAAAAAGCAGCATTTTGTATTTTGCTTTTTTGTTAGAATGGTTTGTTTCTCTCTGCTTCTTTCCTCTTTTCAGTGCCTTTCTCTGCTTGCTTTAGCAGTGACTGTTTACAACCTGTGCAACAATGACATCTTGCAATTGGGCATTTGAGATGTTTTATGCTAAGTTTTTTGTTATCAAACAACAAAAAAAAATCTCCACCTCAAAAATTTACATTGTGATTTGACAGTCTTTGTTCTGCAGCCCCTTTGGACGTCCAGAGACTATTTCCAGGGGGTCCAGGAAAGCAACTAAGAAAAGGCATCCTGCCATCAGCTCACAGAGTCCTTGAACAATGCTTCACATCTGTCTTCACATTTCCCAGGAAACTTAAGCTGTTCACAAGTCAAAAAAGGTTGAAATTACTGGTTTACTCTACAGCCAGGTGGAAGAGAATGCTAAGAAGAACGAAAAGTTTTGTAAGGCACTGCTGTAGTGCTTGAGGATAAGGAAGCAATATCATTTGGAGGACCATAAGGGAATCACCACTGTTACATGGGTGAGATCAAACTCCAAGCTCTCAGACAGGATAACTCTCCCACTCACCAGACAGACTGACTTTGAAAAAGCCAGGCTAATTGCCTTTTTTAAAAGACCTGCTTCCTTGAGAGAAAACATCATGAGCTTGTATCAACAGCATTTTCTCTCAACCTCTGTTGTGCCAGAGAGCAGAGGTCTGTTCCCAGCCCTGGCATACTGTGGACCTAATGAAGTCTTAAGAGTATCAGTGCAGTAAGTTCTTTTTCTTCCTCTCTCAGTTCTCCTTCCCTTGGTTCCACTATTTCTTTCTCCCTTCTAGTTCATCCATCATATTTCCTCTCAATCTTGCTGGCAGATAAATTATCTCCTGCACTTTCACAGACAGTTTAAATAGGTCCTAGTATTAAAGGCAACGATTTATACCAGCAAATCTCCTTTTTTTTATCAAAAATACAAATTAGCCAGGATTTTAAATCTGCTCAATAAACTAATGGTGCAACAAAACATGGCATTCTCAGGAAAAAACCTTGACAGTGCTGAACTGAATTATTGCATTCACACATTACAATTCAGAATATTTATCTAATGTATGATCAGACAGAAAAAATAGAGGAATGAGGCAAGAGAAAAGGAGAGTTTTCTCTTTTTCACATAGCATGCTCTAGCCTAACTTTTACTAACTTGCCATATTTCTGTGATTGAATGTGACCATGGAGCTCTTGATTGCTTCACTAAGGAGCATTGATTTTCATAGCCATCGCTGCTATCTGTTGTATGTGAAATTTGCAATCCTCTGAGATTATAAAACAGAGATAGGCCTTGGGTTTGAATCTATGAGCTATAAAGGAATCTTGGTAAACCATCCATCAGTGCTTAAGACATGTCTTCTTGGTGTGTTGTTTTCTATTTAAATTCCTTGCTATTCTCTCTCTTGAAAGCTGGGCGAAGAAACAAGGATTAGATAGTATTCAAACTTGGAGGCAGACAGGATTCCACTTTAGTACAATGGCCAGGCTATACTGAGGAATACTTTAGGAGTCACAGTCAATGAGTGTTGTAATTGTAGAAACTTTGAAAAAAAAACAAACCAAACATGTCCAAATTTGTTATTGGCTGATTCTTCCAGATGCAGAGAGGAACATTCAAATACAATTATTGTTATCAGTTTCCCTGCACTAAAAAGAGGAGAGGAGAGGAGAGGAGAGGAGAGGAGAGGAGAGGAGAGGGGAGGGGAGGGGGGGGGGGGGGGGGGGGGGGTGGAGGGCGGGGGTGGGGGTGTGGGTGGAGGGGG
>WAAF01012595.1:3559-25780 GCA_013400475.1 Tricholaema leucomelas
AAGTGCCCTTCCCTCTCCCCCTCCTCCTTCCCCAAAGAAAGGAATTCAGAAGTAGAGAGGAAAGGTAAGCACACCCAAGTAAATCAATCTCACTCAATTCGGAAGTAAAAGAGGAAAAGTGTAACAATAACTTAAAAGGGTATCAAAGGTAGGGAGGTTACAGAGGTGTAGGGAAGGAAGAATAACAAATACAAAAGGTATAAATACAAACAGAGTTTGTGATGGTGGTGACCACGTGTGTGGAGAGATGCAGGGAGAGCTGCAGTGTGGTCCAGAGAGCGATCGAGAGAGCTGCAGAGTGGTGGAGAGCCAGTGAGGAACAGAAAGCCCCCCTGCTTTTATGGGACAGGAAGGGGGGAGTGGGCTAACCATCACCTGGTGGTGTCCAGACCCACCCCTGGGGAGGAGTCAAGACCACCTCAGGTCAAGTGTCGAGCTCAGGGACACTCCTCCTGGAGTGTTAACCATATACAACTAGCCATGAAGTATGGGAACAGCAGAATGGATATCTACTAGAAGTTAAAGGGAAAAGATACTTAGCTTGGTTATATTTGGTTTAAGACAACTGGCTTTTAGCCAAAAGTAGAGGAAGACAATTTAAATGGAAAAGAAAAGTATGTGTACAGGGGGAAAGCAGGAGAAAAAAAAGAGCACATCTGAATATAATTACCAGTTATGTTCCAGTGACAAAGCATATTCATTATCACAGAGTCTGGCTAACTAAATGATGATAAACTACTACTAGCGACAGTCACAGCTCTTCCTTTGATGCCAGTGCGAGTATGAGATACTTTGTAATGGTCACAGTCACATCTTTGTTCCCTGCTAATGACTCATCTTGGAAGGTGCTCTTTCACATAATAAATGCTCTGCACCTAGGACCCAAGACAGTGTGTTAAGAAAAAACAAATATATGTAATAACAGAGTAAGGAGAAAGTGGCGAAGGAGTTCCGAAAGAAATACAAACCAAAGAAATTTTATTCTCTAGACAAAAAGATAATTTCCTAATTCCACATAAGGAATTGCATCAGGCAAAACAGCCAGCAGGCATCAGTCCCACAAGAGAAAACTCTGTGAGTGTCACTGGCAGATGTAGCAATAAGCTCCATCCATTAAAACCTTTTCATTATGGCTTGGTTAACACAGATTTGATACTCGGGCTAATCACACACCTTCTGCAGCCCACACTAGAGTGTTATTTGCTTCCTTCTCCTCTTGAAAAAGAAGAGATTTGTGGTTGTCTTCTGTAGCTGAGAACTTGTCCAGCTGCTCTCCTCCAACAGCAGAGAAGAATCTCCTTCTAAAGGTGTTTCATGTAAGATGACAACAGTAGATTCTGCCTTCTTGGGTTTTTTGCCATTGCTTTTCTTGCTAGAAACCCTCCAAGAAGGAACAAGGACAGAGGTTTCATACTTGATCTTGGGTCTTTTTGTCCTCCCACCTAAATGATCCCTGAGTGTTGATGGCTTAGGCCAACCCTGGACCCAGCAGAGCAGGTGAGCCACGCTAAGGGAGTCAGTGCCAAGCCTGAGGAGGGATGTGGCCCAGCTTCAACCCAAAGGGACTATGGTAATTTTGAGTGCTAGAATCAAAGACAATGACCACAGTTGGATGACTTTCAGCTGCCAAAGACGAGTGCAGCAAGGAATTAATTCAAAACATCCTATCAATTAAATTAGATGATAATAATTTGAATGCATGGTTAGGGGAACATTGGAACAGGCTTCCCAGAGAGGTTTCCTTTGCTAGAGACTCTCAAGATCCACTTGGACACATTCCTGTGTGGCCTGCCCTAGGTGATCCTGCTTTAGCAAAGAGGCTTTAGCAAGGGAGTTGGATTCAATGATCTCCAGAGGTATCTTCCAACCTCTATCATTCTATCATATCTATCTGTACTTAGGAAGGCAGAATCATCCAAAGTGACAAAACCAGATTATAAATCAAAAGAGTTCAGGTGGGAAGTGTGGCCTTTGAGTTTAACCACAAGTTGGTCATTACTAACTCTAGTTAGAGCTGTCTAAGAAGGGTGTAATTCATGTTTCAGCTGAAGCAGAGAAGACTGAAAGATTAAGGAAGGTGTGTGACATTTGGAGATGGAAGATAGACAGATGAGTCTAAGTGCCAAGTTCAGAGACAAGGTGTAAATATTGTTGGTCTCTCTTTCAATCCAAGTTTTATCCAGGCTTTGGAAGCATAGAGATCCCCACATGCTTGAGAAAGCTTCCTCCTGGAGAGCAGCATAGTGCTGAGTGGTAGAAGGTGGACATTATCTGCTGAGATTGTTCATGGTGACATTTATGGTGATGTTAGGTCAGTGGCTGGACTCGATGATCTTTGAGGTCTTTTCCAATCAAAGCCATTCTGTGATTCTGTGGTTATCTCCCTTCTCTGTCAGTACCCTTCTCACATCATCATATTGTGATCACATCCTGAGGTACACACCTCTATGGGCTAAACTACCTTGTACTTACTACAAGGTAAGAGTAGGGACACAAGAGGATTCCTTCTGCTCTTGAAATTCACCGTCAGAGTTACTGCCTGTATCGCAGTGACGCAAACCTTTGCCTACACACCCAATATGTCTCGGTTAACCATAGCAGGTGGAGTATTCAGCACACTGTGTTCTCCCTGGATGTGGACACAGTTCTACTAGTAGAACTGTACAGCTCTTTTGCATAGCTAGAAAGGGAACAAACGACTCCTGCTGTCAGCACAGACAGCTGTTTTCTCCTACTCTCTACCTCCACAAGGTCTTGTCCCGAGGAACCAAGAGATTGGGCTTGATACGGGTTGGACTTGATGATCTATGAGGTCTCTTCCAACCTTGGTGATACTGTGATACTGTGAGATGTCTCTTTCTGTGAGCTGCTGGTTGGTAAGAAGTGACTGAGGAATATATGGACAGAAAGGTCTAATCTGGCATGAGCAGTGTCTTAGCCTTACATCTTAGCTGCAACACAGGAGAACTTTCCTTTCCTCTGGGTCTTGTTTTGATCTCCAGCACAGCTGATCATCACATCAGATGATCTGCAAACTAATGGAGAATGGCAGGTGGGATCT
Source organism: Tricholaema leucomelas (assembly GCA_013400475.1). Classification (NCBI taxonomy): domain Eukaryota; kingdom Metazoa; phylum Chordata; class Aves; order Piciformes; family Lybiidae; genus Tricholaema lacrymosa; species Tricholaema leucomelas. The sequence continues at coordinate 6,621 of WAAF01012595.1, forward strand.
CAGTGTGGGTGGGAGGCATTATCTGGGGGCAGTTCTTGGCAGAGGAGAACAATCCAACTTGGTGAGTCTCAATATTTTGGACTTGTCAAATCTGATACTGAAAGAAGGAATCATCTCATTAGAGGTCTACTTTGCAGGTGCTGACAAGCTGGATTAGTGTTCCCAGAGTGTCTTAATATCAGTGGAGAGAAATAGGCACACTGAAGGACACAGTTCCTCCAAGCTGTATTCAGTATCTCCTTGAGCTGAGATGGATCAAGCTTACATTCCAGCGACTGCACTGTTAAGGACTGACTTTCATATGAAGGCAGAGATAGCTGAGCAGCTCAAATCTACCTGTTTGGCCAAATAAACCACACCTGAGGTGTCAGAATAACAGAAGAGGACAAGGGCTCTCCAACTAAATACCTTTAACTCTGTCTCAGCAAGCACTCTTGCAGCCAGCTTGCTGGTGTCTTATGTCTATGTATGATGGCAGATGGAAGGTTCCTAGGTCATTTAGCATTTGCATTGCACTTTTCTCTCAGGAAGCTTTCTGCCCCTGTCAGACTCGTGCTAGCCAAAATAATGGCTTTTATGCTTTGCACACACTGAAATAATGAAGACCTGTTTAATAGACTGCTTATGAGGATAGCAATAAAGCATCATTGGCCTAAAAATAGCTTACTTGTTTTCTCCTATAGAGGACTGCCTCTTTTGGAAAACCAAGTTCTTAGATAGAGCCTTCTGACTACTTCAGCAGGAAACCTGATATGGATATCAGCTGAGATCATCTAAGGCAGTCCAACTGTGGCTGGATATGGGCCACTAGATGATTCTCTTGGCCCATTGCCCTTCTCCTGGGAAAGAATGGGAGCAGATGTTGGAGCAGAACATAATAATTGAACAGCTGGGAACCTTCTTCCATGCTTATCAACCCGAGGCAACATTTCATTGTGGATATTATGGGTTTAGAAGCAGCATTGACATAAATTCTAGAAGTTTGGGAGGGTGGGGGGTGGGGAGGAGGCTGGGGAAGAGGCTTTTTAAGTCTGCAGAGTGTACATAGATGCTTTTTTGTAGAAGAACACTTTGCTGTAGAGGTTTTTTTTTCTTTTTATCCTGCATCTTACCCTTTGGAATGCAGAAAAATAAGGCTGGCTGGCATGCAACTATCAAAGAGTTGCCTACATCTGATTTAGTTGGTCTTGGCTCCCTTTGTACATTATGAAAACATAATCAGGTGTTTTGTACAGAAGGTGCAATGGATGACATCCTAACAGCACCTCTCTTTGTTAGGTCTTTATGGAGCCAATTAACTCAGCTGTACAATGTAAACATTCACATCTTTTGAATGGTTTTAGTTTTTCCCCTTCTGTTTAGTGAGTTTACTGAAAGGTGTGAGATGTGACTAGAGAAGACAGCATAAATGGATGAGAAGATGTAAAGGCAAGCTTTGAAGAGTCTTGTTGATTCTTTGGACTGCCCCAGGATGGTAGAATAAAGCCAAAGCTGAATGCATTTCCAGTGTGCTTGTGCATGGTTTTCTCAAGAGAAGGCACCCTTGCAGCCATGAGACTATTACTGTGTCACAGGACTGGGAGCAGGCCTGTCTGGGCTAGTGCTTTGCTTGTGAAGCTCTGTTGCTTCAGAATGCTGTGTCTGGACACACTAGAACATTTAAGTAATTGGGTCAGGGATTTTCACACTGGGCAGGTAAGGTATTTAGTCACTTTCATGACCAAATTTCCTCCTCCCTCTTTAGTTTAATCTGAGAGCAAAGTAAAGACAAGGAGGATTTGAAATGAATTGACATGCTAAGGGAAATGGAAGATGAGAGCTGCAGAGAGTGAAGGGGAAGTGGCAAAATAAGAAGAGGAACAGGATCCATAGCTTAGGTGCTGTGAAATTCCAGGGTAATTAGCAGGTCCTTGTCATCAGGCAGCTGCTGTTACACACTGGTCTCAGAGAATTTGGATAAGAATTAGACATTCAAAAGGAGTCCCATGGGATGCCCTGGCAGAAGGCTTCTATACACCTGTCATAGGTGTTCAGACTCCTTCAGTGATCATTTTCCAGATCTGGAGCGATTTCACCTGAGTGCTACTGTCTGTGAAAGGGAACAGTGATGGGATGCTTTTGTGCACTTACCTTGCAGGGTACATGTGCCACCCTTCTCTTTTGCAGATGCAAGTCCAAGGAACCAGAGGGCTATCCCTTGTCTCACCAACTATCTCAGCACTCTCTACAGCTCCACTCCACTGTATTTTCAGCAACAGGTACCACTTCTGTGCTGCTGTTGCAGGAATCCTGTTGCTGTGTAGCTCTGAGGCAACGCAGGACAGAGCAGATGCTGCTGTTCCCGTGCAGTCACTTCCCTTCCTGTGTGCCTGTGTTTCTGCTGTGGGAGGGGAGGAGATCCTTTCCATAAGCTCGAAGGGCTCATTCTGGACACAGGCCACCTTCCCGCCTGCAGACACCATCTGCAAAATGATGCTTCCAGGTGAAATTCCTGCTCTGTTTCCCCTCGGTTCCTTTCCCTGACAACTCCAGATACTTTATCGCTTTCCTTTGCAATCAACTGCTCTGCAGCTTAAGGAGAAAATGCCTCCCTTCATCCTCCCTGCCACAGCCTCTCTTCCAGCAGCGATGCCATCCTCCCTCCCATCACGCTGTTTTGCAGACCCTGTCACACTAATTCAAAGATGAAATAAAATCTCTGGGACAGCAGAAACGGTGCTTAGGTGACAGAGAGAAGAAGTATTTGGAGGAGGAAGGAAAAAGTGGGGGGGGAGGAAGAAATGTTCGATTTAAGAAACTGAATTTGAATGAACCCCTCCTCCCGCTTCTCCTCATTGGTTTCTTTTCCTTCCTGCATATTAACGAGAGTAGCCAAAGCGAAGCTATTGGTTCCGTCTCCCCTTTCCTTTCCTCAGGCACTTAGGGGGAGGAGGTGTTTGCATTTCTCCGCAGGACCAGCTTCGTTTTGCAGAGCATTGTCTGGGTATGAGAATCACACACAGAGAAACACAGGGACGAGCACAGCACAGCCTTGGCTGGCAGACAGAGCATCTGCTCCAGTCTGAGCACCCTTCTTCTCCCTCATCCCGCCTCCTACATCCCAAGCACGAATAATTCCCCCTAAAAAAGTGGGGAGGACACACACAAAAAAAGAAGGGGTGCCCCAAGAAACCCAAAAGAACAAAAACCCGGAAAAAGCAGGGAGAAAAAAAGAAAACAAGGTAGGAAAAAAAAAAGAGAAGAAGAAAAAGTTTGCAAATCTTCTGCTTCCCGTCTTGGCTCTGGTGGGGTTTTGTGGTTGCTTCTATTTGGTTTGGGGTTTTATTGGTTTAGCGATGGCAAATTCCTTCACGGCCAGGACCTGGCCCATCCCCTGAGCAAAGGCAGCTTGGACATGACCGGCAGGCGAGGGAGGAGGCATTTGGATTCCCTTCGGAGGCGGCGACCCCTCCTCCGCCCGGTGCGAACAGGGCGGGGGGAACCCGGCTCCGGCCGCTCACTCACCCCGCGGGCAGCCGGGGCTGGACCACTTTCTGCTGGGGAAAGGCTCCGTGTGCCCCTGCGCCTGGCTACGACCCCATCGGCACCCGCTCCGCCCCGGCAAGCCGGGGATGCAGCATCTCGAGCACCGGGACGGATCCCTGCTGCAATGGTAAGTCTTTTCCGCCGGCCTCCCCCCCGCTCCATCCCCGTTAGCTTAGCATCGTCCCGGCTTCCCGACCGGGCCGGGGGATGGAAGGCAGCGACAGCCGAGCTCTGCCCCGCTCGGCCCGACCCTGGAGATGCTAAAGCGCCGTTACTGCAACCGGGGAGGGGAAGAAGCACCCACCGGCTTGGCTCAGAGTGACATTCATTTGCCGGCTTTCCCCTCAGCTTCCCCACGTCCTGGGAATAGTTCCTTTCGGGGAGAATTGCATGCAGGCTTTCTGCCTTCAGCCAGAACTGCAGGCTCTGAGGATGCGTCTGCCAGACGGTTTTGCTTCTTTTCAAACCCATAAATCTCCCTTTGCAAGTGGTGACAGGTTAACGCGCTCGGTATGGAAATCACGTCTGGTTTTAACACAATATGGCTGGTAAATAAAACCCGACCGCTAACAGACCCGGTGCTGCTGGTGGCATTTTCGAGCTCAAGGCTCCCTTTTGCAGTTCTGCGTCTTCACCTGCCGCAGAAACTCTGATTCACCCTTCAAGCAGCGCACCAGGACTTCTCTGGTTTTGTACTGTGGGGTAGTAGTAAAAATTGCCATTAATGTGCCTTTGACCTCTGCCTGCATGCCTCGGTGCACTTGTCCTTATCAGTATCCGAACAGCTGGTTCTGATAATAACCATCTTTATGCAAAGCACATCTCAAGTCAGAGGGACAGCAGCATACAGGACAGACTTTACTGCTGTGCTGCAAATTTAACGTGTGAACAGTTCAGGTGTGTATTGGAATCCAAAGAGTTTACAGCCAGGGAGAGAAAGGTAATGCAGCATGCTGGAAAATGCACTAGGCAAAAAGAAAGAGATGTGTTTAGTGCCATACTGCTGTTTATGGCTAGATGATGATCCCACTTACGTAGAAGCAGGTCTGGAAGAACTCCCTGTAAGTGAGTGGCTTTTCACTGCATCTCATCTGCTGGTAAACAGAATCTGGTCTTTAGAACGAAGAATATGTTGGTGTAGAGGCAACCATAATAATAATAATAATAATAATAATAATAACCAAAGTAAATAAGGCAGCAATGTGACCTGATTCTTTCCTAGAGTGTTATGTATTACCACGAGTCTTGTGTTTATTAGTTACAGTGCAGGTATTGGACTGATAAGGGAATATGTTATGGAACTGAAGAGGCTTTTGGAGAGTTATTTTTAAATCTATTCAAGCCAGTCAACAATGAAAGGAATTTCTTTTCATGTTGTTTGGGTGCACAGCCATCTCACTGATCAGGTACAGCGGGGAAACGTATCTGTGGCTTGCACATGCTAATCAAAGGGAGTGGATGATTAGTTACAGTCAATGGTAGCATGAAGGCAAGCTCTGTAAAGTGGAGTCGGTATAGCTACAGAGAAACAACACATTATACAAGCATCTATCCTTGGCTCATGCAAAACATGCTGGAGCTATCTTGAAATATATTGTCCTATAGAATGGGTAAGGCAACACTGCTCCCATTGGATGAATAATTAAGGAATGTGATTCAATGCAATAATGACAGCTGGGTTGAAGTTGATGTCTCTGATTTGATTCAATGCAATAATGACAGTTGGGTTGAAGTTGATGTCTCTGATTGTGTCTCAGTTGCAGTTCTGGGGCATGGTCTGCTACCTTTTCTCCCCCTGTTTCTACGTGCTGAGGGCAAGGGTTGCTGCTTTGTTGTTCACTGAGGACAGCTACAATTGTTCTGTTACTGTACCAACAATCTAACTCGAACATCACAAAGTGGAAGGTTTCAGTTGTGTTTTCTCCAGCCTAAGGCATGTGTGCAGGGACTGGAAGGATACCCATGACTCCAAGGTCAGGGAGGGCTTTAGGAGTGATAGGTACTCATCTGCAAACAGGGAACCAGCTTTGTGATCGCTCCTTGGCTTTAGCCTTCCATCATTTGTTGATGTCCCAGCAAGAAAACAGGAGAGCTTCTTCCTCCCTGTAGATTCAAGATGTCTGCTGTTTGCATGGTGGTGCCATAGCTGCATGTAGCTCTCTAGATCTGCTGTCGTTGGGGTATATGTGAAGCTCATAAACATGAAGGCAGAAGCTTTGCTGTGGGATGCTACCTGGGAGAGAAAACCAGAGATTTCTGAGACTGTGGGCTGCGCAGCTGATGGTGTTCGGACCTTTGTTCATCACATTTCTCTTCGTTTGGCTGACTGAGCCAGCATCCTGGAGATATTTTTCCTGGGACTGAGTTCCATATGTGCCTACGCCTTTGATAAGTTGAGACCTGTGTCCCCAAGCTGATTCATTTCAATGTAGCAGATTTTGTTTTCCTTTCCTTCCTTCTGAGCACACTTAGTCCAAACAGCCTAATTCCTAAATTAGCTCAGATTATCTTTTAATGCCACCAGAATAGTTGAGCTAGGCAGCACCGAGAAAAAGTAAACTAAGGACAAGATCGTGCTGTAACTTGTACCTGGTGGCAATACCAGGTCTTGTGGTTAGTCCTGCTGTAACAGAGGAATTATTTATTTGCCATCCCATTACTTGGTCCAGAGAGTGCAGACTCAGCCTTTAAATCACTGATGTGTATTTTTGCATTGGCTCACATTCCTCTGTTTCCATTCCCTGCTCTCCTCTCTCACCCAACCATCTCAAATCACCAGTGGGGACAGTGAGGGCAGGCTTGGGTACACATTGCCATCAACAGGATTTTGGGGCGAGTTTTGCAGGCATGGAAGAACTCTGCTGAAAGGGTATAAGTGCACCAATGAGGAGCTCCCTCCTTTTCCCCAGTTTGCAACCCTGAGGTTGTCCTTGCTGATGAGGTATCTTCAGGGACAGCTGTAACACCACTCCGTTTCAGAGTGCCCCTGCTACACATTGGCATCCCTTGCCGATGCTATGTATAAGGCATCCCTTGATGAGGCTGTTCCAGTTCCCTCAGTGATGAACTTGTTCTGCTCTTGAGAAATGCTTTGCATGCAGGAAGATAGTCAGTAGTTTTTCACAGCTCTAACAAGTACTGGAATTCCTGTGCCTATGGTGCCCAGTGAAACAGTGTTTGGATGGTAATTGAGTGGGCACAGGCACATGGGAAAAGGGCAGGCAGACTTTTCCTTCATGGCAGAATGTTCAGTCCTCGCCCCGTGGCTTGCTTGGCTTGCAAATTTGTCTCTGACCATTTTTTTTGCTCTCTCAATTAATTGATCTGTGTTTTTTAGCTTGAACTTTTATCTCCATGAGACAAACTAGGAACTCATGCAAACCAAGCCAGATTGTTCAAGTGGCCTTCCAGTATCTGAAGGGAGCCTACAGGAAGGCTGGGGAGGGACTATTGACAAGGTCTGGTAAAGTCAGGACGAGGGGGAATGGGTTTAAGCTGGAAGAGGGGAGATTTAGACTGGATGTTAGGAGGAAGTTCTTTACAGTGAGGGTGGTGAGACACTGGCACAGGTTGCCCAGGGAGGTTGTGGATGCTTCCTCCCTGGAGGTGTTTAAGGCCAGGCTGGATGAGGCCTTGAGCAAGCTGCTCTAGTGGGAGGTGTCCCTGCCTATGGCAGGCGTTTGGAGCTGGATGATCCTTGAGGTCCCTTCCAACCTAAACCATTCTATGATTCTATGATTCTAAGTCTTGTTTATCTAACTCACTGCAGTTCATTGATCCGATCCCATTGCAAGCATCAGCTTATCTGGAGAGTAGATGGATTAATATTTTCAAGGTAGAACTTCTTAGGAGGTGCTAAATCTCCTGCAGAAGAGGTAGAAGCATCATTACACAGTGCATTTAAAGCTAACATGACTGCTATGTTGAGGCGTATTCCCTTGGAAGGGTTCCTGCAGGAATACACAGAGGCAGTTGCAGGGGCTCTTGTTTGCCGCTCTGATTCTATGCTGCCATTGAATCCAAACTCTTCTGACATCATCATCCCATGAAATGAGCTGATTTCCATTTGTCATTAGATTTTATCTTCCCTGGGGATATCCTGACTATCTTACTTCAGCTCTTTCAGGCGTCACGTTTTACTCTTGGGTGGCTTAAGGTAGGACTATGTCCTGAAGCTGCTGTCATCTATTTATCTGATGGATTCTTTTGCAAGCAAGTTTGTAAAAGGTGTGAAAAGCTCTGCTTAGTAACAGTTGCCTGAAAAACAAACCCCAAACTCCCTCCAACAATTAACATTTCTAGTTCACTCCAGCATCAACACAAAAGGGGATGAATATTTCTAGGGTTTAATTCTTCCTCTTCATAATGATTATGGCAATAAGAATTAAAAAAAAACTATAATCTATTAGGGAATACTCACACCAAAGTACTGCTTCCTGAACATGCCACATTCAACTTCTGCCACATATGTTAGCAGGTTTGGCCATTCAGTGTTGAAACATTTCACAGAGAGCCTCAATCACAGCGGCTTTTGCACTCCATTAGAGAGGACTGGGTCATGATTGCCTAGGAGCTGCAAATGGAAGGATAATTATAGTCTCTTATCTATGATTTGTTGGACCTGCTAAATGGAGCTGAGGGTTAGGGCAGGAAAAGCCCTTTTAATCTGCATGGTGGGTTAATAGCCTAGCATTGTCCAATTTTTGTTCCTAAATTCCTCAGGATGAGAGAAGTTTTGCTACTTCATTTGTCTGAAAGGGGCACTATGTTGTCCTATCTGACCAGATTGGATCCTTATGGAAGAATGCCTCATTGAAGGGAAATGTGACAGAATGAAGTTCTTCTTACGTGGGAAGTAGATGTATCATTAGGTCCCTCTCTGAGGAATAGAGAAGTTATCAATTTCCTCATTCTCAAGGTGAAATCTTGAGCCCAAAGAATGCCTTGGTGAAGCCATCATTTGTTTAATGTGCAGGAAGGCTTTCTCACTCAGGAGAGATGGTTGGCAGCCTGGGTGATGTTCATCTACTCTCAAACATATGAAGACAAGATGGCTACATCCAAACTGATGACTCCATTTCACAGAATGTTAGGAGTTGGAAGTGACCCAAGGAGATCATCAAGTCCAACCCCCCTGCCAGAGCAGGACCACACAATCCAGCACAGATCACAGAGGAACACATCCAGACAGGCCTCAAAAGTCTCCAGAGAAGGAGACTCCACAACCTCCCTGGGAAGCCTGTTCCAGTGCTTTGGGACCCTTACAGTCAAGAAGTTCCCCCTTGTGTTGAGCTGGAACCTCCTGTGCTGCAACTTACACCCAATGCTCCTTGTCCTATCCCAGGGAGCAGTGATCAGAGCCTGTCCCCTGCTCCTGACCCCCAGCCCTCAGGTGTTCATAAACATTGACTAAATCCCCTCTCAGTCTTCTCTTCTCCAGACTAAGCAGCCCCAGGTCCCTCAGCCTGTCCTCATAAGGAAGNGCTGAGAGACCTGGGACTGATTAGTCTGGAGAAGAGAAGACTGAGAGGGGATTTGATTTGATAAATGTTTATAAATATCTGAGGGTAGGCCAGGAAGGAGGGGACACAGGCTCTGCTCACTGCTCCTTGGGATAGGACAAGGAGCAATGGGTGTAAGTTGCAGCAGAAGAGGTCCCAGCTCAACACAAGGAGAACTTCTTTACTGTGAGGGTCACAGAGCACTGGCACAGGCTTCCCAGGGAGGTTGTGGAGTCTCCTTCTCTGGAGACTCTCAAGGCCTGTCTGGATGTGTTGCTCTGTGATCTGTGTTAGATAGGATTGTCCTGCTGTGGCATGAGGGTCAGACTGGATGATCTCCTTGGGTCCCTGATATCCTGTGAGCCTGTGATCTCATCCTGAGGTGGGTCAGATGTCTCACCCTGTGAAGGCACTTGCATCCAAAATCAGCTAGGTGAATCCTTCCTTGGTATCAGAGATAGTCCTGTGAAGTGCAGTATTTCTCTTCCTGCTATCTTTTCTCAGGGACATTGACAGTTTGTTGGGATTTTTTGTTTGTTTGTGGGATTTTTTTTGCTAGCTCACCATACCAATAGAAAATTGTGCTAGATGCTAAGTTTCCTGAAAAAGCTCAAGTCTACTGTGATGATCCCCCCAACTTCCTCACTCACATCTTCCCCTTAAGCAAAACCAGAGCTCAGCCTGCCTCTTGCAGGGAGAATTCATGCCACACGTGCCAGGCAACATCCTATCTGTTTGTCTTTTATTTATTCATTGATTATTCTAAATCTCAGAGGCTTCCTACATGTATCAACACTTTCTGTCTTCAAAGTATATTCAATTACTGCAAGGGATTTCCCAGCTGAGGGCTATATGCAATTCTGTAGATAGGTAGGGGTATATCAACATAAGGACACATCTAGGACAGGTATGTGATTCTCTTTAGGCAGATGCAAGCTCACTCTGGCTGTTCTCTGAGCCAGCCAGAAGCTGTGTGACAGTCCAAGTCTGCTGTGTTAGATAATATTGTTCTGCTCTGGCAGGGGGGTTGGACTGGATGATCTCCTTGGGTCCCTTCCAACCCCTAACATCCTGTGAGCCTGTGATGCTGCATACACTGCTTGTGAATAGCTATGCTGTGAGCTGCAAGAAGATGGGGATGAATGCTGACCAGACCTCATTAGCTTAGGGCTGGCACCCTGTGAAATACATTCTGGCCACCTTGGAGCACTTGACATGGCTAGAGCTAGGTGACCTAAAAGGCAGCTTTTTGCCATAAATCAGTATTTTGTTATTATAGTGCACTAACCCTTTGTCCTAAGCTAACAGAATCCCCTAGTCAATTGATAAATGGATTTAACTAATACCTTCCTTCTTAACTATGGCCTTGAAAAAGATCTACTGAAATCCAACTAAGGGAAAAAAAAAAAGGAATCTCTAAGAACCCTGCTACAGAGGCTGGAATTAAAGATCTAGCAGTAAGAGATACACTTCTCCAGAGTGGAAAGAAATTACATTTCCTTTTGAAAGGTAGTTTTAAATAGCTAAGATCTCCTTAGCTGTTAATTCATTTTCCTGGAATGGTAAGACTTTATTAAGCCATAACCTTTCTGTTTCTGCTCTTACTGTCACATTTCTGAATTAGGCTTATATAAGGTTGGATTTTTTTTTCCTTGTAGCAAAAACTAAAATGGCACATTGGTGGTCAGAAGTAAAAAGCATTTCCTTTTATAAAAGCATTTTTTTTGGTGATAATAATATTTATGTGTAACTCCAAATCCTTAACTTGATGTAGCTAGCACCAAGAGCCAAATATGTGCTTGGGCTTAGGGCAGATGTTGAGATGCTGGACACAGGGCAGAACTTTTTCTCTCAGAGCTGGCCTAGAAACTAATTATATAAAGAAGGCAGCACAAGTACATTACATAAAGGTCCAAGTTAAAGTTAGTGAAGTTACTCATTTCCTGTGTTTTAGAGAGCTGGATCTTTGGATTCATTCCAGGAGTTTTGAGCTCTAACTTAAGATGCAAAGGAGATGAGAGAGCATCAGAAATACCACAGATGCTTAAGCTCTTCATGACTAAGGCTGCGAATGTGTCACAGCTGTCACTGGAGCCTTGGATTCCACAATCCACACTCATTCTTTTGAGTTGCATGAAGTTTGACAGCTTGGATGGTGCTTTTGTGCTAGTGAATGGGTTAGTTAGGCGAGATGATTATGTACAGTGGGCTAACAGCTGGAAGAAACTTCATTAGAGAACAGTTCTTGGTGACTGCAGAGGAGAGAGCAGCATGAAAAGCCATTATTAGCCATATTGAAGTTGTTTCTCTGCAGCATTCAAATCTCTGGACACAGCTCTTTTTTCTCTAGCTTTTGTCCTCTGACTTGCTCTTTGTGCCACAGCTGGATGTAGTAATGATGGTCATGGAAAAGAGCCTTCAGAGCCTACCAAAGTCTGAATGTTGCTCAGAAGAGGAGAAGAAATGAATGTCACAGGGTTTTTTCGGTTCCTTCAGCAAGTGTACTCTTGACAGATTTTCACTTCTGGTATTCAGCTGATTTCATTTCCTCTGTGTGGAAGACTTGCAGGTGTTTTTTGCCAGGATAGCTTCTCTCATGCTGATCAGAAATGGGCTTCATCCTGCAGCTTACGCCACCTAAACACAGATGTAGTTTAAAGTGTCTACCTGCATCTAAGTACATGAACTGCTGTTATAGTGAGAGGAGATTTAGGACATGATTCAGACACCTGAATATGTGTAATAAGTGCCAGCTGAGATTCCCCAACGCATCTAATATCAACTAGGGGTGTGTAGGTGTGATGCTTATCTACAGCATGTCTTTCACCCTCTGCATGAGGGCACATAATGTATCCTAAGATATTGGTGACTCCAACCACCAGCATTCAGACTACTGATTCTGGCCTCAGGCCAGTGCCCAGTCAATGTAGATAAATATAGGCATCTAATAGAGAGTGATCTCTCTAAGTCTATAGCCTGAAAAGCCTTCAATAAATGTCACTGAGATGGTTTAATCTGCAGTCTAAATCCTGTCCTGGGTTTCTGATCCCTCCAGATTGTTCAGAACGAGACTAATCAAATCTTGGCTCCAGTGTTCCTGCCACACAGACAAAAGTTCAGTTGATTTTCACGTACTCTCATGCAGGGCTCAGAAATACCCCTTGGCATTGCTGTCTTGGGATAGAACAGTTACAATACTGGGTCACAAAGGAATAATTACAGTGCAGACGTATCTGCTTAGCTCTAAACTATTCATGGAATGATTTTCCTTGAGATAGCCTTGAGATTCACTCACTTTTCTCCAGAGCCAACTACCATAGGCAGCTCCTGATCATCTCATGAGTGAATAATCTGGAAGGTGTTTTTCTCCATACACAATTTAGGGCTGACGTATTCCCAGCCTGTGCTTCATCTTTTGCTAAGTTGCCTTGAACAGTTCACTAGTCCATGCTGACTCTGTCCTGTTAGAATCATAGAATCAGTCAGGGTTGGATGGGGCCACAAGGATCAGCCAGTTCCAACCCCCCTGCCATGGGCAGGGACACCCTACCCTAGAGCAGGCTGCCCACAGCCTCAGCCAGCCTGGCCTTAAACACCTCCAGCCATGGAGCCTCAACCACCTCCCTGGGCAACCCAGTCCAGCCTCTCACCACTCTCATGCTCAACAACTTCCTCCTCATGTTCAGTCTGAATCTCCTCACCTCCAGCGTTGCTCTATTCCCCACAGCCCTGTCACTCCCTTACAGCCTAAAAAGTCCCTCCCCAGCTTTTTTGTAGCCCCCTTCAGATCCTGGAAGTCCACAAGAAGGTCACCTGGGAGCCTCCTCTTCTCCAGACTGCACAGCCCCAACTCTTTCAGATTGTCCTTGTAGCATAGCTGCTGCAGCCCTCTGAGCATCCTCCTGGCCCTGCTCTGGACACACTCCAGCACCTCCACATCCCTCTTGTAATAATGGCTCCAGAACTGGATGCAGTTCTCCAGGTGGGGTCTCACCAGAGTGGAGTAGAGGAGGGGAATCACCTCCCTGGCCCTGCTGGCCACACTTCTCCTGATGCAGCCCAAGTTCTGGTTGGCTCTCTGGGCTGCAAAAGCACTCTGCTGCTGTTACCTTAAACATTTTCTCTTCATCTGTCCATCATCACTGTCCCAATCTCCAACAGAGGCAAAGGTTAATCCACAGCAGATGTGCTGGGGTCATACCTACGATCTCACTTCACTTTCCTTCTAACACCCCAAGTAAATATTCTCATATTCTCCTAGCACTTCTGGGTGTGCAAGACAGAGCCTTGCTCTTGCCCAGCATTCCCCTGTCACTGAGGGCATTTGGTCATGACTCACCAGCTTCAGTCTGGAGTTTTTTTCCTTGTGATTTCTCTTCCCAGCTTGGTTGAGATTTAGCTTCCCTCAAGTTTTTGCATCGACAGTGCAGAAAGTCCTTTCTGCCTAAGTTCTCTGCTGCTGTTGGCTACTGCCTGATTGTCCCAGTTTCTACAGGCTCTCCTGTCTGGAATGAGGAATGTCAGCTGCACACCTGATTTGCAGGAGGTTTTCATTGCTTTTCTTCACTTCCCTTTTTTTGTTCTTCCCCTGCTATGTTCTCTGTCTTCAGGAAACATGGAGATGGGCCCAAGGTGATTAAAGCAAGACATGACCCATTTAAAGCAAGACTCTTCAAAGCACTAGGCATTAATGTTATGCTGATAGGCCCAGCTTCTTCAAGCTCTTCTGTTGCTTTGTGAGCATCAGTGCAGACAACCTCAGATGTAACTCTCTCTGGAAGGGAAGGTTCTTCTGGTCTTAGGGGTTTTTTTTAACTTTTCAGGATCCATTTTATCTGTAGCTTCCTGATCTGGTAAAACAGGCCTCACATCTTCCTAGCAGAAAGAATAAAGCACTCTCCAGACTTAGAACATCCCTTTTGGCTCTGTTGCTTTGATTTAAAAATCTCTTTTTCTTCTCATAGCTCATTAAATTGGCCTCTTGCTTTCCTTCCCCCTGTTTGTACTGAATTAGGACAACAAGGGCATAATTGAAGCAACTCTGCTTTTCCCCAAGAGCTTCTGAGGCAAACCCCAAGAAGATTCTGTGTGCTTTGCAGCAATTCTGGAGGGTGTTTGTAGCCAGGAGGAGGTTGCTCTCTTCTCTCAGGCAGCCAACACCACAACAAGAGGACACAGCCTCAAGCTACGCCAGGGGAAATTTAGGCTTGAGGTGAGGAGAAAGTTCTTCACTGAGAGAGTCATTGGCTACTGGAATGGGCTGCCCAGGGAGGTGGTGGAGTCGCCGTCCCTGGAGCTGTTCAAGGCAGGATTGGACGTGGCACTTGGTGCCATGGTCTAGCCTTGAGCTCTGTGGTAAAGGGTTGGACTTGATGATCTGTGAGGTCTCTTCCAACCTTGCTGATACTGTGAGACTGTCATACTGTAATTCCATGCACATCATCAACTGCCATTACCCAGTGCAATGGGTCAGACCTACTGTCAAATCTATTCACAGCCATAAACCCATGTGCAATGTTATCAAAAATATCAGTATGAAAGCATAGAATCATAGAATCAACCAAGTTGGAAGAGACCTCCAAGCTCATCCAGTCCAACCTAGCACCCAGCCCTGGCCAATCAACCAGACCATGGCACTAAGTGTCTCATCCAGGCTTTGCTTGAACACCTGCAGGGACGGCGACTCCACCACCTCCCTGGTGCAACAATATGAGAGCTCAACTGCCCTGCTCAGATCAGACCATTTCTAACATCTCACTATGTTCTTAAAAGGTGAAAAGGAAGCTCTCTGAACATTAATGTGCTATTCAGTTCTTTGCTGACTGGAGAAACTCTCACCTGATATTCTACTGAATGAACTGACAGACTGTTCCAGGCTGCTCATCATCCACTGAAATGTCAGAATTGTAAAAGCCTTTCCTTTCTATCAGGGACTAGTGGAATTGTCAGACAATCTCATGGAATTCCCTGAAATTTCCCTTTTGCTGCTCTTTTAAGTACTTGCATTCAGTAGAAAACATTTTTGCATTTGCAGATTGAATAGAATCATAGAACAGTTTGGTTTGAAAAGGGCCTTTAAAGGTCATCTAGTACAACCTTCCTGCAGTAGGTCAGCTTCAAAGAGATCGATTAGAACTAGATTCAACTAGAACTAGTGTCCAGAGAAGGGCCAGGAGGATGCTCAGAGGGCTGCAGCAGCTCTGCTGTGAGCACAGACTGAAAGAGTTGGGGCTGTGCAGTCTGCAGAAGAGGAGGCTCCCAGGTGACCTTCTTGTGGCCTTCCAGGATCTGAAGGGGCCTCCAAAAAAGCTGGGGAGGGACTTTTTAGGCTGTCAGGGAGTGACAGGACTGGGGGGAATGGAGCAAAGCTGGAGGTGGGGGGATTCAGGCTGGAGGTGAGGAGGAAGTTGTTGAGCATGAGAGTGGTGAGAGGCTGGACTGGGTTGCCCAGGGAGGTGGTTGAGGCCCCATGCCTGGAGGTGTTTAAGGCCAGGCTGGATGAGGCTGTGTGCAGCCTGATCCAGGGTAGGTTGTCCCTGGCTATGGCAGGGGGGTTGGAACTGTATGATCCTTGTGGTCCCTTCCAACCCTGACTGATTCTATGATTCTATGAGATCAGGTTGCTTAGAGTCTCATCCAGTCTGACCCAGAATGTTTGCAGGAATGGGTAATCTAACATCTCTTTAGGCAACCTGAGCCAATGTTTCACCACCCTCAGTGTCAAAAATGTCTTCCTTTTAAATTTAAAACCATTACCCCTTACCCTGTCACAACAGGCCCTGCTAAAAGTGACTCCCTATTTTTCTTACAGGCCTCCTTTAAGTACTGAAAGGCCACAATAAGGTCTTCATAGATCCTTTTCTTTTCCAGACTGAACAACCCCAACTCTCATAGAATCATAGGATCAACCAGGTTGGAAGAGACCTCCAAGCTCATCCAGTCCAACCTAGCACCCAGCCCTAGCCAGTCAACCAGACCATGGCACTAAGTGCCTCAAAGTGTCTCTTAGCCTTTCTCCACAGGACAGGTGCTTCAGCCCATCTCTGGGTGAGCCTAAGTAGTTGTTTATTATGGGCTGCCTTCACAGGCAGTGGTGTCCTGGTTTCAGTTCTTCTCATCTCAAAGCAGATTGCAATTTTTCCTGTGAATTGGACATCCTTTTTTGTCTCCATCAACTGTGTGGGGACATTGAGTCGTGAGTGCTGTGAAAGGGAGAGATAAGCCAGGCAAAATGATTTAAACAACTCAAATGAGATCTACACATCTCATCTAAACTGACCAGGCTGACAACAATATGCAGGTGTGTCTGTCTGCATGTCCAGTCCAACACATCTCATTCTTCTTAACAACGTGATCAAACTTGAATTTTGTACATCACTTCTGAGAGATTCAGCCCCAAAATACTACAGCTTGTGATTCGTGGGCTGCTTCCAACTTGACTTCTGTTCCTACACTTTCTGCTGTGTCCTTGCCATTTCCAAATATGCACCATCCTAATCACAGGCTTACTGGATGCTAGGGCTTGGAAGGGATCCAAGGAGATCATCCAGTCCAACCACTGTCATCTCAGACAGCTAACATACTGGAATGGTGAAGTTTCTTTTGCTTCAGGACCTATAGGAAACCAATGCTCTGGGAGATGATGGACAGGTAGGAAACCATGAATGTAATATTTTAAGCAACTATCTCTCAGCTTTATATTGTTCTTGCTGTGGAGTTGCTGGAGGTGTAGATGGGGCAGTTATGGACATGGTTGCTTGCAGTGGAGTTGCTAGAGGTGTAGATGTGGCAGTTATGGACATGGTTCAGTGGTGGGCTTGGCAGTGTTAGATTTACAGCTGGACTCAATGATCTTAAGGTTCTTTTCCAAGCTAAATTACACAGGCTCACAGGATGTCAGGGGCTGGAAGGGACCCAAGGAGATCATCCAGTCCAACCCCCTGCCAGAGCAGGACAATCCTATCTAACACAGATCACAGAGGAACACATCCAGACAGGCCTTGAAAGGCTCCAGAGAAGGAGACTCCACAACCTCTCTGGGCAGCCTGTGCCAGTGCTCTGGGACCCTTACAGGAAAGTTCTCCCCTGTGTTGAGATGGAACCTCTTTTGCTGCAACTTACACCCATTGCTCCTTGTCCTATCTCAGGAACATGTGAGCAGAGCCTGATCCTCCCTCCTGACCCCCAGCCCTTAGATGTTTATAAACATTGATTAAATCCCTTCTCAGTCTTCTCTTCTCCAGACTAAGCAGCCCCAGGTCCCTCAGCCTCTCCTCATCAGCCATGACCTCCTGTCCCCTCATCACCCTCCTGGCCCTTCACTGGACCCTATCCCACAGATCTCTGTCCCTCTTCAACTGGGAATTAATGTGCTACTATTTTTCTGTGTCTCTGGAAATCACCAGCTTTAGTGCTTCAGTGTTCACATTTAGCCTGTGTGAGGTGAAAAATCAGACTGGAAATCAGAGCCTTTCCAACAAAAACACAATGTGCATTTGGATCAGGAATGACAAAGGTGAAGGAGGCAGACTTAGAGCTGGCAGAACCTCTCTCATTGTTCCACATCTCAACCGTGCAATCTCCAGTTTCCCTCAAGAATCAGCTCAGGGCTTGGCTTCTTTGGTTGCTGGAGCAACTTAGATCAAAATGCTGTCCTCTCATCCTCCTGCCTTGACTTTCAGCACTTCTAAATATTGTATTAACCTTTGTGGCAATTTTTTTCTCTTCTAAGATCAGAAAGGCTAAGAAAAATGACTGATGTAAGGGGACACAAAGAAAGGGAAAAAATACAAGTCCTGCTCTAAGTGGAATTGGTAGTAGTGACATCATCTGAAGATGACTTTAGTCTCCAACAAAGAGCTAGCCCCTAAAAAGGTATATACAAGTCCTCCATACTCAGTGAAATGGACCATTCTGATTTACTATTTGAGAGTCAAATGAGGAAATCAATAAACAAATACAGATTCCTCCAAGGATAGGTTGGACTCAATGATCCTAGAGGTCTTTTCCAACCTGGTTAATTCTGTGATTCTGTGACATCCTGCTCCTCTATGTGCCATGCTTGTTCGCTACCCTTTTTGCTAAGTGGCTTGTTTGTTCAGCTGGGATCCAGGCTCTGCTTACCAATATCATGATTTCAGCCATCATAAAGATGGGATCCAGACTGACAGGACTTTGGGAATAGAATAGAGAGGGATTTAGCAATCTCATCTGCCAGTTCTCTCAGTACCCATGGCTGTATCCCGTCAGGTCCCATGGACTTGAACACTTTCAGTTTCTTCTGGTTTATAGATAACCAGGTCACCCCAGCCTCCCTTAATGGACAGTGTGGGGAAAAGGCTGCTTTGGGGTACAAGTCATCTGATTTACTTGAAATTACTTCTTCAGGAAAAGAAATTCCTTGACTCTTATGTTCTTATGCTCCTAGATCATATCTCAGCTATAGAGCAATTGCAGAAATCTATTTAAACTGTAAGCTCTCCAAGTGCCTCCTGTGCAGGGTGCTGCTATTTTACAGCAGAGCATCATTGCTGTTGGAGCAACACATTGAAGAAATCACCAATTGAACAAACAGATTTCAATCCATAGACTGATTCATTTAAAGGATTTGCTTTAAAAGAATTCAAAGAGCAGTGGCAGGATATTTGCTGAGAGACACGTTCATAAATCAGTGTCACCTCTTGTTGATTCAATGGCACTGCAGTAAAGCCAAGCTGCAATGAGCAGGAAGAATACATTTGGCAACCACTTGAACATTGCTGACATTAGTAACAGTGGTTCCTTCTCCTAGCTCATTGCAAAACACCACCTCAGAGCTCTTCCACAACAGTTCATGGGAAGCTAAGAGGGGAGACATCTTTATTGATGATCTGGACCAGGGGATTGAGTCCAGCATCAGTAAGTTTGCAGATGACACCAAGCTAGGAGCAGGTTTTGATCGGTTGAAAGGTAGGGGAGCCCTACAGAGGGACCTGGCCAGGCTGGATGGGTGGGCAGAGGCCAATGGGATGAGATTGAACAAGGCCAAGTGCAGGGTTATACACTTTGGCCACAGCAACCCCAAGCAGCACTACAGGCTGGGGACAGAGTGGCTGAGAGCAGCCAGGCAGAGAGGGAGCTGGGGGTGCTGGGAGA
>WAAF01012598.1:0-11976 GCA_013400475.1 Tricholaema leucomelas
ACCCCAAGGTGGGAAGAACCCCCTATATTTAGATTTTCTCCTAGACAAAGTCTCAATTTACCATTTTCTAGAACAAAAACACAGCCAATTACCTGTGGAGCGCTTGGGATAAAATGACTCTTTTTTCATCAATGTGATTAGGTGGTCATTGTCCACTTTATTTCTGTGATGCAGTAACTTATATGCTTTCTTAGAAGAGGTGTGCACAACTAAGATTGGTACATGTGGAGGGTACAGGGTTACATGTGAAGCATACATAGGCTGGTTTAACCATAACAATCTGAGGCTCAACCTCTGGGGCTGGCTAACCCAGCCCCCTGCATCTGGCTAACTCTGCCCACTGCAGTTGCGTGTGGGGTGCTCATTGTTTGCAGCTTGGTTTTCTGAACCCAAAGCGGGACCAAGGACATTTCTCAGCACGAGTTGCTCATGTTTACCAATTCATGTCCTCTGCTAGCAAGAAATTTATCCCCAATTCCCCCTTTTTCTTTTTGAGCAACCCACACCTGGCCAACCATCTTAGTCAAACTTTTCCTAATGCAAGCAAAGATAATACAAGCGCATAGCAAGATTATAATGAAGATAATAAAAAGCCTCAAGCTTTCTTTTACCAAAATACTGAGCCACCCAGGGATTTTCCCAAACACGTTCTGTAACCAGTTGTCAAAAATTGATGTTTCCTTCTGGATCTTATTAACATGATCTTTCACCCAGGTTATACTCTTGTGAATGGACTTGCTATGATCTGATAAATTCAAGCAACACATTCCTTCAAAATCTTTGCAACCATGTCCCTGGACTAATAAAAGAAAATCAATGGCCGCTCAATTTTGCAATAGGGCATGATGGAGGCTGTTCTGGTTGACCAATAATTGTCCTAGAATGTTTGTGGTGACATTGGCTTGCTTTTCTGACCAACACACAAGTTTCTCTAGGTCTACTAGCGCCTTCCCAGCTGCTCCTCCTGGCACAAATATAGCTAGGGCTACACGGGCAGCTGTGGACAATAATTGGATATTATCATTGCAATTAGGACTTAATCTTAGAGATGGCTTTGGTCGGCATTGAACTATGTTTCTTAGTTGACTAAGCCTAGGGGCAAACATTGTCAGTTTTCCTAGATAACATGGACTGCCATAAGCGTTCTTTGGTATACCTTGCCAAGCTCTATCAATGCAGATAAGGAACACCCCACTGGGGAGTGCCTTAGCAGTCCTGTTGTTCCATAATAAGTGATCTTTGCCCTTTTTTAATGCCTTGACATCATCATGCCAATTGATTGCTCCATAGGCACCTAAAGGTCTGATATGGCTCTTGTCGCTGTCATTTGAACCGCAGTGCCCACCCTCATTGTTAATGAAATTATCATAAGGTTTTCCTGGTGACACATTCATCCATCCATTCTTGCTCCGGGATCTCACCTCAGGCCACTTTATGGCCTTATCTGCATGTGATGAAATGTTGAGACCCTGATATGAATTTCCAAACACAAAACATGTCAGGTTCCATCCCTGGGAGGTTTTCCCTATGCTCTGTGACCCTAACAGCTCTAATTCTTGGGGATCTCAAGGTAAGGATACATTCAAGCCTTTGATTAACTTCGCAGTGCACTCAGAAGCATTTGCTATCCCACTACAATTATTAGCACTATAATTTCTAAAAGCATTCTCACTAAAAGCTGGCAAACCTATTAAGCAAGTTCTAAAAGGATCTGTTGCTGAGGCCATAGATATACAAAATTATTTGGTGCCTGTCTCATTTGCCCATGTGACCCACAAGTTCTTTCTGGTATCAATCTCTTGGATGGCTGTCCCTGTCTCCATTGTCTTCATGAGCAGGCACCAGGATCAACGGGATCAGCGGGATCAGTGGGATCAGCTCTGGCTTCATCTTGCTCGTCCTTGACAGCTGCTTTTGCAAAACAACTTGGCACCCAAAGTGGCCCCTGTTCTGTGGAAACACAAAGATAACCTCTACCGTTAAACAACACCAGGGATGATCCTTCCCAATTCCCTGTTTTCGGGTTACAATATTTCACCAAAAGGCCGGGTATTGACGTGATGGCACGATTCTTTAGAGTAGTGTGGTGTAACACAATGGGAGGTTCCTGATGATCACTTGTCAAGCACAGAAAATTCAATACAAACAATACTCAATCTCTCTTGGGGGTCAGTGATATCTGCATGTTTGGCCAAGTAATCCTTCAATGTTCGATGTGCCCTTTTTATGACTGCCTGACCCATGGGAGAATTTGGAATTCTGGTAAACGTTTTACTCCCCACAGTTGAAAGAAGCAATGGAGTCTATCACTGGTATAGGCCGGCTCATTGTCTGTCTTTTTCTATTCTGGCACTCCCAAAACTGCAAAGGCAGCAGTAAGATGTTTACAGACGTGCTTTACTGTTTCTCCTGCTAGGGCAATAGCCCATATTACCTTTGAAAAGGTGTCAATGCTAACATGAATGTGCCTCAGTCTCCCAAACTGTGCTACCTGTGTAACATCCATCTGCCAAGTCTCCACTACCTTTAAGCCTCTTGGGTTAACTCCAAGGCCAAGACCTATTGTGGGCAGAGCCTAACTATGTCCCTGTCTTCTGTGATTGGAAGCCTAAATTGCCTTGATAATGCTCTAGTGTTTTGGTGAAGCATGTCATGTGAAAGACGTGCCTGTTTGAACACATTCACTGGGGGAGCTAGCTGACTGGCGCTCACTAGCTTAACAGCTCTATCATTCCCTTTTCCTAGTCCAGAATCTAATTGGTGACTTCTAATGTGGATTACACAGTACTCGTGCTCTCGTTGAAAGCTAGTGTCTAAGTTCTGAAAACTATTGTGCTAGTCTTTCCCTTTTTGATGCTTTTAGCAATGAATCTTCAATCCTGGCGATGACACCTGCAACATAAAGAGAATCAGTGACCACATTCAGCGGCTCCTGAGCCCACTTTTTGAATGCCCACACTACTGCTGTTAGTTCTAGGGTCTGTAGTGAGTCGTCTCTAGTTCCTACCATAAGGTGATGATGCCATTGACCACTGTTATACCATATGCATACCGCCTTCCTTTTATTCCTGCCTGCGTACATGTATACTGTTTGTCCGAGTACAGGTATGGGGGTTAATTTCGGGATTCTAAACCACTGTAAGTCTTTAACTACCTGCCAGGTCCTTCCAGCTGGATAAGCATTACTTATCTTCCCTGTAAACCCCAACAGGGCATCCTGTAATGGTGCAGAGTTGTAAAGGCACCAGTCCAGCTGATCACTGGTCAACAGTACACAAATCATAGCTGGCTCTCTTCCATCAATTTCAATGACTCTAAGCCTACCCCTTTTAATCAATTCAGCAAGTGCCTCTGCACGGGTCTGTATGGTGTTCTTTGGATGAGTGGGCAAAAATACCCATTCTATAATCTTCCACTCATTGTCAGTGGCACTGGCATCTCCCCTACTCCTGGCAATTTCTCCCATTTCTTTTTGCCACTGAGCAATGAGTGCAAAAGGATATATCTGCCTATTGACACAGAGAAGCACTAGGGGTTGATCAGCAAGGCGACAGGTGGATACACCAGTCAGGAATTTATTGGCTGTTGACTTGACTGCCAACTTCTGTTGGTGTGTTAAGGAGACGTGCCTGTGAGCATCTGTGCCCTGCAACAGAGGCAGCAATGGTTCTAAGTCCTCGTTGGTTATTCCCACTATCTTTTGAACCCATTGAACATCACCCCAAAATTTCTGGACATCTGTCAGTGTTTTCAAGTCCGTGTGTAAGTCAATCTTCTGAGGTCTGATTGTGGCCTCAGTAATTCTCCAGCCCAAGTAGTTCCAAGGGCTCTGCCTCTATCTTTTCTGGGTGGATAATCAGACCATTTCATTTGCAGACTGTCTCAATCATTTCCAAGTCTGCAGGCTGTGAGAGTCTAAAGCCTCTCACTTGTTCATCAACAAAGAAAAAGATAAAGATGGCACTGTCTGTCGTTCATCAACAAAAATAAAGATTGCCTTTGTTGGTTTCTGGGACTCAGACTCAGACTCGGTTCTTGGCCTAAAGCTCAGGGATGCAAATCAACAGACAACACCTTCGAAACTCCTGCACTTCAGCCTGGCTGGAATGCCCAGGAGGCTTATGGCTTATCTCAGGTACCCCAAAGGGAAAAGGCCTGTGTGAGAGTCTAAATCCTCTCTCGTGTTCATCAATGTGAATTCAGTGTACAGGTACAGCCATGGAGGAGGCGGAGGCCCTCTCCCCAGTGGCATCAGACCCCTGCGAATGCATGAGAACACAGAGGAAGATTTCCTGGGGATCTGCAGCTGGACACGGGCAGAAAACTGTATAAAAGACAGGAGGGAATCCCTGCCAATGGGTGGCACTCTCACCAGACCACCAGTGAGACCAGCATCAGACCACCAGTGGCACCTCTGCCAGACCACCAAGGGCAGACTTCCAACAGACCACCAGAGCTGCACCACCACCAGCACAACCTCTGACAGACTCCACAGAAGATCATCCCTGGGCCATGCACCCGTCTCTCTCTCCCACCCTGACCTGCGACTGAGGGTAATATGAACCCAGCTCTTTTCCTTCCCTGCTTCTTCTCCATCGTTCTCTTTATCCCCCTCTCTCTCTCTTTCTCTTCCTCCTCTCTCCCTCTGTTTTGTCCAACCTTATCCTTTAATAAATAGTTTCGTGGTGATATATGGTCTTGTTTGCACCTTAATTTCACAACATGGAAATCCATAAGAACAGGTCTTGCTCCTTGGGACAGAGATACTGTTAATCTCTGTTCCTCTGGACCCTGACACGGGCCCAAACGGCCATGAACAACAGAAAAGAATGTTGTCCATATAGTGATAGACAATTGTACATGCTCAATTTTTTCTCAAGGGTTGCAATGCTCTCACAATGAACAATTGACAGAGGGTTGGTGAGTTCTTCATTCCTTGCAGCAAAACTGTCCCCTCATAGCAGCTCACAGGTTCGGCTTTATTCACAGATGGTACAGTAAAGGCAAAGCTCTGGCAGTCTCGGTTGGCAAGGGATATGACGAAGAAGCAGTCCTTTAGATCAATTATCAGCAAATACCAGTCCTTCGGGAGCATACTTGGCAATGGCAGTCCTGGTTGAAGTGCTCCCATAGCCTGCATCTGGTCATTCACTGCCCGGAGGTCCTGCAGCAGCCTGCATTTTCCAGACTTCTTTGGGCTGACGAAAATAGGCATGTTCCAAGGGCTAACAGAATGTCAAATATGGCCTGCCTTCAATTGTTCCTGAATGAGTGCCCTAGGTGTTCAAGCCGCTCCGCAGTCATAGGCCACTGCTCTACCCATACTGGTCTGTCTGTGGTCCATGTGAGGGGGATGGGTGGTGGCTTACAGGCAGCGGCTTGCAATGAAAAGGTGCCCTGTGATCGGTGGTAATGATGGCACCAAGCTGACTGAGGGCATCACAGCTAATAAGTGCTTGCAGGCTGTCGGGCAGTGGCATGACATGGACTCACAGGGTCTTTGCTCTGCTGAGCAGTTGTACTGCCTCCCACTGCCACTATGCCAGATATTGGACTGATTAACGGCCAGGCTGGAGGCCACAGGCTCTGATTAATGATGGTAACGTCATCTCCTGTATCCACCATGGCCGAAAGTCTTACCACGTCCCCATTCACAGACACTTCCAGTGTGATTGTGGGCCGCTGGGACGGAACCTTGGTGAAGCAAACCACCGGTCCGGTGGAGCCAAACCCTCCTGCATGCAGCTTACCATCAGGGGGAGCCGATGGCTTTTGATTTGAGAGCGCAACAAGTTGTGCTATTTTACTGCCAGTAGAGATAAACAGAGGCGGGGCAATAGTGTATGCCATTAGGGCTATCGGCCCCTTATAGCCAGTGTCAATAAGTCTCAGTACCACAATAAGGCCTTTGAGGCCAGCCGATGACCGTTCAAAGAGGAGCCCCCCTAGGGAGCCCTGCAACCTAGAAAGGGGTCCTGAAGCGGTGGTAGGGATTTTCGTGACCTGTTTATCCTGCAAGGTGACACTTACTGCTGTTGCCAGATTGACTCCGAGGCTCCCGCTGGTGGCTGGGTGGTGAGTGTCCAGGTACCCTTCAGCTCGTCCTGCGCCACAGCTACTGTTGTCTTCGCATGGCTGCTCGCACTGCGTTTGAAGGTTCCTGACTGGCAGACTGCTGCGACATGGTCAGGTAACTGGCAGCGGTCACACCATACCAAGGTCAAGCAGCGTCATTTCATGTGACCCAGCCGGCCACAGCGAAAGCATCCCATGCCCGCCGAGCAGGCCTTCCGTGGTTTTGCCAAGTGTGGTGGAGAGTCCTTAGGACTCAGAATGGGCTCAAGTGTGTTTAACTGCCTTTTCTGCAATGCTGCCAGTGGCAGGAAAACAGGGCAGAGAGACCCTGACAACCCAAGATGGTTTGGTCTGGTTGCACAAGAGGGGGTCCATAAGACCATGCCTCTGTTGTGTGAAAGGCATATGCGCCCCCCATTATTGGAAAAAAACAGCCTGTGGATTCTTCCTTTTTGGCTGTATCTGGGTGATTATCAAAGGTGATTGGGTGATAATATGGCCAATGAGACCATTAGCCTCGGCCATTATCTTATAAAAGGGGCATAAGGGGTTTGCTTTCGCTTGCTTGCTCGCTTGCCTTGCCATGTTTGCCCGTATGCCAGATTCCTCGATTACCTGCCATCCGCCCGCCATCACAGCCTGCCGTGCCAGCAGCTGACTCGANGAGACAAAGAGTACCTTCCTGTCAAATGCGTCCACGACTGCCCATCCTACCACTGTGGCCAAATCACCCACTATAGCTTGATTAGATGCATGCACAGCATCTGCCACAAGGGCATACTGCTCCCCACCCTGGGCATGGGACACACGGTCTAACATGTCTTCCACCGATGCACCCGTGGGCAACGTGGCTAAGATGCCCTTGGTCTTGGCATTAGCATTTTCAAATGCCATTCGTTTGATCAACCGTGCCTTGGTGGTATTATCCAAATCTCCTTCATATTGCTGAGCTGCCCACAGCCGATCGACAAAGTGGCTGTGCTCCTCATTTGCCCCTTGCCTGGTTCCCGCATAGGAGGGACCGGGCATTAAGCTGGGAGTGGTGTAAAAGGATTGCAGTGCTAGTCAGGCAGACAAGTCGTGATGTTCCTGTGGGAAACGCAGCTGTACCTCTGGTAGATCCCCTGACCAGTTAGAATCTCAGGTGTGAGCCCATACAGGGGATCTCCCGCACACTGATGCCGGGTGGCTTCCTTGCTCGCCTGTCGGAACCACTTCCTTTCCCATAGGAGAAACTGGGAGGGGGTCAGAATAAGACTAGCCAAGTTACGGCAGTCTGCCAGCTTGCAGCGATCGGCAGAAAACAGCCAGTCTAACATCTGCCTAGCGGGTTCTGATCGTATCCCAAATTCCTTAATCGCCTTCTGCACATGCTCCACGGGCTTCCACTCCCAGGCGTCCCAATGCGCCTCTCCATTTGCCCCGGTCAGCACAGGGAAAGCCATGGGCTGCACAGGCTGCCACTCTCCCTCAAACAGGCCATTTTTGATGACTCCAGAACACTTAATAGTATGCTGTAATGCTTTTTTCCGAGTTGCAGCGTCTGGCTCCTGGGTCTGCCAAAGACGCTCGGTCAGTGGCTGAGGCACAAGCGCAGGAGGGGGCAGCGGGGTGCTTAGAGTCATCAGGCGCTGTAGCCCTTCCTGTTGTTCTGCACATTCAGGTGTCCACTTTTCTAAAATTTTTACCACTTTTTCCAGCAACTGGCAGGTATCATCAGTGGCAACCGTGGGTGACTGATGGCCGCTAATGCATGCCGAGCCCTGAGAGCATGTGCCTCCAGCTGCAGCGCCACCATCAGGCTCGGGGGGTGTCAATGATCAGTTTAATGGATGAGCCCTCAGTCGGGGCGGGGGGTGGAGGTGGGGCCCAAGGCAGGGCCCATGGCGGGCAAGAAGGCAGATAAGATGGTGGGCCGCCAGGATTGGTTTCTACACTCTTTTTCAACTCTGCTATTGAGCTGGCAATTTTCCCGGTCATGCCCTTGACTGGGGCGGCATAGCTGAGCTCAAAAAATTGAGCTACGGAACTCTGTTTCTCAGCCACTGGCAGCGGTGGGGCGCTCCAGGCATGGGCGGTGGCTGACGCCGCGCTCATGGTGGAACTTCCGGTAGTGGCCATAGCAGCCAGAAGAGACTGTGAAGCCGCCGTTGCAACGCTTCTTTCGGCTTTCATTTGTAGTAATGTACGTAGCACATCGTGCCAGGTGGGACCAAGCTTCTGCATGATTTTAGAGTCCTTTCCATCATTAATAACCGTGTCCCACAGTGTGTCTCCAACCTCTTGCCAGGCTTCCAGCTTAAAGATCATGGGAGTCTCACACATATGACCCTGCGCCTGCACCAAGGTCAGCAGCTCTTGGAGATTTTTCATGTCTGATGGAACACCTCTCTTAGACAGAATACACACCAGCAAGGACAGTGCCACATCTGTCTCCATCACGGACTTACCTGTATAATTCAGAGTGCCCAAAACCGCGGCCCCCTGGGCATCTGGCTATTGCCCCCCTCTTCGGGCAATGCCCTCCAGTCCAGTGACACCGGTGACTTCACTTTCTGACACAGAAACATCTGCAGGATGGTCAGCCCACTTGCCAACCCCAGCCTTCTTAAACGTTGTCCTGCCGTGGGTGACCTGCCTTAGTCTTACCCAAAGGCCTGTTCCCCCTGTTTGGGTGTCAATTGCCAGTGGAGCGCTTGGGATAAAATGACTCTTTTTTCATCAATGTGATTAGGTGGTCATTCTCCTCTTTATTTCCATGATGCTTATATGCTTTCTTAGAAGAAGCGTGCACAACTAAGATTGGTACATGTGGAGGTACAGGGTTAGAGGCTCAGGGGAGACCTTATTGCTGTCTACAACTACCTGAGGGGTGGTTGTAGCCAGGAGGAGGTTGCTCTCTTCTTTCCGGCGGCCAGCACCAGAACAGGACACAGCCTCAAGCTGCGCCAGGGGAAATTTAGGCTTGAGGTGAGGAGAAAGTTCTTCACTGAGAGAGTCATTGTCTACTGGAATGGGCTTCCCAGGGAGGTGGTGGCGTCGCCGTCCGTGGACCTGTTCAAGGCAGGATTGGATGTGCCACATGGTGCCATGGTCTAGCCTTGAGCTCTGTGGTAACAGGTTGGACTTGATGATCTATGAGGTCTCTTCCAACCTTGGTGATACTGTGATACATGTGAAGCATACATAGGCTGGTTTAACCATAACAATCTGAGGGTCAGCCTCTGGGGCTGGCTAGCTCTGCCCACTGCAGCTGTGTGTGAGGTGGTCACTGTTTACAGCTTGGTTTCCTGAACCCAAAGCGGGACCAATGACATTTCTCAGCACGAGTTGCTCGTGTTTACCAATTCGTGTCCTCTGCTAGCAAGAAATTCATCCACAGCCAATCACCAGCCCAATTTCAGTGTGGGCATCTGCATGGGTCACCCTCTGAGCCAGAAGGACCCTTTGCTCCCCACCTTCAAGCCTGCGGGAGGGGGCAGGGGAACTGGTTTTTGAATGCCTTTCCTCTCCCATTCAAACTATGGAGTAAGAGGAATTTGGGGTGTCCAGGACACCAGGACAATAATCTGGAGCATAGCTTGCTCTTCCTGTCTCTCCTTGCTTCTTTGCCTGCTGTCGTTCCTTCTGACCTTGACTATTTGGATTACTTGCTTCTGTTTGGGTTATGGTAAAAAACAGTGGTGGGAATGAAAAGAGAGAACTTGTTAGCTAGCTAGTAGTAAACCTATGGGGTCTGTGTCCACAGGGATCTAGGCTATTGCTGGTTTCATATATGTATATCTATATGTTTATTAACTTTTATATTTAGTCTATTTCTGTAAATAATTTTATTTAACTTCCAAATTCTGTGCAACTGTTGTTATTTACTCCTTCTGGAGTAAGTTTCAAATTCTGTGTGGTGCAAAACCACCACACTGGAGCAAAGTTAAAGCTGCTGCCCATTTCTACCACAAATATTGACTTTCACCAAAGTAATTTGAAATTGCATTGAAGAGAGAGGATTCAGTGTGAATGGTCATGAATGTGAAGACAATAGGGATGTCTCCACCATCAGATTGAAAGAACCCGCAACATTTTGTTGACTGCTTAGGACAGAGGCAAGTACAGAATATGGTGCATGTTGTCATGAAGCCAAATCTTTCTCCTGTTTTCAGCCTAGTAAAATGTCTCAAAGGGAATGTGAGAAACTTTTCTTCTATATATCAGAAAAGGAGGGACAAAGAATCAATATAGCAAAATGCTCTTTTTGTTTGTTTGTTTGTTTGCTTTTCCCCATAGTTGAAATGAGAAAATGAGACTCAATTCTTTTCTGGGGTGTTTACAGAAAATTAGCCTCCTTAGTCTTTCTTACATGAAGTGAATCTTCACACCAATTATTTACATTTCCCTTCATCAATACCAACACTTCTCTTTCCTCTTACTAGCCCCTCTTACCTCTGCTCCAGATTTCCTGGTTCTCAAGACATGTAGGAGAAGCACAGCAATAGTGTCCATTTATCTTCTCCACCCCACTGTTGTATTTCTTTTGTTGTATAAAAATGTACAGGGATGTCTCTGACTATTTACCAATTTAAGTGCTCTGGGAAATGTTAGCATTCAAACTATGAAACTATTAAGGGTCTGATTCTGCAGAATGTCTTTTAAGAGATGCTGTGATATTTCTGTGTTTCTTGGTGGGCTTGGATGGGTGTGGAGGATGTTCATCCCTTCAGGCAGAGCTGAGAATCAGGCCCTAATTGGTGTTAAATTTAGGACAAACAGCCACCAGTGTTTAAGCAGGGATATGTGTTTGTTGGAGAAGAAGGAGCCTCATGCTGTGTTGATTGATGCTGATTTCCATTCCATTATTTCAGGACGTGCGCAACATGCTATTGAGAGACCAATTATCAAAGACTGTTTAAAAGACACGTCTCTGAGTACTGGGATTCGTTGTTAATTCAGGGGGTTATGCTTCTGCCTTTCCTGAGTTCTTTATTCCACCTACAACAGATGCACTTGTTTTATGTATGTTTCCAGGTTTCCACCTCTGAATGTTGTGCATGGCTTCCTGTGGAACTTTTCTCTGTGTTTTGTGAAGAACTAAACTATGTTTGAGAGAATTTTGTCCCATGCAACATCACTGGTTCCACAATATCAGACTTGTCCAAAGTATTAGAAGAAAAATGACACCTCACCCCAGCAGCTGATACAGTGTTGCTTCTAGAACCACAGAAAAAAACATCCAGTTGGAAGAGATCTCAAAGATCATCCAGTCCAACCTTTAACTCAGTGCTTGTCGCGGAGGGGAATTCTGCCCTTATCGCCCATTTGTGGCGAAGGGGAGAAATCAATAGGTGCGAGGTAGTTATATAAAAATATATATTTATTAAACTCAATATTCTTAACTCTCAACACCCCTCAACCACTATATTAAATGTGATTCATTCACAGTTATGGGTCGACCTTATTGGAAATATATCACAATAAATGGCTTATTAAGACCTATATTACAATGACTAGCATTCAACTATTAACAGAGAGAGTTTTCCCCGTGGCTCAGTTCCGCTTGGGGTCAATATACCATTTGCCCAGCAGGGTGGGCTGAAACACTTTCTGCCCTTTGGCAAGAGATTACAAATATTACAGAGGCTTCAAAGTATTTACTAACAATTCTGGTTAGTTATCAATAATTATCAATCACCCTCTGGGGTTATATAAACTGCCTATTTATCTAGGGTCCAAACCTCTGGGGACTATGCCCGTGGACCTGTGAGGCTGGAAATCTTCCCGGTTTGAGAGGAAATAGGAATCTTCCCGTTTCTAGGGGATATTAATGGTCCTCCCGGCTTCTGGGGGAAAGGATGTAGTCTTCCCAGCTATCTGGGGGAAATCAATACAGTCTCTACCTCCTTCTCCTGG
>WAAF01012598.1:12147-54623 GCA_013400475.1 Tricholaema leucomelas
GGGCCGAGATCAATTGCCCTAATTGGCCACTATTGACCAATTGGTTTGGCAGACAGCCAAACATCACCAAAATAGGCGAAT
Source organism: Tricholaema leucomelas (assembly GCA_013400475.1). NCBI lineage: Eukaryota > Metazoa > Chordata > Aves > Piciformes > Lybiidae > Tricholaema lacrymosa > Tricholaema leucomelas. The sequence goes on from WAAF01012598.1 coordinate 12,229, forward strand.
TCACTATGCCTTATATACCTCCATAAATGGAGAGAGCATAGGCTGGGCCACACGCTCAATGTGGGCTTATGCAACCTGTTTACAAGCTGCTCATGTAACTTGTTTACTACACAGGCCTTAGCAGGGCCGGGGCCAGGCAGACACCATGGCACCTTGGCCTTTTGTACCTTTTATGCCTTTTAATGTGTTTACCCCTTTTGGGCTTGTTTACCCCTGGTTTGGGGAGGAACATGGCTGGGCAGGCAAAGCAAAGTGAGGCATAGAATGAGCCTATTTTTTGGGCCTATGGGCCCTCCACGACAGCGCTGAAGGGCCAACACTATATACTGGGTCCCCAAGCACCAGGTCAACACACTGCATCACTGCCCTGCCCAGAGAGTTGCTGATTTATCAGCTTCAACAGCAAATATGAGCACAGGTCCTGCAGCCTGACAAAACTAATTTAGTCAAGTTAAAAACAGGTGATTGTCCAAAGCACTGCATACAAATAAAAAGAGAACAAAAACTAACCTGTAACATATCTCAGGAGTGAGATATTTGCTCTATTAACTGTTTGATTCATTTTTTTATTTAGAGAAACTATAAGAAGTATAAAACTTTGGTTCAGTTCAAAAGTGGTTAATCTCCACAGAATTCTGGGGTATCCTAGCCAAAAAAACCCAAACACCAAGATGGTGAGGAGGGGGAAGTTAATGGTCCCAAGAGAGGAAGAATAATGTTGCAATGCAAAGATGCACTCATAATATTCCCCGATTTCATTTAGCTGGCATAGAAGACATTCTGGCCACCTGATTTAATCATACATTTTCAAAATACTGGATGGAAAGGAGCCCCACTTTCAATATCTGTGAATATCTGGCAGGGCAGTTGTAGGGGTGAGGGGAGTACCAGTGAATGTTACTCCTAATTATACTCTTCCTAGTGAAAGAAGCATGGACCACCTTTTTGCCAGAGACAAGCCACATCTGCTAGGGAGGCTGGAGATGTCATGAACAAGCTGGCCAAACAACCAGGCTCCCTCCACTGAGAGCTCTACCTGTCACCTGGACGAATATGAGGAGGGAGACCGTGGTGAGACAATGCCATTGCCATCATTCTGTGCCAGAGAGATGGGACCAGTATGACTCACTCTTTTGCCCTCTTCTTGGATCCTGCTGCATTCCCCAAGCTCATCAAGCTGATTAAAATTTAGCATTTATCCAGGTCTCTGCCTATGCTAACTGATTAACAGTCACAACATGTTGAATGAGATTAAAGCAATATATTATGATTCTAATTTTACAGGTGAGAGCATAGAAAAAGAGGGGAATGATGACCTAGTATTAAAAATGTCATGCTCCCATATTCAGTCTGTCCCAGCTGTATGTTTTAGCGCATGTTCTGGATGTACCCTTACAATGAGCTCTAAGATGCTGACCTTGCTGTAAACTTTGATTGCAGTTCACAGATGTGAGTGCTCACCCTGTCTGAGAATGATTGTCTTTCCAAAATTCAGCCTATCCCTAGTCCATCCTCTTTCATTTCATTCAGGTGACTTCATTATGCTTTTAAATGCAATCCTGTCAGTGTGTGACCAAAGTCCATCCAGATTCCGTCTGGGAAAGGAATCTACAAGGAAGGATTTTGTGATATAGTTGAGAAATTAAATTAGCCAAAGCAAATTCTCTCTAAAGGCACTTCCTGTATGATTGAGAGGGATTTTTAAACCTATTTAATAAAATACCAGTAGAAATAAATTAATTCTGTTCTATTCTGTAAGATTATCTAAAGCAAACTGAAAACCCCCACATTTTATAATAACTTTTGTATTAATGGAATTTGTTCTGTGTCAATCTCTCTTTCCCATTGTTACTATCACTCTGAATGGAATTTACTCTATGCTTCTGTTACAGCGAGTATAGAAAAATCCATTTTCAGAAAATAGACATTGTCAGAATGTCTCAGGTTGAGACAATAGGGTTAAAAATCTTCTGGGGACTAGAAGATTGTTATTCAATCCCATAATTCTTCTATCTTGTTATAAGATCACCCCAAGGTTGGTTCCTTTCCTCCTCCTGCCCTGTGTGTGTGGCGGGAGCCACTTTATCAGGGATAACATGTAAGCAGTAGGCCTCTGTCTCTGTTCTAATTTAAATTTCCAGAGACTCAAATAAATTTAATAGAACCAATAACAATTTTATAGCATGCCCTTCCCTCTTCCTCCTTCTTTCCCAAAAGAAAGGAATTAGATGTAGAGAGGAAAAGGTAAGCCCACCCAAATAAATAAATCTCACTCGATTTGGAAGTTAAAAAGTTTAACAGTAAATTAAAAAAGGGTATCTGAGGTAGGGTAGTTGCAAAGGTATAGGGAAGGGAAAACAAATACAAAATGTGTAAATACAACCCAATTTTGATGGTGATGGCATTGTCCGCCTCATGGGTGATGGCCGTGTGGTAAGACAAAGAGAAATAGGAACAGGATGGTGATACTGGTAAGCAGGAAGGCAGGGAGTGCAGAGAGAGAGTGAAACAGGAAGCCCCCCTGCTGTTATGGATCTTTAGACAGGAAGGGGGATTGCACTAACCATCATCTGGTAGTGTTCAGATCCACCCCTGGGGAGGGGGCAAAACCACCTAGGGTCAGGTTCAAGGTTACTTCCCCTGGAGTCTTAACCCTTTACAGCTTCTTTGGATGGTGGAGGCATTGGGGGGGGGGGGTAGAATTGGAGCACTTGGGAGTGTAGATTGAGGTTTTTTGGGATGAGGAAAAATTCAGTGGGCTTTGCCATCAATGGGGTAATTGCTTTATAATGTCTAGCTCTGTATTTTCTCTCTCTAAATATAATTCTGTATTTTCTCTCCAATTTGATTTGAGAGTTTAATTTCTGTTGACTCTCTTTAAAAAAAAAACCCAACACAGAGCAAAAAGAATTTAATCCAAGTATAAGTCAGATTAATTACAATTAAAGAGAATTTGATTTTCCTTAGCAACAAAGGAATAGTACTTCAGCTAGAGCTGTCTACTGATGTTGAAATTTAGATGAGATGAAACCTACCATTTGCTCTCCTTTTCTCTGTGTGTTAAACTGTTATTACTGATTTTCTGTGTTGGGAAGGGTTGATTCAGTCAGTGACAATTCTTCTGTGGACTCTGAATCAGGTTCTTTGGATCTCTCCCTGAAAACACACCACACATACTACACCTAGGCTTTCTTCTTCCTCTTTTAAACATATCTGCTCAAATGAAGGAGCAATCTGAAGATCAGTTTCCTATTTCCAGATTTGTATTCTGTAATTTACAAAATGCTAAGGCATCCTCGGGGCTCACAGTTCCTATAGAGAAGAGATATGATCCTTATAATAGCACCACTGTGAAGTTCTGGGTAGCTAATTGTAACATCCCACAGTCACCAAGAGATTGAAGGCTCACCTGAATGTTCTGGTGGCACTGTAGCAATCCTCTCATAATCAAGTAAATAAGAATCCTCTAAGCACTGAAAGTGCAGAGCATTGCTATAATAGGTCTTGAGAGCTTTACAATACTGTTTTATTTCCTTGCTAAATATAACTGCTTGCTTCTCATTTGCCCAAGAGAACTGCCACATCTCAGGGGTATTTTGTTTTTAGCTTTGCCAGGCAGACTGTATGCATGTATGTGATAGCGTTTGTGTGCACAGTTTATTGAGCAATTTTGGTGGCTATATGCCAAAGCAGATAATAATGTTGTAGTTTTAGTGTCTGTTTATTTCTCCCCTCTCTTCTCCAACCCTCTCACCTCCCTATTTATTTAGTGCAGCCAGTAAAGTTTTACAGCCTGTATTTAAGGAGGCTGCTGTTGGAAACTCATGAGGGGCTGTTAATCAGAACTAACCGTATGCATCAGATGCAGTAGGCATCTCTGTCCTGGCCTATTGGCTTAAGGATCATGGAGGGCTAATTTCATGGATGATAAAGCTCTCTGTCAAGGAGGCCTTCCTAATAAATGAACATTGACTTTTCTTTACAAAGGAAATAAATATGATCTTTTATCACAACTGCCTTTCTGTACAAGGCAAGAAGCCATCCTCATGGTATTATAGCTAGTCACCTGTGACTATTTGTGAGCTTTTTAAGTTGCCCAGACAAGATTACCAAATGAATTTTGCAATCCAATTCCTCTTCAAGTGATCACTTTTCTCTTTGATTACCTCGACTTCTTTAATTTTAAATTGAAAGATGATAAAAACCAGTGTCAGACCTGCAGGCTTTCCAACAATTCCTTACACATTTCTTAGAAAGTAGGAAATGGGTGCCTAAACCCTTATCAGAATCTGGATCTTTATTGTTTCTCATCATTTCATCTGTCTGTTTGGTATCTCCTCCCTGTTTCCTCTGACTGATCTCTTGATATCACCTACTCTCTTATGACAGTTCTGTTTCCTTGCTCTGCTGGCTTTCACCTCTGCTGGCAGAGATCAGCCATCTTCCTGCCCTTCTGAAGTAAACAGTGTTTATTTCAAAGCACATGGGTTGAGGGCCTTTGTATGAGGAGGAAAAAGGCCAACTTGACATCATTCAGGAATCCTTCTTTCATCCATTAAGAGTCTTCACCAAAGGAAGCAGATAATATTTCTGATAAATATCATGTAGCAGGTAAAGTGTGTAGTTAAAGACCAATCCTTTCAAGAAAATAATTTACTTGCATAATATTAAACAGAAACTTCACAGAACATGATCTATGACACTTTCAAAAAATGATATCAATTTCCTTTTATCCTTTCATGCTTTGGTGAAATGTGATTTCAGCCAGCAATACAGACATTTCAAAGACACAGTCCCTGCTTTTAATAGTGAGATCACTATTTCCTCACTGAGTTCCTTAAAGAGAAAAGTCCCCTCCAAATGAGATGCTGATCTCTGCTAATCTTAAATCCTCATTCTTTTATGAGTGGATTTTAACAAGCCTCTTAGGGCTGGTTTGCACTACTGCTGTGGAGAGCCCGTAGGCCCAAAAATAGACTTATATATGCCTTGCCCTGCCTGGACATGTTTTTCTGCTCATAACCAGAGGTGAGCACATGGCGAGCGCAGAGAGGCACAATGAGCCTGGTGCCGTGAAGTCTGGCCTGCCCAGGCTTTAGGTTATGTAAACCCCCACATGCCCAGCTCATGCTTGCCGGGTGCTAGGCCCATATTTGTAAAGTCCAGGCCTGTGGCTTTTTGCCTATTATGGTAGGGTTGGCTAACTGCCAACCTGATTGGTCATTGTGTGGCCAATGAGACCGTTGATCTCGGCCCACATTTAATAAATAGAGATACACAGGCTCACATGCCAGTTCATTCATTCACAAGCTCACTCGCTCAGTTGCCTGCGTACTTAACCTGCAGAGCTCATTTAAGCCTGCCTTTATGGAGCTCAGACTCCCCATGCAGCTGTGCATCCCACTGCACACCCACTGCCTTATTGCCTGGTGTGCGCTATTGCCACAAGTTGCCAGGAACAAACCCACTTGTCTGCACAGGATCGTATTTCCTCTGCACCTGGAAATCCTGCCTACGAATTCCATGGACACAGCATCCAGAAGGAGTCAGCAGCACAAGGTCAGAGACTATTTCCCCTGAAGCGGGAGGATTCCAGCCTCAGAGCCCACAGGTGGAGACCCTGAGGAGTTGGGCACTTTATATAGGCTGTGAAGTAGCCCCGGTGGGTGATTTATAACTAATCAGAATTGTGAGTAAATGCCTCTGTAATTTCTATTATGTCTGCCATAGAGCAGAAAGCTTTCAGCCCACCCTGCTGGGCAAATAGTATATAGACCCCAAGAGGCATTAAGCCATGGGGAAAACTGTTTAATACTTTGAATGTATGCTAGTTATTATAATAGTTAAAGTTTGATATATATTCCCATAATGTTTTCATAACCATGTGGAAAAAAAATATTATCAGTTCAGTGGTTGGGGGTGGTGAAAGTTCAAAATATTGAAGTTAATAAATATATATATATTTATAAATATCTTCTTGCATCAATTAATTTCTCCCCTCTGTGACAACTACAAAGGCTTCATTGGGAGAGAGATGTTGGCTGAGGCTCCTAGAGAAGGTCTGCTTTAGTTTTGGTAACCAGACTTTTGTATTTATAGATAAATTACCTCTTTCAAGGGCAGATACTTTTGCATCACCTTTTTTATTTTGTCAGTGTAACTTCGTTTACACAGAGGGTGCTTGCCGTGTTGTAATTTTCTCCTTCGTGGGCACTGAAATATATTCTCATCTTTCAGATTAGGCTGTTGAGACCATAGCAAAACAGTTTAAGACTTTCACTACAGATCCATAGGGATAACCTTGGTTTCGTACTTAAGGCAATCTCCCTGACAGATTCAAATCCACCCAGCTTATTTAGGAATAGGAATCAAAGGAGCTGGATGTGATGAAAACAGGTGTATGTCATTAGAAACTGGTATGGTATGCCTTCACCCTACCAACTTCAGAGTTGCCTAGCTCCAGGTGAAGCTTGTACCTAATTGTCTACTAAATTGTAGCCCACTCTTCACATTGGTGGTGTTGTATGCATACCTGTTCCTCAATACAGACTGAGAAAAAATTCATGCTGCAGACAGCTCTAACAGAACCAGCTGCAGACTTTGCCAATACCTTTGGGATGCCATGGAAGGGCAGCAATGCATTTAAAATACCGCATACTTGAAGGTTCAAATATTATACACCTTTACAAAAAATGGTCCTGAAACAAGCTTGGATTTCTGCTGCATTACACGCTGCTGTTAATAAGGGACGCAATGATAAGTAGGAATTACAGTTTGTGCTGTTAAATATCATTTATTTAAAGGAGAATTTTGCCCTGAGGTTTTAATTTCCCCTCCTCCACACTCTGTCTGAAAACCAAAACTTTCTTTTTTTGTAGTGCACATCTGCCTTCCAGTTAAATTAACACACTTTAAGCTTTAACAGACACACCATTTTGAGGCAAAAGACAATATTCTGTTGGTGGGTTGTTTACTGCCTCTCTTGCTTTATGTTATATCTGAGAATTGAAGGCAGCCCCGCTGCCAGCCAGAGCAACATATCTCTACTGAGAAAGTGGGTCTGTGGAGGACAATCAGTGGTTGCAATGTGTCTTGGTAACTACAGTGACACCTCTAAAATGTCAAATGGAGATACTGGTCCTTTGCAGGCATGATCTGCAGAATGGAGTAGTTTTATAGAGAGGTTTCTGTTTTAACTACTGGGTTCAAACATATTTGCAGGTTTCCTCTCCTTTCACCACTTCACCACCTTTATGAACTTCTTCTATCTTTAAGCCTTTGCAAAATCACAAAACTGTTTGAAATTTAAAATTATTACAAATGAGAACACATCAACCTCCAAGAAAGCCCCGGGTTCCCCTTTCACTGCAATTGAAGAATGATACATATGAGAATATATATGTCAGAGTTTATGTCACAGGATCACAGGATCACAGGATATTAGGGGTTGGAAGGGACCCAAGGAGATCATCAAGTCCAACCCCTTGCCAGAGCAGGACAATACTATCTAACACAGATCACAGAGGAACACATCCAGACAGGCCTTGAAAGCCTCCAGAGAAGGAGACTCCATGACCTCTCTGGGAAGCCTATTCCAGTGCTCTGTGACCCTTACAGTAAAGAAGTTCCCCCTTGTGTTGAGGCGGAACCTCTTTTGCTGCAACTTACACATGTTGCTCCTTGTCCTATCACAGGGAGCAAGTGAGAAGAGTCTGTCCCCCACCTCCTGGCCAGCCTTCAGATACTTATAAACATTTATCAAATCTCCTCTAAGTCTTCTTTTCTCCAGACTAAAAAGCCCCAGGTCCCTCAGCCTCTCTGCATAAGCCATGGCCTCCAGTCCCCTCATCATCCTTGTAGCCCTCCTCTGGACCCTGTCCAGCAGATCCCTGTCCCTCCTCAACTGGGGAGCCCAAAACTGAACACAGTATTCAAGATGAGGTGCTATTCAAGGTAAGGTGCTATTGCAAGATAACTCTTAGGTCTTGCTTTGAAAAAAGAATACCTGGGAAGTAGAGCTAACATATTCTTTTGGAAAAACAAACCTGCCTTTGAGTTTTTAAAAACCTGATAAGGAAAGTAATAGGAACATTAATTAGGTCTAACTGAGAATGTTTATTTAAAGTGCATTTTTCAAAAATACACTATGTGAGGTTGAAGGCTGTCCAACTGATATGGTATAACCTTACAGATTTCCTTTTGTTACTTGAATACCATTTTGTGAGTGATTCAATCATTCTCACTTCCCATTATTTGTTCTGGAAACAAAACATTAGCAGAGACAATGTTCTTAGTCTAGAGAATATGTACTAGAGAAGGATGGAAAAAGTCGTTCCTACATACTCAGGACATACATTTTGCCTAGCAGCTTTACTAGAGTCAAGTGTTTAAGTTCAAGAGTCACAAATTATTTGGATCACCTGGGATGAATGACAGCCAGACACCAGCTCCCAAGGTAGTCAACAGAGAAAAGTTAGCATAATCTGTCAGGCACAAAAGAGGAGAATCTGATACAGCATCAAGTTGGTATTGTGATTTAGTGGCCTTAGCAAAAGGAAGCCTGAATCATTCATCATGTCCTCTAATGCAAGTGCTTGTCTCTGAAGTGGTGTAAAAAGGACAATGGATTTAAACTAAAGCAAAGTAGATTTAGGCTGGACTTTAGGAAGAAGTTCTTTACAATAAGGGTAGTGAAACTAGAAACAGATAGTGGAAGTCCCTCCCCTGGAGACATTCAAGATCAAAGTTGATGGGGCCTTGTGCTATCTGGTCTAGTTAAAGATGTCTCTGTTCATTATAGAATGGGTTGAACAAAATGACTTTGCATGGTCCCTTCCAACCTGATGTGTTCTGTGATTCTGTGATTCTGCATGTTATGAATATTGTCCTCCTTGCAACTGGTGCTGACCTAACAGCACTGACTACAGAGACCCCATTGATGAGCAAATCAGTTTTTGCATACACTCAGCATCCCATTCCAGCTGAGACTAGAATCCAGCTTAAGTACTCATGTGCCTATGTGCCTTGATGAACTAGAGTTTTAGGCAGTGATTTAAACTTTAGAGTGGGTTCACTAGTGTTTTCTGTGTGTGCTGAAAGATGGATCTGAGCTTTATTGTCCAGGTAAATAGCAGATTGGGTCCTTACTCTTCTCTGGAAATTGCACTCCTGCATGGTGAAGGGTCTAGCACCAACAGCTGCACAAGATGCTCTTATCAGTATACACTAAGAGAGTACTGAAAAGCAAATTCTTTGGTAGATGAAAAGGGCAGTAAAGGATACATCCAGTTATTTCAGAAGAGATATGAATCCACTCAATGTGCCCTCACTATTTTTGGTGTACGATTACATTATTTTGTGCAAAACACAAGTAAATTATATGAAGGCATTTGGATTTCTTGACAACTCTCGCCTGCCATACATCAGACTTTAAAAAAACATTTTTGTGACTTATATGCACTTGCTAATCATGGCCATTTTCATATTTGGAGATTTTACCATTTTCCACCCCTTTCCCAATGAAGTTGTGTTTTAGCTGAACAATAGCTTCTGCAATTTGTCTGTGCAGTTTGGAGGTCAGCCAGAGAGAGGAGGGATCCTCCATGATGCCTCAAGCTTCTCTGTCTCCAAGCAGCAAATGGAAAGCAATCAAAATCCAGCCCCTTCCCAGTGACATTTGTGAACTGCAAATATGCTCAGTCCATTTTATTTCCAATTGCTTCTCTTAGAATTCTCAACTTTTACATTGTTCATGTGTGAGTTAGATGTGTTCGGATAAAAGAAAAAAGTTTGGTAAAACCACCAAATTTATGTTGCAGCACACAATGGTGGCTAGCCAGGTGTACACTGAAAATAGTGTTTTATTCTTTTTTCCAGCTGCTTTGTACCTTGACTGCTCCACAGATAAATTGTTTAAATGTAAAAGCCCAACTTTTGCTTTTAAAAAAAACTTAGCAAGGTTTGGAATGAATTACTGGCCTCTTTGTCATCCTGGCATAGAAAACATTTTGCATTTCTCCACCTGAAGCTGTTCCACTTAGTATAAATAATGAAATATTCAGTGAGCCACGTAAAAAGACCTGCTTTGTAGCCTGGGGGGCTCCACTGAGTATGAAACAGCCCAAGTGAGTGCCTTTAGCATGGGTATATTGACTATTCTGAGTATGATCTCAGAAAACTGCCATGAAGCATTTGTGCTTTAATATAGTCAGCCTTTTGCAACAGAAAACAAAACAAAACAAAGATTGGGGTAAATTTTTCATCAACTCTATTATAGGCATGCAATACAAGTAAGAGTTTGTAAGGAAATGAGAATTAGAAGAAATATTACTGCGATTGCTATCACTTTGCATAACAAACCTCTCCCTGAGCTGGGCATTTCTAGAGCAAAAAGAATTTAGAAATTTAGCCTGAATTATAACAGACTCAAATCTTTGTGGAATGGAAAGGGGGCCCAGGACACTTTCAAGTTTGAGAGCTGTTAAGGCTGGAGCAGCTTACATCACTGACAACCAGAAAGTGCAACTGCATGTAAATAAAACCTAACAAGCGTTAGTTTGATGCTACTCTCCTGAAATTCAACAAGTGCAAAATGAAAACCCACACAATAAAACTTGTGCATTATATATATACACACATATAAATATATAAATGAGTATTTATATAACTGTATTATAATATATCAGAATTACTTTGTTCCTAAAGCTGAAGAAATGACACAATCATCACAGCCTTCAGAGTTGTTTGGAAGACCAGGATCTAGCCCTGTGTCTTCAGTTGTAGAGATTTTGGAATTAACTTGACCAGGCTGAAGATTTTCTATTAGTCTGGGTTTAATGAGAGGCATGTCATATCTCCCCAGTTAAGACATCTGTACTTTCTTTGCAACCATCCTTAAGCTGATTAACAGCAAATGCTCACATTCTCCAGCTATACTTAAAAGGTGATGATACCAAGAAGGAGTGGGAAAGAAGAGAAGTATAAATTTTTAATACTTTATTTGCCTTAAGTCTGCATGGACACCATGAATAATTGATAGTAATTGTGGTTAACCCTGAGCACATCAAAAGGGATCTTTACATGTTATCTAATCCCTGAGCCTCCCCCATAGCATCTCTCCCTCATACAGAAGGTGGCTTTTTGAGACACCAGGATGTGATGAGACTTGTAACTACCAATTAAGGATGCTGATTGACAGCTGCTCCCTATACAAAGGCTACTGGAAAATGCTGTGGTTCCCATCCCCAACTACTTGTCACAAGGGCTGGAGATTGGTGTGTCCCCTCAGACTGGACATGTGAGCTGTTCATGGGAAGGTTGTAACTTGCTTCAGTCACAATCAGATTAACTTAATCGGTGTCAGCAGCAGGTGTTTGCTGTATTTGGTCACTGTAGCTGAAGCAGGTTAGGAGGTGATAGCACAGGCTACACAGTTGGTTAGAGGCCTTTGTGGAGATGGCCAACAGGAGGTGGCTGAGGATAAAAGTTTCTTCCAGCTGGACAAATACATGTGAATTAAGACATTGTCCAGAATCTAGTGAAGCGAGCTGGACTCAAGTTTGCATTTGTATAAAAAATAAAATGAGAGAGGAGGGTAAAATGTCAAGCCTTCTCTTCCCCTCAAATTGGCCTTGTCCATAGAGCTTAACAGACACAGATTCTGACCCAGGCTATTTCAGAAAAAAACTTGCTGGCATATACTAAAACTATGCTAGAGAGCATGGTGGGGAAAAAAAATTCAAAACCAAGCCAGACTGGGCAATCATGAGTCTTTTCCAACCTGCTGATATTGGCATAGCCACTGTGGCACCTGAGCTTGCTAATGTGTAGCTGATAGAAGTTGTCTTGCTTGTCTCTATCAGAGGATACTGGACTAGGATAGAGCACCAGTCATGTAGTTTAAAAAACTTTTCCAATTTTTTTTTTTTATCATGAAGTACTCTGGAACTGTCAGGAAGCTTTTAGAATTTGATATTAGAGCTAGGACAGATTTGGATGCATGTTGAGTACTGTCTTCAGTTTTGGGGCCCTCACTAGAAGAAAGACATTTATGTCCTGGAACAGGTCCCGAGAAGGACAATGAATCTGGTGAAGGATCTGGACAGCAAGTCTTTTGAGACAGCTGAGAAAACTGAGACTCTTTAGTCTGGAGATAAGGAGGCTGAGGGGAGACTTTCCCACTCTCTAGAACTACCTGTAGAGAGATTTGGTGTCTTCTAGTAACTGTTGTGGAGGGCCTGTAGGCCTAAAATAGGCTTATCTTATGCCTCACTTTGCCTTGCCTGCCCAAACGTGTTTTCCTCCCCAAATCAGGGGTAAACAAGCCCAAACTAGGGGTAAACACATTAAAAGCATAAAAAGGTATAATAGACCTAGGTGCCATAGTGTCTGGTCTGCCGAAGGCCCAGGTAGTAAACAAGTTATATAAGCAGGTGGTAAACAGGTTGCATAAGCCCATGCCGCCAACGTGTGACCCAGCCTATGCTCTCTCCATATTTGGAGGTACAAGGCAAGTGACATAGCCTATTATGGTATTGTTTGGCTGACTGCCAAACCGATTGGTCAATAGTGGCCAATTAGAGCAATTGATCTCAGGCCCATAGTTTATAAATGGGAGCTCACACGTGCTCCAGCTCTCTCTTGCCTCTCTTGCCTACTTACCTTTTACTTGCTTGCTGCATTTGCAAGCTCCTGCTAGCTCTCATTAGCTCTGACTCACGCACTCACTTCACAAGTGTGCTCACACTCACACTCAGGCCCCACGCTTGGGCCCCCCTGCTCACAATAGCTTATACTTATATTTGGGCACACCTTGTTATTTAGACTCACCAGCCTACTTGCTTATGCTGTTATGGAGATAGAATCTCCCAGCCAGCCGTGGTGAGCTAATCAGGACTTTGAACCTGCATTGCCTATATATCTGTGGAGCACAGACTCCTACGCGGCTGTGTATGCCCACTGCCTCCATTATCTGGTAAGAGCCATTGCTGCCGAGATACCAAGAGCAGACCCTCTTGTCTGCACATGTGATCATACTGCCAGCCAGCGTGAGAACCGTGCTCAGACTGCACGGCAACCATCCTTCTCCAACACCGGAGGTCCTGCCAGCAATCCCTGGACCAGTTCCAGGACAAAGCATCCAGAAGGAACCAGGAGACAAGGCAGAAAAAGTATCCTCACCAGGAGAACAAGGTCAGAGACTGTATTCATTTCCCCCAGATAGATGGGAAGACTGCATCCTCTCCCCAGAAGCTGGAAGGATTATTTATCTCTCCTCGCATCAGGACGATTCTCATTTCCCCTCCACCCGGGAAGACTCCCACCCTCACAAGCCCACCGGCCAAGTCCCCCTGAGGTTTGGACATTAGATGAATAGGCTGTTGACATAGCCCCGGAGGGTGATTGATGATTATTGATGATTAATCAGAATTGTGAGTAACTAGTTTAATACTGTCTGTAATATCTGTAGTCTCTTGCCATGGAGCAGTAAGTGTTTCAGCCCACTCTGCTGGGCAAATAGGGTATTGACCCCAAGCGGCATTGAGCCATGGGGGAAACTCCTCTCTCTGTTAATAGTCTGTTAATAGTTGCATGCTAGTTATTGTACTATAGTTATTAATAAGCCATATTGTGAATATTAATTTTTATACATAGTTATCCCGCACCGATTGATTTCTCCCCTTCGCCACAAACCGGCATAGGTGGCAGAATCCCCCTCTGCGACAGTAACAAATGATAGAATGAGAGGAAATGGCCCCAAATTGCACCAGGGAAGTTTTGGATTTGATATATACTGGACACTAGAAGAAACTTCTTCACTGAAAGAGTTATCGGACACTGGAATAGGCTCACCTGGGAGGTGATTGAATCTCTATCCCTGAAGGTGTTTAAAAGGTGTGGTGATAAGGGACATGGTTTTACACCAGACTTGGTAGAGTTAGATAATGGTTGAACTTGAGGATTTAAAAAGTCTTTTCCTATCTAGACTATTCTATGTTACTGGAAATATGTATTAAAAGGCTCCATCTTGTTCCTGAAGCTCTGTGAAGTGGGTTCACTATATCCTGCTCCTAATACTTTCAGTAACACAAGCAAGTAATCTGGAGGACTGCCACTTTAACCAGCTTGACTCTGCTTTGAATTTGGGTCTGCATCAGCGGAGCTGCTAGGAAAGAATAGGGTAATCAATGAGCACAATTCCTGCTGTATTTGAGAAAGAAACACTTGCTGGATTGAGTGATAGGTAAGGACTTCAGTGGGAACAAATTTCTCCTTGCACTTTACAGCCCCCTCTTTGGCACATGATGTGAAATAAAGGAGCCCTTTCCCTCTTTTTTCTTATATCCATGTTTGGGGGCCTCTGTTGTGGTTTAGGCTGTACAAAGGGACAGGGAGATAGAAAAGAACTTATTGAGGGGAAGGATATTGCAATATCTACACAACAGCATGGGTGGAAGGGAGACTTTCTGTTTGCACCTGAATCAAAGTCTGAGAGAAACTTCTTTGGAGAAGTTTACTTGTCAGTAGAAAAAAACAGCAGGAAGGAGAGGAAAGAAAGGTGGAAGGAAACACTGTGACTAATCCAGTCTCCTCTACAGCACTGTGGTGATTAACTTTTCTTCTGCTCTATCATAATATCACTGTAATTGGTGATTGCTTCCTAGTGACTGGGTATTTAATTCACATATGTGCCAGGAGATACTTGCCCTTTTTCTCTGAGGACTGGGTTTCCTCTTGGCTTTACTTGGTGTGAAGCAACTGATCTTTTGCACGTAATGGTTATGTAGCATGCAGTGGTTTTGGTTGTAGCCCAGGAGCTGCAGCACTGTGATGAGCTCAGTGAATGAATAACTATGGTCAGATCTTCAGTGGGCTGACAAGGCCCTGAGGGACTTATCCACACAAATACAGACGTGGCTGGGCAGAAGAAAAGGGGCCAGTTTCTCTCTTCTGTTGTAAATGATGTGAAGTTCCCTCCACTGAGGTTAGAAATTTATCATGTTTAATGCAAAGCTAACTCTAACTTCAAAGTGTGTGAAGTGTCTTTAAAATGACTGAACTGAGGTCTGCGACATGCTCATACAAACTAAAAATTCTAGGTGAGGATTTATCAGGCCTTTTTTCATTATCCTCTTTTAAGTGGATTAGACTACGCTGTCAGAAACAGAACAGACATGGAAAGAGTGCTAAACTGATGCTAGATCCGAATATATTTGTCAAATTCTTATAAAAGCAGCAGTAGGAGGCAGCAGGATCCCAGCAATAGTTAGCCTAATGTATTTGTTAGTTTTGATTGCACATTTTTCCTCTTCTGAAGAGTTGTTTGTTACAAAAGTGTTATGAAGCAGAAATTAATTAATGTAAGATGGTGTTTTTTCCAAAATTGATATTGTTTATTATTTTTGATATTCAGAACGCTTGCCCCCCCCAACCACTACTACTACTAGTAATAATAGGTTCTTCGTACTGTCATGGAAACATTTTACAGATCATAACTGGCAAAATATAAAAACATTAATTGAACTGGAAGAGAAAATTCCTGCAGTCAAATACTGCTTGCTGTGTGGCGCAGCTGACTTGATGGAGGGCAGGGATGCCATCCAGAGGGACCTGGACAGGCTGGAGAGGTGGGCCCAGGCCAACCTCATGACGTTTAACAAGGCCAAGTGTAAGGTCCTGCACCTGGGTCGGTGCAATCCCAGGCACGGATACAGGCTGGGTGATGAATGGCTGGAGAGCAGCGCTGAGGAAAAGGACCTGGGGGTCTGGGTCGACGAGAAGCTCAACATGAGCCGGCAGTGTGCACATGCAGCCCAGACAGCCAACCGAGTGCTGGGCTGCATCAAGAGAAGTGTGGCCAGCAGGGCAAGGGAGGTGATTCTCCCCCTTTACTCTGCTCTCGTCAGACCCCACCTGGAGTACTGTGTGCAGTTCTGGAGCCCCCAATACAAGAAGGACATGGAACTGCTGGAGCGGGTCCAAAGGAGAGCCACGAAGATGATCAGAGGGCTGGAGCACCTCTGCTATGAGGACAGGCTGAGAGAGTTGGGGCTCTTCAGCCTGGAGAGGAGAAGGCTTCGAGGAGACCTTATAGTGGCCTTCCAGTATTTGAAGGGAGCCTACAGGAAAGCTGGGGAGGGACTATTTACACGGTCTAGTAATGTTAGGACGAGGGGGAATGGGTTTAAGCTGGAAGAGGGGAGATTCAGACTGGATGTTAGGAGGAAGTTCTTTACAGTGAGGGTGGTAAGGCACTGGAATGGGTTGCCCAGGGAGGTTGTGGATGCTTCCTCCCTGGAGGTGTTTAAGGCCAGGCTGGATGAGGCCTTGAGCAGCCTGCTCTAGTGGGAGGTGTCCCTGCCTATGGCGGGGGGTTGGAGTTGGATAATCCTTGAGGTCCCTTCCAACCTAAACCATTCTATGATTCTATGATTCAATATACTGCTTGCCCACTAGATGGACTCAAGGAGCTCTTTCTGCTTATGGCAGAAAGCAGTGGGAAAATTACAAAGAGGCTTTTAAGTATTTACTCACAAAATTATTATTATTACCCGACTCGTGGGGCTAGCCACAGTTCCAGACAGTACCAGTCCCAGAAACTATCCAAATGCTTTCAGAGAACTCTGTGCTGTCAGCCACTGAGATTTGATTCTTCCCAGACTTCTGAGGAAAGAAAGCAGACAATCTCTGACCTTGTCTCCTGGCTCCTCTGGATGATCTGTGTATCTCCAGGACTTCTAGTCTTAGCAGGAGACTTTCAGGTGCAGGCAAGATGTCTTTTGATGTGGCTATGCAGGCTATTGTGTGGAGGCATTTGAAGACTGTTCCTGGTAAACTCATGACAGTGGAGTTTCCAGGCAAACAAGAAGGCAGTAAACAATAGCAGCAGGCAATGACAGGCACAAATAGAGTGGCACAGCATGGCAGAGCACACTGCATTTACCTGCGTATCTCTTTTTATCAATATGGGCCAAGATCAACAGAATAACCAATCAGAATGGCAGTTAGCCAAACCTGACCATATAGGTTAAAGCCATTGCTTTACCCAAATTTGGGAAAAACATAGGCCTTGCACAAGGCAGGCACAAGCTAAGTGTGTGTACCTTGTTTACCACAGGACCAAGACAAGTCTGGGCAGACCAGACTCCTTAGACTTAGTGGCTGCAGGTTCTTTCATCTTCTGTCCCGTGGTTGCTTCTCCCCTTAACAGGAGGGAGAGCAGAAAAACATGCCTGGGCAAGCCAGGACATGTATAAGCCTATTTTGGGCCTATCAGGCCTACTATGATAACAAGCACAATACCTTTAGGAACAAATAAATACAGTCTAAATCATAGCATTAGTGTAGCTTCATTTTCTGTCTCCTGGGACAATGCAGATCCAGTGAAGTGACTCTGGATGAATTCTGCTTCACTGGGATACTCTACGTAGTCCATGAGCATCTGTAAACCTTTAATAGTTAACAAAGATGCATGCCTACAGTAGTATGGGTACTTTTTCTCCAAAAAGACAGATTTCTTGACAGCTTTCCACTCCGTTTTCTCATTCCTGTTTCAAGAGATGCACTTGATAATAAATGTAGTGATCACCTGTCAAAAGGAGGAGACTGATGTTGAGTAGAGGGTTGCTTGCCAAAACCTGGAGGGTTTCAGGTCTGCAATTTTTGAATCGTGACTCCTAGGAATAAAATTAAGAAGAAAGCTAAAAAGAACGATCTTGACGACTCTGAAAATTTTGGGAATGTATTCTAAACCTTCATATGTGATCTTCAAAACAATGTTTCCTTATGGCAATTGCTTTAAAATATTACTCTATTGCTGAGACTCACCAGGCTGAGAGTTTTAAAATAAATGGTAAAATCACAGATTGCCTGCAACCTTGCCATCTGTGATGTGGCTGCCTGATGCTTCCCCAGCTACCACAGTACAACTCCTAAATCAGTTACACTCTTGGCAAAGCTGTGTGTGCATTTTCAGGGAGCCACCAGGTTTTGGGAAATTTGTGCTCTTTGGGCTCTTTTTTTAAAAATATTAACCTCCAGTCTGAATATCCTGTGTCTCTGATGGATGCTTGTAGAAATAATTGCATTCTCTTTAATGATGTTTTCTATGAAGAAGGAAGGAAAAAAAAAATTGATCTGAATTGTGATCTTTATTAGTGTTTCTTTACATGCCTCTATGTTTTTTCCTCTTTTTCCTTAGACCCATAATCTGGAGCTGGCAGGTTCTTGAAGGTTTATAAAACCACTTTTTCCCCATCAAAATATGCTTGTTGTGAGAGACACAAAAGGGCTGGACACCAGAGAAAGAATAACAAGAAACTTTACAAAACAGAATCAAATAGAAATAAATATGAAATAATGCATATATCTACTTCCTGGGCTATTTAATTGACACCTCAAAAAAGTTAAAATTTTAATCCAGAATCTCACTGAGTGGTTTTAAAGCCCAAGATCTACCATAGGCTTCTCACTTGGGTATACTACATAGCTTAGGATATTCCACATAGCAACATCTGTGTCAGGAAATACTTCTAGCCTGGATTTCAGCCATGAAAATGTCTCAGCTTATGAATAGCCTCACTGAAGTCAGCAGGATCAAGACTATGATTTAAGATTTAAAAACTATTTAAACTAACTGATAGGCAGCATTTCTCAATAAGGAGATATTCCTCTTTATGGTTGATTACACTTTCACCTGCAAATGTCCTAAACCTCCCAGGAACTAAGATGTTCTTATTTCCGAATCTTTATGCAACCTGATCTAAATGGATGGCTTTGATAAGCCAATAAGCATGAATGGGTAGTCTCGATCAACCTGGTCTGGTGGAGGTGATCACCAACTGTCCGGAAGGCACAGACTGTACCAAACCTCCAGAGGAGAAAATAACCTGAGCTGAAGAAGCTCCTCCCTAAGGTGATCTCTTTGACCAGGAAAAGAACTATGCTTTGTTCAATTGTTGGAACAATTGCATTAGCTCTGGGAAGCTGAAGAAGTGACAGCTACTTTTCTGGCATGGTTTCCTCTGTTTCTGCCACTCTACACATCCCTGACTCTTGGAAAGAACTGAAGGAGGCTGACCACCCCACTTGTTCATGTTCTCGCCAGATTGGTCAAGCAGGATTTTCCACAGTGACGCACTTGATTGCTGATGTCTTGGTGGAATTTATCTCCTACTGGGCTGGAATTGTCTTGCAGGAGGTGGGTGTCTGTTCCTGATGGCAGAAACATGCACCCTTTTGGATGATGCAGGGATGGTGTCCTTTACCAGATTGTAAATGTTCAACCTGCTTCTCATGGAAAGCAGGGAAAGAAAAGTGTGCATGAAGAATATTTTTTTCACCATTCAAACTATGAGATATTAGAATAAATTCCCAAGGGAGGTGGTGGATATTCTGCTACATTTGACAATTTCAGGGCCCGGCTTGGCAGTGTGCTGGGCCATCTCATTTAAATTAGATTCTTACCATGAATGTTTAGACTAGATCATAGAATGGTATAGGTTGGGAGGGACCTCAAAGATCATCCAATTCCAATCTCCTGCCATAGGCTGGGACACCTTCCACTAGAACAGGTCACTCAAGGCCTCATCCAACATGGCCTTGAACACTTCAGGGAAGGAGCATCCACAACCTCCCTGGACAACCCGTTCCAGTGTTTCACCACCCTCACTGTAAAGAACTTCCTAACGTCTGGTTTGAATCTTCCCTCTGCCAGTGTAAACCTATTACTACTTGTCCTGAAGACCTTGTAAATAGTCCCTCCCCAGCTCTCCTGTAGGCCCCCTTCAGATACTGGAAGGCCACTACAAGGTCTCCTCGAAGCCTTGTCTTCTCCAGGCTGATGATCCTTGAGGTCCCTTCCAACCTGGTATTAAGTTTCTCCTTCGGTTCTCTCATGCTATCTTTAATGACATTCTTAATGCCAACTTTAATGTCATCTTCTATCTCTCTCATCTCTGTGTTCAGAGTTTCTATGGCACAGATTATGGTGGAATGTGACAAGCTATCCTCTATGTGCCTCAGCTGCTCAGTGAATTCACCAACAGTGAAAGACCTTGATAGAAACCTGATAGCCAAGATGTTAGTGTAGGATGAAGGAGCAAGCTTAATAAGCTTCTTCATGAGACCTGTTCCAAGAGGAATGTCATCAGGCTCTTGTGTGCCATCATCTCCATAAAGCACTTCCTTCACAGCAAACTCCTTCAGAAGCTTAATTCCCTGCTCAATGGTGTTCCACTTCTTGGCTGCCCAATGCAGATCATCTCAGGAAGGATATCTCATAGCCACAGCCAACAGGAGGCATGTCCACAAGCTAACCTTACCAAGAGGACTTGCTAGGTATTTGTCTACTCCACTCTCCTTGGTGAGTGGCCCTAGCTGCTTGGCAGACTTGTCTCCTACCTGCAGGGCATTGGCACCAATAGTACGGCATCTCACCAGCCAGCTTAGGATTGGCTCTCCTGATTCCCTTGAGTACTCCTTTCTAACTTCCCTGACCTCTGTGAGAGGATCACTGGAATCCTGGATGTCATCCTCCTCCTCTTCCTCTTGTTCTGCTTGTCCCTGGCCTCCAAACAGAACTTTCCTAAGAGCACTCTTAAACTCCTCAGAACCATCTTCTTTCTTGGCAGCTAACTCACAACGCTCCTCTCATCATAGTACTGAGATGTAAGCATGTTTGCCAAATCTCGAAGACTATACGTCTCCTCTTCCTCCTCTTGTGCACCAGAGATCCCCTTCTCTAAGTCCTCTTTTGAATCACTCTTTGTCAAATGTTTTGTTTTAGCCCAGGCTTTGGCTGGTGCCAGGAATAACTTGGCTGAGGTAGCTTTTGATGACTCCTTTAGTGAGTCTGAATTATTGGGGGTCTGGCCTGAGGCCTATGAGTTCGAATCTGGCTTAGGGTTAGGAGTTTCTGCTGCCTGAGGAGTCAAATTAGCTGAAGGAATATCTTGGGCCTGAGCAGTTATCTCTGTTCCTGGGCTGCCTGCCATATTATTGTTATTACCTGGCACTTCAGCAGCTTTCCCAGAATCTAGGGGCGTAGGTGCAGTGGTGCGCCTTCCTTGCTCTCCTTCTAATCTAGGACTGTTTAGACTCTCTTTATCTTTAGTCAAGAATGCCCAATTTCTTTTCTGGCTCCTTAAAGGCATCACACTTGACTTTCTCATACATAATGTCAAAATTATTATAAAATCAAAAATTATATGACCTAAGATCACACACGACAGAAATACCACATTCTCACATGAATAAAACTCAGAGCAAGGGTTAGGTTCTGGGGTCTTAGGCAAAATTATTCTCATTAAAGCTTTGGACAAAGCAGTATCATTTCCTGTAATGTTACTGGTAAAAGACCCCACAATATTAAATCCAACATATCCAATGTTGTAATACCCAAATTTAAAAAAATTGATGTAATCTTTGATTTTATCCTCTTCAAAATTAGATTAAAAATAAGATAACCAATTTGAGCTTTAATCCAGTTATAGACCAGAAAGCAGAAAATAGGCCACACAATAGCCCCCACTACATAAAATAGCTTCATTAGCTTCATTCAGATTGGCAGAGTTAATTAACAGTCAATAAAAATTAACTTGCCCCATGTTGGAGTGCCAAAATAAAAGATGTGATGGTTTGGGTGTTATCCACCCCCCCACACTTTAGAAATTCACCAGACTAGACTCATCTGGCTCTGGAAATTGAATGAAGCTTATATTTACAGTTTACCACAATATACAAGCAGATATTTACAGTATATACAGTTATATACAGAAATATATGAGGTGAAAGTTAACACAGAAACACAACACCCCTCCCAAAAACCTGATTCCCCAGGAGGGGCTCCCAACCACCCTTCCACCTTCTCCCACCCCTCCCTCTACCTTACCCCACATGTTCCCTTGTGCCCAAGGAAGAATGGAGGGCTGGCCTGGGCGGGTAGGAAGTAGGTGGATTAATCAGATTAGATTAGAGAGAAAAAATGCATCCCACAGCTTGGACAGAAAGTGACACCATTTTCTATGTTTGAATTCTTGCTCTTATACCTCTCAGCAAGTCTATGAGTGAAGTAGATATCACCATTGTTTCTCTTTCACAGTCTGTAATCTAGTTCTTTTCACCAAAACATTATAGATAGCTTCAAACTAGCACAATAGTTTTCCCTCTTTACCTACTGAAAAGAATTTTCCAGATCATTTTTATAACCTATCATGTCTCATTAGTATATTCTCTTAAACTCTTTTTTCACTGTTTCCTTTCTATCATTTAAAGGGATGCAATTCTATCAATGTCATGTCTGAGAGCCAGAACTCCAGAAAGGGATGTGTATTTTGAAGGTGTGTAAACCAGGGTTATTGATGGACCTCTCAGGTAAGAGAGTCAGAGGAACTTGTACTGTACATATTGGGATGACTTTGAGGCTGAATGACCAAACTGATTTCCTTTTTTTGATCAGGTTATCAGCCTTGTGAATGTGGGAAAGGCTGTGGATGTATTCTACCTGGACTTCAGCAAAACCTCTGACACCTTCTGCTACAACAAGCCCCTGGCAAACTGGCAGCTTGTGGCTTGAACAGATTCACTCTGATACGGGTCAGGAACTGGCTGGATGGCCGAGCCCAGAGAGTGGTGGTGAATGATGCCACATCCAGTTGACAGCCAGTCACTAGTGGTGTTCCCCAGGGATAAGTGCTGGGCCCAGTCCTGTTCAATATCTTTATTAATGATCTGGATGAGGGGATTGAGTCCAGCATCAGTAGGTTTGTAAATGACATCAAGCTAGGAGCAGGTGTCAATGTTTTGGAGAGTAGGAGAGCCGTGCAGAGGGACCTAAAGAGGCTGGATAGGTGGACAGAGGCCAATGGGATGAGATTGAACAAGGCCAAGTGCAGAGCTCTACACTTTGGCCACAACAACCCCAAGCAGCTCTACAGGCTGGAGAGAGAGTGGCTGGAGAGCAGCCAGGCAGAAAGGGACCTGGGGGTACTGGTAGGTAGTAGGCTGAACATGAGCCAGCAATGTGCCCAGGTAGCCAAGAGAGCCAATGGCATCCTGGCCTGTATCAGGAACAGTGTGGTCAGTAGGATGAGGGAGGTTATTCTTCCCCTGTACTCAACACTGGTAAGGCCACACCTTGAGTACTGTGCTCAGTTCTGAGCCCCTCAATTCAAGAGAGATGTTGAGATGCTGGAATGTGTCCAGAGAAGGGCAACAAGGCTGGGGAAGGGCCTGGAACACAAACTCTATGAGGAGAGGCTGAGGGAGCTGGGATTGTTTAGCCAGGAGGAGAGAAGACTCAGGGGTGATCTCATTGCTGTCTACAACAAGCTGAAGGGAGGCTGTAGCCAGGTGGGTGTTGGTCCCTTCTCCCAGGCAACCAGCAACAGAACAAGGGGACACTGTCTCAAGTTGTGCCAGGTGAGATATAGGCTGGATGTTAGGAGGACGTTCTTCACAATGAGAGAGATTTTCCATTGGAATGGGCTGCCCAGGGAGGTGGTGGAGTCGCCATAGCTGGAGGTGTTTAAAAAAAAGGCTGGATGAGGCACTTGGTGCCATGGTCTAGTTGATTGGACAGGCCTGGGTAATAGGTTGGACTGAATGATCTTGGAGGTCTCTTCCAACGTGGTTGATTCTATGATTCTATGAATGTACAGAGGATAATGGCAGTGAAAGCAGAGATCTTGTTCAGTGTGGGGGCGGGAGTGAAAACGTGCATACTTATTCCTGAAAATCACTGATCAGCTATCGCACAATTGAGTTCCTGTTGATGGTGAGATTCAAGAGATGAGGTGACACACACACACAGCCTAGAGATTGCTGGAGCATTTGGCATCAGGCGTGTTAATGTAGTTTATTGATAGCATTCCCTGCCTGGTTGTTAAGGAGGGGTTTGAGTCTGAGTTAGGAGTGAATTGTAATGAGGCTGATGGAAAAAATTATTAAATAGTTTATTAATTATACAAAGAAAACTTCCCCAAACTTATTTACAATTTAGACACACAGATTCTATGATGCAGTTTGTTAAACTGTTTTGCAGAATGTATAGTTACAATCAAATTAAATGATTTAGAAAAAATCTTTAGAAATGCTTATAACTAGAGAGACTGGCAGCACAAATTGCCGCTGAAAGGTTAAGCATAAACTTTTACAAAGTTGAGTAAAGAGAGTTAGGGTACTCGCTGGTCAAAAGTCTCAATATTTGTGCTCCAAAAGCATAAACAGGTAAATATATGCAGTGAAAGCCAGGTGGTGGACTTCACATGGTAATGATGTGATGTGCCTTGGCTGCTTGTTCAGTCCAAATTGAGCATGCTGTCTGAGAAGGCCCACAGACGTGAGAGAGGTCTTCTGTGGCTCTCAGGAAGTTATCGGGTGGTCAGCCACCTGGGCAAAGCAGGGTCCAGGTTTGCAGGCTGTCGCAGATGGGAGAAATTAATTGATGCAAGAGGATATTGATAAAAATATATATATTTATTAACTTCAATATTTTGAACTCTCGCCACCCCCAACCACTGAACTTACTAATATTTCTTCTACACGGTTATGAAGACATTATAGGAATATATATCAAACTGTAACTATTATAATAACTAGCATACATTCAAAATATTAAACAGAGAGAGTTTTCCCTGCCTGGCTTAATGCCGCTTGGGGTCTATATACTATTTGCCAAGCAGGGTGGGCTGAAAGCTTTCTGCTCTACGGCAGAAGCAATAGAAATCACAGAGGCATTTAGTCACAATTCTGTTTAGTTATAAATCACCCTCTGGGGCTATGTCACAGCCTATATGAAGTGTCCAACTCCTCAGGGTCTCCGCCCGTGGACTCCGAGGCTGGAATCCTCCCGGCTTCAGGGGGAAATAGTCTCTGACCTTGTGCTGCTGGCTCCTTCTGGTTGCTTTGTCCATGGAATTCGTAGGCAGGATTTCCAGGTGCAGAGGAAATACGATCCTGTGCGGACAAGTGGGTTTGCTCCTGGCAACTTGTGGCAATGGCACACACCAGGCAATAAGACAGTGGGTGTGCAGTGGGATGCACAACTGCACGGGGAGTCTGAGCTCCATAAAGGCAGGCTTAAATGAGCTCTGCGAGTTAAGTACGCAGGCAACTGAGCGAGTCAATGAGCACGTGAGCGAATGAACTAGTAATCAAATGAGCTAGTAAGCAAATGAGCTTGTGAGTGAATAAACTGGCACATGAGCCTGTGTATCTCTATTTATTAAATGTGGGCCGAGATCAATGGTCTCATTGGCCACACAATGACCAATCAGGTTGGTAGTCAGCCAACCTTACCATAATAGGCAAGAAGCCACGGGCCTGGACTTTCCAAATATGGAGATCACATGGGTCTAGCACCCAGTAAGCATGAGCTGGGCATGTGGGGGCTTACATAACCTAAAGCCTGGGCAGGCCAGACTTCACGGCACCAGGCCCATTGTGCCCCTCTGCGCTTGTCATGTGCTCACCTCTGGTTTGAGCAGAAAAACGTGTCCAGACAGGGCAAGGCATATATAAGTCTATTTTCGGGCCTACGGGCCCTCCACAACACAGGCTGGAGCAGTCCGATTGAGTGCTGCAAGGACTCAGCCCTCAGGCTGGCACAGCGGACTGGAGTGGAGGGCCAGCAAGTCCCAGTGTCAAAACTCATTGCTAGGTCATTGCTGGGTCATTAAATATATTAGGGCTTGATCAGGCAGGGTCAGGCTGCCAGTCATATGCAAGTCCCTACTTATGCGCAATGCAAAGTGTTGTGGCACACAGAGGCACGTAAGGCAAACAGGTAGTGAACAAAACAAAATCATCAGCAGCAAATAAGGAAGTTTTCTAAGGTTTTAAGCATTTTGGTGAGCATCTTTGACTAATAGAAACAGGTAAAACCACCCTAGAACCAATCCTGAATTATTTCTCAAAAAAAAGAAGATGCACATGCCTAGGATCGTGATCTGTGTTTATCACAAAACAAAGCAAGCTGAAAAACAAGGCCAAATATGGGGTCTGTGATAGACTGAGAGGCACCAAAGTTTTGTCTGCTTTCCTGCTTCTTCCACCTGAGAAGAAGAAGCGGGAAGGTGGGAGCCAAAATGGATATTTGGTCAGGTGTTTAGGGCATGTGATGGATATGTGTTCTAGGCATAATTTGGACCTTCCACCACACTGGTAAAAAGTAAGAGAATTGGGTTTCTTGTTATTGTTTTTTTTGTTGTTACTTTGGTTTGTATTTTATTTTCACAAAGATCTACAAATATTTGGAATCTTAAAAATAACTCATATTAAATTGCATAGTCTTTTAAGTCTGTAACATCTCGAAATGCCTTCTCCATATTATCTTTTTGGTGTGCAACCTTGCTGGGAGAGTGAAGTACATGAAACAATAACAACTATTTGACATTCCTTTTGGAGATTCATCCAGAAATACGTTAGCACTTTTATGTCTGATGATTACTAAAATCTACAACTGCTAGTGCCTCAATGGGTGCTGGCAAGAGAAATTAATCCCGAATTTGGAGCAAGCTAGGGAATTGAGGAATTGCCTCTGCCCCCTTCCTGCACTGTACCTGTCCATACCCTGAATACACATCAGCCTTTTCTCTTTGGGGTAGCTGAGATAAGATCTAGGCACCCTGGGCATTCCATCGAGGCTGAGGTCCAGGAGTTTCAAAGACGTTGTCTGTTGATTTGCATCCCTGAGCTTTAGGCCAAGCAAATAGTCTGAGTCCCGGAAGTTAACAAAGGCAATCTTTGTCTTTGTTGATTAGGGAGAGACAATGCAATCTTTATCTTTGTTTAATTATGTTTAAAAAATCAAGACCTTAGAAAAAAAAGAATTATGATAACAATGGAAAGAACAGCTGATGTTACTGCGTTCAGCTTCCTGGTACTGCAGGGAAGTGTTTCACATAATTTCTTTCATACCCTGATCATATTTCCTCCTAAATCCAGTAGTCCTATGTCTGGGTTTTCATTGTATACCCACTGCTTTCCTGAGCAGCAAAGATATTTTTTATTTTTCTTTTTATTTTTTTCTGAGCCTACGTGTTTTCCTAGAGGCAACAACTGTTACACATTGTTAAGGTCAGATTCAGAGACTTGAAATTACCAAGCTCTGTTCTTGCTTCTTCTCTTAACTCTCTTTCCACAATAGAAGTGGTACATCTGTGTTGTCGAGCACTCCAAATTCCTTTCCCCTCCCCCACCCCCATCTCTAGGAGGTTCAAAAGGGGCAAGAAGGCAGGAAAAACTGCTCCCTCCCCCCCGCAGGCTTGAAGGGGGTGTCCAGGGGTACCCCAAATTCCTCTCATCCCTCTCACTGTGTGGGTTTGAATGGGAGAAGAAGGTGTGAAAACTGCTTTCCTCCCCCCTGCCCTGCAGGCTTGAAGAGGGGCAGCAAAATGTGCCTTTCTGCACGTGGGCTGACCTGTGTGGAAGTCCCTGCTGGAATTGGGCTGGTGGTTGTCTGGGTTTTCACACACAGTATAAATGGTAAAAGGACACTTTGTCTAGAAAAAGGATAAATAGAGCAAGGGTTCCCACCTTCAGGGTTCCTGCCTTGAGAGTTCCCATCTTGAAAGAGCTTCTGCCTTAACAGTGCCTGACAGGGCAGGTTTCTGCTGTGACTGGACTGACCCAGCTTTTGGATGGCTCCTACCTTTTGTACAGCTCTTGTTTTTATCCCTTCCCTGCTTTTGGACGGTTCTCTCCATCTTTGCACCTTTCTGTGCAAACTGGCAGGCTTGGCAGGCCCTGGGGTCCTTTGAGAGAGAGCCAGAGGCATCCAGACCACCCTCTCTCAGACCGTATCAGTAGCCAACTTCCTGGTTGCCTCCTGAGACTGGGGACACTATCGGTTTTGGCTCTCCCCTGCTGCTGTGAGGGCAGCATTGTTCCACAACCATCCCACTCGGCAAGAAGTGCTCGAGACATTTCTGAGTTTTACAACTCTGTCACTGACCTTGGGCTTCTGCTGCATGGATCTCTATTACTGGATATTGCCTGCAACGTCAGAAGGCTGCTCCTGCAGAGGAATCCAGCAAGGGATCATTGCTGAATGCCTATCTCACCTCTGTGAGTAAGACACACTATTCCCTTAATCTTCTGCTCAGCCTGATTGATAGTGGGGTAAAGCTGTGTTTGTAGCTTAACCTTTCCCATTTACTGACTTTCCTAAATCTCTACATTTGTCCATAAGCATCCTCTGAAGATTGTCCTGACTGAATTAGAACCTGTAAATAAATGTTAACTAGTTTCATATATAGTTTGGGAGCAGGGGTTTCCAGAAAATAAAAATGATTATATTTTTATAATTCTTGCCTCGGCCAATTAATATCCAAACCTCTATAGTCCAAACATACAGTGTCATTCATAAAAACCTGGCAAATGTAATAAAAATCCTTGTACCTGCAGTTTCCAACTGTGAGGTGAAGACAGTCTGACTTCTTCAGCTTTATCTCATTCAGGTCCAAATCTTCTTTCTGATTGAGATGTTATCATGCTTTTTTTACTCTCTTGTTTCCACCTTGCATTTGTCCCCATGACTGACACCTCTGCCTTTGTTGAAAACTTAGACAACATACACAGGACAGTGCCAACATTGTCTTTCACCTCTATGCTTGCTGCTTAGTGGCCCAATCTGTTGCCTGTCACCTGAAGGAAGGTCTGAGCCTTAGGATTACTGATTGCATATATTTTTCAACATATATCTCAAGCCAGTCTACCCTAATGACACAATTTTCAGATGTCTCTTACTTCCTATAATAAAGTTACAGAAATAGCCTTTCATATCCAACACTGAACCTGGAGGGGGTCATCTATAACAAGCTTCCAGCACTACTCAGTTGAATCTCTTATTAGCCTTCCTGTAAGCAATTTTACACAAATGCATTCTATTTTATCCATCCTACACCTTCTCATTTATTCTGATGCACCAGGCAAAGCCATTCAGCCATCTTAGCCTTTCTCTTTGTTTCCAAAACCATTTTAACTATAGTCATAACTTTGTCATAGCTATGTTGTTCCATTAATGTCTGATATCACATGTAGCATTGGTTGTTCTAGGACCTATGTTTTTCTTGCACATGTACTTTGGTTTACCGTATAAAATTCCATTGATAATCCTCAATATTTTTACCAGGTCAGGTTATGTGGGAAAATTTTCTCCCTAGCGGGCATGAGCTGGTAAACATCAGAGCTCATGCTGGGAACTGTCCTTGGGCTGTCTCGGGCTCAGGAAACAAAGCTGTAAATAATGAGCACCCTACACACAGCTGCAGGGGGCTGAGCTTGCCATCCTGCAGGGGTGGACACCAGGGATTGTTTTGATACAGAGTGACCTATCTGTACCTTGCACATAACTCTAAGCCAACCTGACAGAACCACGCTGGCAGTTGCCTGCCAGATGGTATAAATTGTGCTGTGCTGCAAATAAACTTGGGAGTCTATTCTATCAACTCATATTGAGTGTTGTCATTTCTTGCTCCCCTCCTCCCTGGGGCCTGAACCCTGTCGGTATTGCTGGACCGATCCCTCTCGAGCCAAACTTCCCGGGAAGGTTAGATCATTCTAGCATCTTCATTGCCATCCTGACAACTGGGGAGTTACTATGTCTAATAACAGGCCTCTCTTACTATATACTGATAGAATCAGTGTAAACCACTGCATGGTGAGGATATTCCAGTCCTAACAATACTAGGCTTTTTTTCTCTTTTTTGTTAGTTTTCTATTCACTTTTATTTCCATAATTCCTACTTTCTTGTATATATGAATTTCATTTTGCATAAATGCAGAGGCAAATTTTACACACGTAACTCTTCCCATTATTTAGTTTGAAGCTCATCTACTTAGTCTTATCTGCCTTGACCCCACATTACCTTGGCAGAGGTCAGTAACATCCTGACTTGCACACAGCATATGAATAAAGAAATATTACAGACAGTTTACACAATTTGGGACATGGAGAGGCAGCCTGTGTTGTTTTGAGGTGGTGGATGGAAAGCAAATGAAAGGATATGCTTAAGTTCTTGCACTGTGCACTGTTACACTGTTGAATTCAAGATGGGGGGGTCCAAGAAGACATTTAATGAATTCCAGGAAGAAAAATCTATGAATTCTTTCACACACAAAAAAACAACCAGAGCCTCGAGATTCCCCTTTGAGCCTTTGATCTATGCAGAACACCGCACCTCCAGGGATGTATTGCCTTGTCCTTTTAATCCACCTTTAGTATTTAAATCAGGTCACTAGCAGAAGTAGGACCCTGAACTAAGGTAGCATTGATAATGTTCCAATAATCTTGGATCACTTAGGGAGAAATTAGCCTTCTGTGCATCCCCACTTTGTGGACATTTTTCTAATTATACTGCTTTGATTCAAGGCAAATGGAGAGCATTTGAAAGCTTCCAAATTACATTACTGATTAACCTCAAAACTTCACAGCAGTACTTCTTCCTCGTATTTTAGGACAGTATTGTGGCCAGTCTTGGCTCTTGGAGTTGGTGAACAGACTTGCACTTGCAGTAATAACCCAGGGTCCCTCTACAGTACTTTACAGCTTCTTGCTGCTGGTGCTCAGCTCCTTGTGTGCAAAAAGGAAAGTTCTTCACCTCCTCAGAGAGGCTGTGAGAATAAACAAACACGCAAAATTCTGAAAAGTGCCATGGAACTGCTGATACAGTGACTGCTGAGACAACACGACATCCAGTAATGATGACTTGAGTTTTGACTTATGTTTTGATCTCTACTTTGATTTTCTTGACTTTTTTTTTTTTTTGATGAGTTGAAATGGAAAGTGCCATTTTCCTCTGCTGAATATGTTGACCATATATTTTGCATCCAGATCTGTAGTGCTGGCATTGCACAACAGTGTAAAGTAATATTTGATAAACAGTGAAGTTGCATTTCCCATCTGGCCAGATCCATTTATTTGGCTAATCTAATACCTTCTGCAAACGGGAGAGGGAGGGAGAGGCTGCATCTGCCCTCCACAAAGCTGAAGAAATTATGAAAAATAATGAAACACAGTAGAGTTCTGATTATTCAGATGCCATAGGGAAAGCTGAATAAGCCTAGATAACAGAGGTTTCAGAAATTCAAGGAACATGCCAGCATAATTAGTAAGTATTATGGGATGTGGCCATGTTTTGGATAATAGAAAGTTTCAGAAAATCCAGGGCAGGTGACCCAAGGTTATAATGGAATACTGACTCTGCATTGTAGTTTTCGTATCTCTCTTCTTAAAAGGCTTACCTAATATTTGGTAATCATTAGAAAATACACTCTATTTGAAATAGAAGAAGAGACAGTAATCATCACAGGTATTAATCACAGGAAAAGGAGAACAAGGATCCTGGGGTTACTGAAGAAGGGAACAGTAACTAATGATGTTTATATTTTTTTCCCAGAAGTGATTAACTGCAGTGAAATTATGCAACAGCCTACAAAAGGGATAAATTCCTGCTTGCTTTAATTCCCTAAGATTTTATATTTTTCACAGAAGCTCTTCATGCAGCACACATTTGACCAGTCACAAAAGATGTCCTTGTACACATTATTTTAGGTGTCATTCATGAATCATTGCAGGATAGCAGTTGGTAGAAGCTGATATTTAAATGGAGACATTTTAATGGCAATTATATGAATTTATTCTCATTTTATTTGCAAACCTAATAAGACAAACAAATAGATAAATGGATAGCCATGCACGCATCACACTGTCAAAATTAAAAGTGGCTGATCACAACGCAAGATTACAAGTGGTTGCTCACGTCGCAAATGCTTCTTTTACAGAGATAGATGAAATGTTTTTTACATCCTCAGTGGAATTTTGATATTTGTCTTGTGAGAACATTCTCACAAGGAAAAAAAAAATCTATTTTTCACACTTGGGATCTGAAAATAAACCTTAGCTAAACTGAGAAGTGATACAGGTTTGGTCAATCTGACTGTCCATGAAGCTGTTCAGAGACCACTTCTTTCTGACAAGGGCAGCTGCAAGATTTCAAATCACCATTATAATGTTTCATGAAAATGTTTTGCCAATCACTGTATCCATATATATGTAAGAATTCCATGGAGGTTTTTTTGTTTGTTTGTTTTTCTTGTTGTTGTTGTTTTTGGGTTGTTTTTTTGTTTTGTTTTAATCCTGAATTTGGGGATTTTTCCCTTCAAAATGCATACACTCAGAGTGCTATTAATGACAGAAAACTTTTGGTCATATCTGTTTCATTGTTATACTTCATAGCTGGATATTTAATCTACTGACAAGTAATGCAATATTTTAACGTATTGTCTTCAAAATTCCACTATAAAGAATAGCTGCCCTTGTTTCGATCTGAAAATGACAGCTGTACATCAGATGCAGCTTTGTCTTCTTTGCTGCAGTACAGCTTCTCTTGTGCAAGGTACTCATAGTATGTTGTCACCATGGTTAAATCAGCTTTGATATTGTCACTCAGTGGGAAGATAAGGACTACTCTCTTCTTACTCCAAGGCATGCTTTGGAAACCACTGATATACAAAATGCCCTTTGAAAAATTCAAAAT
Source organism: Tricholaema leucomelas (assembly GCA_013400475.1). Taxonomy (NCBI): domain Eukaryota; kingdom Metazoa; phylum Chordata; class Aves; order Piciformes; family Lybiidae; genus Tricholaema lacrymosa; species Tricholaema leucomelas. The sequence goes on from WAAF01012598.1 coordinate 44,766, forward strand.
GCTGTGAAACTGCTATTTTTGTTGTGCTCATCATTAGGTGTTGCATCAACAATGACTCATTATCCTTATTAGCAACAGTTAGGGCAAAAGCATAGACAATACAAGGCTGACCCCTTAGCAGGGATCACTGTACAAACGTAAGACTGATTATGCTTTGCTTTCTGAGAGAAAAGTGCAGAAGGAATATGTTACCAAACATCCATGCTTGAAACTAAAATATTGTCCTGGTGTCCTGTATACCTCAAAAATCCTCTCCCTCTGTAGTTTGAATGGGAGAGGAAAAGGTGCAAAAAGACCTGTTTCCCCCCCCTGCCCTCCAGGCATGAAGTGGGGGTAGCAAGGGGCCCTTCTGACATGAGGGGTGCCCCATGCAGATGCCCGCGCTGGAATCAGGCTGGCGATTGGCTGTGGTCTTCACACCTAGAATGTTTGAACTCGGCTCTTTGTCTAGGAAGGGTATAAATATTGAGGGATTTTACACCTTGGGGTTCCCATCTTAGAGTTCTTACGCACCTGGATAGTTCCTGCAGAAAGAGTCCCCTGGCGCTCCGAAGGACAAGCTCCTGAGGGACAGGACCCTCCCTGCTTTAGACAGCTTCCCACCAGAAACACCCCATTTATGCAGGCTTGATAGGCCTTAATGAGCCTTTGGATGGCTTTTGAAAGAGAGCAAGGGGAAAAGCATCTGGACTGCCCTTTGTCTCAGCCAGCCTGACTCACCTGTGAGTAAACTTTTGGCTCAGCCTGATTAATAGTGGGGAATGCTATATTTAGTAGCTTAGCCTTTCCCAACTTCTGACTTCCAAAATAGTCAAATTTATCTATGGTATCCTTGTAAGATCTAACTAAATTAATTTCTGTATATAGTTTTAGGGGCAGGTTTTTGGGAAAATAAAATATTTCTATTTTTATATATGTTCCTGCTTTGGCCACAGTAATTCCCTGCCTCCACAACATTAATGGCGCAGTGAAAGCAGGGTAGTTCAATATTAGAATTTCTCCACAAGAAAGGGTGCCTAATCACAGGACTTGATTTAATTTGGGCTCAGCAAAATTGTAAAAATCCAGAGAAAATCTTGGAGAAATTAGCTGAGAGTTCTGACCCTGTGATTACTGAGTCTGCAGCAGAGTTTTACACTGTTGTCTTGGGTTCAGTGGTGACCCAGGCTCAGGTTGAATTTGAAAATTATGAGAAAAGAATTCAGGCCTTGGAAAAGGATTTATTAGAGGAAAAGGCAAGGGCCCAGAACATTTGGGAAAACATGTTGGCACAAACAAAGAGCCTTGCAGAGGCATTGAGAAGCCAGGTGAAAGAAAGACTTGTGATTTCTTCAGATACTTCAGATACCAGTTCATCAACCCCTCTCTCTGCATATGAACTGAGCAATATGCAACTGCAGGAACTGGGGAGAAAAGCAGAGAATGTTCCGAGGGATGCTTTGGGGGAAGGGAATCCTGTGAAATCCAGCAGAAGAGACATTGCCTCTGATTCAGAGAATTCGGCTGTGTCTGTCCCTGTGTGGCAAAAAGCTACAAAGTCATGTAGAAAGCCCAGATCCCAACCGGACTCCCCTGTAGCTAGCAGGGAAGAGAAGTCTGTTGAGGAGGATGACATGTGGCAAAAAAGCGTGCTGCCTGTCACAAAGACTCAAATCTTGAACATTAAGGGCAGAAAATGTGGCGCTGCCACCACCATTATTAAAAAGCGATATACAGACATGGAGCTCAGTGACTTGCTGTGCTAGCTTGAGCCTAGCTAGAATGTTTTGGTGAAAAGGACTGTATCATAGGCTATGAAATGAAAACAATGGTGATATCTACTTCCCTCACAGTCTTGCTGAGATGTGTAAAGAAGAAAAAGCAAAACATAGATTAGGTCACTTGCTCTCTTCACCTGCTGGGGAGCTGGGGCTGCTGGCTGAACTCCATCTTGCTTTCTAACCTCACCCTCCATTTGCTTTTGGCTGATTCACCTTGCTTCTTAATCCCCCTGGCTGAGCCTCCATTCTTCCTTGGGACTGGGGTAAGGTTGAGAGGGGTAGGGGGAAGGTGAAAGGGTGGTTGAGAGCCCCTCCTGGGGACTCAGGTTTCTGGGAGGGGAGTTGTGTCTGTATTATGTTTTTATCTTGTATATTTCTCTATATAACTGTATATGCTGTAAATATCTGCTTGTATATTGTGCCAGCTGTAAATAGAAACTTCATTCAAATTTCCAGAGCTGGCTGAGTCTAGTCTGGGCAATTTCTAATGTGTGGGGGCCGGGGGACACCCAAACTACCACAATCAAATATGTGAGAGAGCCAGATGACTTGGTGGCAGAATATGTCTATAGGGTCTCTCCAGCTGTTGGGGACAAAGTCCTCTTAGACTCTGAAGAAGCTGACGGAGACTCGGGGGATGATGTGTTCCTGACATGCGAACCTGAGGGGACGCACAGCCTCTCTGCCTGGGTAGCTTATTAGGGAAGCGGCTTTCGTCCAGTGTACAGGGGGGAGCCCAGAGAATTAAGAGTTACTAACTCCCCTGACACGATCACAGGTCTCTGCAGACTCATCTGTGTGCAGGCAATATATGATAAAGGAAAATACGATTGCCCCTTAAATGCTTCCGTAGACCCAGAGTGGTTACACCCTATTATGCAGGGATTGCCATTGAGCCTGCAAGTCCGAGCAATGAAAAATACAGAGACAATTCAAAGGGCAATTGCAGAAAATGCAGAGGAAAATGCACAAGAACATGTGATGACATGGACTGAACTGTTAACGTACTTAAATGCTTATGGTGTCCAGTTTGGGTTTGGTTCTCCTGAAGACAGAAAGTCTGGGGAGAGATGATATAGTGCTTCTCCCACAGAAAAACTGGGGACCGTGTGCAGACAGGTCCAGTCAGTAAAGGACTCCCCCAGGGGGACAGGTCCTACAAACTTCTCCCCGAGTGACGTATGGGAAGAGACCAACACAAACAGGGTGACTGGAGATCCAGAGAGCTGAACTCTCCAAGAGAGAGATGGTACAAAGAAGCCCTACCTCTACGGATATCGAAAACCATCTTAAAGCAGCTGGCAGATTGGCAGCTCAAAGATTTAGTACGGTGCATTCAAAATCTGGTTGATAAGCCCAGAGACAGCCATGAGAAGCCCAGTGCCAGTGACTCACCCCGTGATGACTCCCATAGCAATAGCAAACGCAGCATGGCCAGAAGCGGCAGCCACCCCCCAGGGATATTTACCTCATCCTCAAACAGAAAGGTTAACCCTTTCTCATCTCCCAGATGGGAGTCAAGACACTAAATTATTATAATAGTAGCTCAGGCACCTTTTAGCGGTCAGCAATCACTGGGAGAGCTACACAAGCCCCCAAAATTAAGACCTGCTACCTAGGTGAGCCACCTGTGGTCACTGACCACCTGCCCCAATACAAAGGACCAACCTGTCCTTGTCAGGCTACCCTCTATAGGGGTAGTGCCAATGACACTGGATAAACTCAGAGGCTTATATGCCTGGGAAGCTCTAGATGCCAATGGAAAAAGCCATCACATCAGTGCACGGTGGATTGTCTCCAATTATTAATTGTCAAGCCTGGCCTTTATAGGCCAAGGCAAGTTTTGTCTCCCTACAGGTTGAGGTCAAAGCCAAGGACCAGTTCCTGAACAGCAACTGTAAAAGGGAGAACCAGCTACACAAGAGATGGAGGCATATCACCAGGGTGGCCAGTGGATGATGGCATCAGGACCCACAGAGCATGACCTCCAGCCATGGACTAAGAGCATCTAAGGCTCTGCCATGAACTCTATTGCTCCACCAGCAACAGAGCAATTAATTACTCAAATTGACTGTGTAGCTTTATTTAATAATGTTTGTGCTATTGTTAAGCCTTGTTAAGTATTGTTAAGTATTGTTGGGGCTATTATTGTGTTGTTAAATATTGTTAATATTGGAAAGGCTAACCTATATATTTAAATAGGTCACACAGCTTACTAAATTGCAAGGGGGATCACCTACCACTCTGAATTTCTAGACAAAGATGCTCATTAGCACTGGGGTGGGAATGTCCTCGAGTCCTGTACACCCCAAAATTCCTCTCCCTCTGTGATTTGAATGGGAGAGAAAAAGGCACAAAAAGACCTGTTTTCCCCTCCCTGCCCTGCAGGTGTGAAGTGAGGGAGCAAGGGGCCCTTCCAGCATAAGGGGTGCCCTGTGCAGATGCCTGCGCTGTGGTCTTTGTGCCTAGAAAGTGGTAACTCGGCTCTTTGTCTAGGAAGGATATAAATATTGGGTGACTTTCCACCTTGGGGTTCCCACCTTAGAGTTCTTCTCCTCCTGGATAGTTCCTGCAGAAAGAGTCCCCTGGCGCTCCGAAGGACAAGCTCCTGAGGGACAGGACCCTCCCTACTTTGGACGGCTTCCCACCAGAAGCACCCCATTTATGCAGGCTTGATAGGCCTTAATGAGCCTTTGGATGGCTTTTGAAAGAGAGCGAGGAGACAGACATCTGGACTGCCCTTTGTCTCAGCCAGCCTGACTCACGTGTGAGTAAATTTGGCTCAGCTTGATTAATAGTGGGAAATGCTACCACAGTATCACAGTATCACCAAGGTTGGAAGAGACCTCATAGATCATCAAGTCCAACCCGTTACCACAGAGCTCAATGCTAGACCATGGCACCAAGTGCCACATCCAATCCTGCCTTGAACAGCTCCAGGGACGGCGATGCCACCACCTCCCCGGGCAGCCCATTCCGGTAGCCAATGACTCTCTCAGTGAAGAACTTTCTCCTCACCTCAAGCCTAAATTTCCCCTGGCGTAGCTTGAGGCTGTGTCCTCTTGTTCTGGTGCTGGCCACCTGAGAGAAGAGAGCAACCTCCTCCTGGCTACAACCACCCCTCAGGTAGTTTTAGACAGCAATAAGGTCTCCCCTGAGCCTCCTCTTCTCCAGGCTAAACAATCCCAGCTCCCTCAGCCTCTCCTCGTAGGGCTGTGCTCGAGGCCTCTCCCCAGCCTCGTTGCCCTTCTCTGGACACGTTCAAGCATCTCAATGTCCCTCTTAAACTGGGGGGCCCAGAACTGGACACAGTACTCAAGGTGTGGTCTAACCAGTGCAGAGTACAGGGGCAGAATGACCTCCCTGCTCCTGCTGGCCACACCATTCCTGATGCAGGCCAGGATGCCATTGGTTCTCTTGGCCACCTGGGCACACTGCTGCCTCATGATCAGGCAGGTATCGATCAGCACCCCCAGATCCCTTTCTGTTTGGCTGCTTTCCAGCCACTCTGACCCCAGCCTGTATCTCTGCATGGGGTTGTTGTGACCAAAGTGCAGCACTTGGCACTTGGAGCCATTGAACGCCATCCCGTTGGACTCTGCCCATCTGTCCAGGCAGTCAAGGTCCCGCTGTAGAGCCCTTCTGCCCTCCAACCCAGCCACATCAGCCCCCAGCTTGGTGTCATCTGCAAACTTGCTGATGACTGACTCGATGCCCTCATCCAGATCATCTATGAAGATGTTAAAGAGGATAGGGCCCAGCACTGATCCCTGAGGGACACCGCTAGTGATCGGCCGCCAGCTGGATGCTGCTATATTTAGTAGCTTAGCCTTTTCCAATTTCTGACTTCCAAAATAGTCAAATTTACCTATGGTATCCTTGTAGATCTTCTCAATCTAACTGAATCTGCTAATTAAAACTAAATTAATTTCTGTATATAGTTTTGGGGGCAGGTTCTCAGGAAAATAAAATAATTCTATTTTTATATATATTCCTGACTCGGCCACATTAATTCCCTGCCTCCACAACAAATATGAAGAAAGTTCAAGGTTGTGTAATGTAGAGCTGTTTTTTGAACATCACAAGGCAGTCAGTTCAGGATCCGGGGCATTTTATTTAGTATATTTTTTTTTTCCCAAGATACCCATTGTGAATTTAAATAGTGAAAACTCATGGTTTAATTTACTACAGCAGAGTAACTAGATGCTTCTTACAACAAATCAATTCAGATGATGAACATCCATAAGGGCATTTTTTATTTTTCTTCCTATTAACAATATTGTGCTTTCACCAATGTATTTTTTTGGCATACAAATCCATAATACTATTTCCTGTACTGTACAAGGTTAGACCAGCCTGTATAAAAGCACTAGAAGAAGTTTGACGCATTCTAGAGTTTTACCAGAGTAAGAAATATTCAGAAACTGTAGTTAGCGGTGTGAGGTTCAGATGCTGTGGAGTCTCGCACCAGTAGATGGCCTCTGTGTGATGCTATCTGGAGTTATGGCCAGCTCAGAGTTCCACTAATGAAACAAGGCAAAGCCCAGAGCAGGGATGACAGTGGAAATCATGTTTTATGGCAGTGCTTTCTTAAGGGTAACAAATCGATGACTTTAGGAAAAAAAGGGAAAAATAAAAAATGCATCCTAGGAAAATCTCTTATTGCATTATGAAACACTAAGACTATCTAGGTTGCCAGCCAAAGAACAGCCATCATGAATCATTTGGATTCAATAAGAAAAAAAAACAACCAGCTAACTAACAGACAAAAGAACTGCTTCAAATGTGCACAGGAACATTTTATTTAAAAAAATACATGCAGAATTCAACACCTGAAGTTAAAAATACCTTTTTTGTTCCCGTCTACAACCGCTCATTCAGACAGTATCAAACTGATAGACTTTTTATGTAAGTATTTTAACCATTAACTGATATGAAAGCCTGACATAAAGACAAAGTCCTTATATGCCTGTATACTAGGTAATTCTCTCCTTCTGGCACCCCTGTCACTAAAATAATGGATACACACAATCCTCGGTACTTGATAGATACACACAATCCTCAGTACTTGATAGATACATGTGACTAGGCAGCTGTGTGTTTGTTCTGGAAGTCTTATTGCACATGGTGGGTTTTCTTTGTTGTTTTTATTGTTGTTGTTTTTGGTTGGTTGGTTTGGTTTGTTTTCCAGTGAAAATTTCAGAGTTTGACCTGATATTTTTGTCCTCTTGCTTTGAAATACATGAAAAGAGTTTCAGAATTCTTGCATCAAGTATTCAATGGACACTGTGTTCTTAAGATGGTATCAGAGAACAAATGACCTGAAAGAGGGGACAGATACAGAGCAGCCTGCTAAGCAGCATAGGAATCATCTGAGCAGTGTAGGGTAGTGTTGGTGTCGGAAGACAGGTCAGGTGAAGGCTGAAATTGGAGAACGTACGGATAGGGGAGGAGATGACCAAGAGATCACTAATAAGGCTGAGGGCAGGATGAAGGAGCCATGGAAAGAAGTGTCGTGGTAGACCTGATAGGCCAAAATGGGCTTATACATGTACTAGCTTGCCCAGACATATTTTCTGCTCTCCCTCTTCTGTTAAGGGAAGAAGCAACCACTTGAAAGAAGACAAAAGAACCTGGAGCCACCGAGTCTAAGGATTCTGGCCCGCCCAGACTTGTGTTGATCCTGTGGTAAAAAAGGTACGCATGTTTAGCTTGTGCCTGCCTCATACAAGGCCTATACTTTTCTCAAATTTGGGTAAAGCAAGTCTATGACTTTACCTAATATGGTCAAGCTTGGCTAACTGCCATTCTGATTGTCTATTTTGTGTCCAAAGTCCCATTAGTCTCAGCTACATTAATGAAAGGAAATAAGCAGGTAAACAGAATGTGTGCCATTGTATTTGTGCCTGCTTCTGTCTGCTTCTATTGCTCTCTTTTTCTGGCAGTATATAGCCTTACTGCCTTATTGCTTGCCTGGAAACTCCACTGTCTCTAGTTTGCTAAGAATAAGCTCTAAATGCCTCCATGCAATTGGCCTCCATAGCCAGTGTGACATTGTGCACATCGCAAGACATTCTGTCTTCACCTGAAAGTCTCCTGTCGAAACGGGAAGTCCTGGAGATACACAGATCATCCAGAGGAGCAAGGATAAAAGGTCAGAGATTGTCTACCTCCTTTCCCAGCACTCTGAAGCCTGGGAAGAATCAGAAGCCTTGGTGAAAAGACAGTAACAGAACTCCCTGAAAGTGTTTGGGTACTGTCTGAAGCTGTAGCTAGCCCCGTGAGTCAGGAGATAATATTTTGTGAGTTAATATTTAAAACCTTCTTGTGATTCACCATTGCCTTCTGCTATAAGCACAAAGAAGCTCCTTGAGTCCATCTAGTGGGAAAGCTGTATATTGACCACAAGGGGTATTTAGCCTCAAGAATCTTCTCTTCCAGTTCAATTATGTTTATATTTTTGCTGGTTATTTCTAGATACTATGTTATTATCTGTAAAACGTTTCCATGACCACGCAAAGAACCCATTATTATTAAAATTAGTGGTCGGAGGTGGTGAGAGTTTTGAATATCAAAATTAATAAACAATTTAATGTTGGAAAAAATACCATCTCACATTAATTAATTGCCCCATTACAAGAAGGGACAATGAAATTAAAGGACCAGAGGGTTCAGCTGAAAACCAGTTTGGCATGTAGGTGTGTGAGGAAGTTCAAGGATGCCAAAGTACTCTTGTTGGACAAAGTGGTGATGCACCACAGGGCAGGGGGTCTCCAGGGCTGCAGTAGCCAGGGAGGTGGCCTCAGAAACAGAAACCAAGCTGGTGAACTTTAGCAGTTAGCTTCAGTGGTAGCAGCTGAGGAGTTAAAAAAGAGTGATGGGCTGACACACTGCTGAGAAAACCAATAGGTGCTGCAATGTTTTCAGGGGATACATTTGCAACTAAAGCATAGATATTTTAATTAATTTATTTTCCATAAATATTTCTAATGTGTATGCATGCAACAGAGTACTAGAAACCAGAAATTAAGTCCTATGTGTCATGGTGGGCCTGGGTAGCCCAAAATAGGCTTATACATATCCTGGCTTGCCCAGGCATGTTTTTCTGCTCTCTCTCTCTCTCTCTCTGTTTTGGGAAGAAACAACTGCAGGAAAGAGGACAAAGAACCTGGAGCCACTGAGTCTAAGGACTCTGGCCTGCCCAGACTCGTTTTGCTCCTGTGGTAAACAAGACACACTTAGCTTGTGCCTGCCTCATGCTTTTACCCAAATTTGGTTAAAGCAAGCCTATAGTTTCACCTAGTATGGTTAAGCTTGGGTAACTGCCATTCTGATTGGCTATTCTATGTCCAAAGGTCCATTAGTCTTGGGCTCCATTGATAAAAGGAGATGAGCAGGTAACACAACGTGCTCTGCTGTTGTATTCGCGCCAGCTGCTGCCTGCTGCTGCTATTGTTCTCTGTCTCTGGCAATGATTCTGCCTTTGCCTTCTGCATCATTATGCTGCAACCAGCAGCTATAAGCTAGCTCTGCTGAACTTCCCTGAAACCACCTGCCTTGAGTTTACCAGGAATGGGCTTTAAATGCCTCCATGTAATTAGCCTGCACAGCCAGTGTGATGTTGTGCCAAGACTGCACATTGCAAGACATTCTGTCTACACCTGAAAGTCTCCTGCCAAGGCGGGAAGTCCTGGAGATACACAGATCATCCAGAGAAATCAGGACTAGGGCAGACATTGCCAGTTTCCTTTCACAAGCCCCCTGTAAACCCTGGTAAGAATCAGAAGTCTCAGCAGCTGACAAGACAGTAAGAGAATTCCCTGAAAGTATTTTGCGTACTATCTGAAGCTGTACCTAGCCCCGTAAGTCAGGAGATTAATATTTGTGAGTAAGTACTTAAAGCCCCTTGCCATTCACATAGCCCTCTGCCATAAGCAGAAAGAAGCTCCCTGAGTGCATCTAGTGGGCAAGCAGTATACTGACCACAAGCAGTATATTGACTGCAGGAACCTTCTCTTCCAGTTCCATTAATGTGTTATGGCTAGTTATTTCTGAATCTAGTTATTCCTCTGTATAATGTTTCCATGACTGTGCGGAA
>WAAF01012599.1:15546-30559 GCA_013400475.1 Tricholaema leucomelas
CTAAGGACAGGCTGAGAGAGTTGGGGCTCTGCAGCCTGGAGAAGAGAAGGCTTCGAGGAGACCTTAGAGTGGCTTTGCAGTACCTGAAGGGAGCCTACAGGAAGGCTGGGGAGGGACTATTGACAAGGTCTGGGAATGTCAGGACGAGGGGGAATGGGTTTAAGCTGGCAGAGGGGAGATTTAGACTGGATGTTAGGAGGAAGTTCTTTACAGTGAGAGTGGTAAGACACTGGCACAGGTTGCCCAGGGAGGTTGTGGATGCTTCCTCCCTGGAGGTGTTTAAGGCCAGGCTGGATGAGGCCTTGAGCAGCCTGCTCTAGTGGGAGGTGTCCCTGCCTATGGCAGGGGGTTGGAGCTGGATGATCCTTGAGGTCCCTTCCAAACTAAACCATTCTATGATTCTATGATTCTGGGAGTTTGTGAATGGCTGGTCCTGGCTTTTTTTGTTTGTTTGTTTTCCTTCCCTTGCCTTCATCCTGTTTATTACTTCTTCCTCTTTTGTTTTCTCCGTTAATTCCTATTCACATTTGCTCAATACAATTCACAAGAAGACAAAAAGATTGTCTGGGGATTCTTTAATTTGTGATTCAGTGGAGAGCACGAGAACATGATGTTCACAGGAGTGATCAAACACTGGCGTTTAGTGCTTATGACAGCTCAAGGTAAGCAATATCCTTCAGCCTGTTCTGCACCTACCTTTAAAGCAGGTGGAAGACTGGAAGGCAAAAGCACAGGATATATAAGGAATAACAGCAGCAGAATGCACCATTACCCCATGCAGAGATACAGGCTGGGGTCAGAGTGGCTGNTCTCAGGCAGCCAGCACCAGAACGAGAGGACACAGCCTCAAGCTACAGTAGGAGAAATTTAGGTTCGAGGTGAGGAGAAAGTTCTTCACTGAGAGAATCATTGGCTACTGGAATGGGCTGCCCAGGGAGGTGGTGGAGTCGCCGTCCCTGGAGCTGTTCAAGGCAGGATTGGACGTGGCACTTGGTGCCATGGTCTGGCCTTGAGCTCTGTGGTGAAGGGTTGGACTTGGTGGTCTGTGAGGTCTCTTCCAACCTTGGTGATACTGTGAGACTGTGAGACTGTGATTAAACTCTCCATCTTTTATCAAAGAGAAAACAAGCCAGTTCAGTAATAGGGTTGTGTCCTGGAAGACATCTACACACAAACCCAGCAGCAGCAGTGGAAGGATAGGAGCTGCTCAGTCACAGATCTGGAGCATCCAATGGTATGAACTGAACACCATTCACACACACAAACCCAGCAGCAGTAGTGGAAGGATGGGAGCTGCTCAGTCACAAATCTGGGGCATCCAATGGTATGAATTGAATTACCTGGCAAGGAGCACACTGAATGAACCAAGTAAACCCATCTGATCATAAAAGAAAGGCATTAAGGCAGTAAAGAGACTTTCTAGTAATGTGCTGCATGCTGAAAGGTGGTAGTACAAAACCAGCAGTGACCTGCATTTCACACAGGTTCAGAGGACAGTTCATGTGTAAGCTGTTCCTGCTGCAACTGTGGCTGAGTCTTGTGACCATGAGCCAGCAATGTGCTCTTGTGGCCAAGAGGACCAGTGCCATTCTGAGGTGTATTAGAAGGACTGTTGTTAGTAAAGAGAGTTGAGAGAAGTTCTCCTCTCCCTCTACTCTGTCCTGGTGAGACATCTGGAATACTGTGTCTAGTTCTGGGTCCCTCAATTCAAGGACCTCAGGAAACTGCTTGAAAGAGCCACAAAGATGATGAAGGGAATGGAACATCTCTGTTACAAAGAGAGCCTGATGGAGCTGGGGCTGTGCTGCTTGGAGAGGAGGAGACTGAGAGGTGACCTCATTTGTGTTTAGAAATATGTAAAGGGTGAATGACAAGAGGATGAGGCCAGGCTCTGTTCAGTGATGCCCAGTGACAGGACAAGGGGCAATGGGTGGAAGCTGAGGCATAGGAAGTTCCATATAAACATGAGGAGGAATTTCTTCACTGTGAGGGTGACAGAACACTGGAACAGGCTGCCCAGGGGGGTTGTGGAGACTCCCTCTCTCTGGAGGTACTCAAAATCTGCCTGGATGTATTCCTCTGTGATCTGGTCTAGGTGATGCTGATCTGGCAGGGGAGTTGGACTGGATGAGCTCTGGAGGTTCCTTCCAGCCCCTGACATTCTGTGACTCTGTGAGATAAATTATGCTTCCAGTTACACAAGTAAAACCCCTGCTCTCTTCAGACTGTTCTCACTGTAGAAATGTACTCTCCCATTGCTCACAACTGAGTTGTGCAGGTGTAAGTCAGTGGAACTCAGCAAACAAATCCGTGGATGACACTCCAGAAATAAAAGACTGCAGTTTGCTGTCCCTCAGCTGCCTTAACTCAGCAGGACTAATAATAATAAAAAGGAAAGGAAAAGTGAACTCCAGAACAGGCAGGTGTGACTCACACAGAGAATTCATCCACTGAGTAATGAAGTTTAATTTTACACACTTGCTTTTAAGAGTGAATTTTCTGCCTGTCTGTGAACAATCAGGTACATATTAGACCATTTCATTTAGTGAAGACACTCAGGGGTTTGACTCGGTCAATAAGAAGACTCATGGCCTTGAGCTGCCTTTCCACATGTGGCAACTGCTGCTGCTTCTGACAGTCTCACACTCCAGCCTGGAGGCATTTGGATCTTCATCTGAGGTAAAAGTACATGAATAAATAAAATAACAACAGCACTGAGTGTTTTCCTTGTGCTCAATCTTACAGTAAAACTTCAGGAAGGGTCTATTAATGAGACACACAACTTCAGGAGCATGGAGAGCAGGACCACTCTTAATTCTCCTTCCAAAGCAAATAACCACAGAATCATGGAATCAGTCAGGGTTGGAAGGAACCACAAGGATCATCTAGCTCTGACCCCTCTGTTATGGGCAGGGACACCTCACACTAGATCAGGTTGGCCAGAGCCTCATCCAGCCTGGCCTTAAACACGTTCAGGGATGAGGCTTCCACCACCTCCCTGGGCAATCGGTTCCAGGGTCTCACCACTCTCCTGCTGACGAACTACTTCCTAACCTCCAGTCTGAATCTACCCATTTCTAGGCTTTGCTTCATTCCCACCAGTCCTATCACCACCTGATAGCCTAAAAAGTCCCTCTCCAATTTCTTGTAGGTCCCTGTCAGATACTGAAAGACCACAAGCAGGTCACCTCAGAGCCTTCTCTCCAGACTGAACAGCCCCAACTCCCTCAGTCTCTCCTCATCGCAGGGCAGCTCCATCCCTCTGATCGTCCTCGTGGCCCTTCTCTGGACACCTTCCAGCACATCCATACCCCTCTTGGAATAGTGGCTACAGAACTAGATGCTGTGCTCCAGAACTGGATGCTGTACTCCAGGTGGGGTCTCACCAGTGTGGAGAAGAGGGAGAGGATCACTTCCCCCACCCTGCTGCCCACACTTCTCTTGCTGCTGCCCAAGCTCTGTTTGCTCTCTGTGCTGCAAGAGCACACTGACAGCTCATGTTGAGCTTCTCATCCACCACACTGACAGCTCATATTGAGCTTCCTGTGCACTACAAACCAACATTAAGTAGTTTCTTCAACTTTTAGAGTTTAAGAAAATCCATCACATTTTATGACATTAGCTCTGCTCCCACCAAGAACACCAGAAGTGTACTTTGATTTAGAGAATAAAAGAGGAAAGCACTGAATTAAATGTTCTATTTCCAAAAAATCTAAGCAATTATGGGGGAGGGGGAAAATAAGAGATCCAGTTTCATCCCATGACTCTTTCCAAATGGCACCCTGACTGTCAGAGCCCTCTTATCAATAAAGGTTATTTACAGGTGCCAGGGCATTTGAATCTAGGAAAATTTGCTATATTGCTGATCATGCTGTTCACTGTAAAACTTCACTCTTCTGACCTTGATGGTCAAGCTCCATCATGTTTTCCCTGGGTCTTGCTAATTACCTTACAAAGTAATTTTCTGGAGAACTGAATCTGATCCACAATCTTTTTAGCTCATCCTGCTACAGTCCAAAACCGTATTCCAAGTTTATATCTGCAGTTTAAACACAGCTTGAATCAGACATGCAATGGTCAAAATTGAAAGAGTAGGGCACTGGAGATAACAGAGAAGACAAAATTATTTCAATGAGAAAGGTAAATGACTTTTTTTTAGTCTTCTATATCCAGGGAAGTGGTGGAGTCACTGCCCCTGGAGGTGTTCAAGACAAGACTGGATGAGGCACTTAGTGCCATGGTCTAGATGACCAGATAGGGCTGGGTGCTAGGTTGGACTGGATGAGCTTGGAGGTCTCTTCCAACCTGGTTGATTCTATGATTCTAAAGGTGTCACAGGGATCTGATAGGTGTAGATCTACTGGAAGGTAGGAGTGCCCTGCAGAGGGACCTAGACAGGCTGGATGGGTGGAGAGAGGCCAGTGGGATGAGATCTAACAAGGTCAAGTGCAGCATTCTGCACTTTGGCCACAACCCCAAGCAGCACTACAGGCTGGGGACAGAGTGGCTGAGAGCAGCCAGGAAGAAAGGGACCTGGGAGTATCGGTAGAGGGTAGCTGAAGGTAAGCCAGCAGTGTGCCCAGGGGCCAAGAGAGCCAATGGCATCCTGGGCTGAATCAGGATCAGTGTGGCCAACAGGATGAGGGAGGTTATTCTGCCACTGTACTCAGCACTGCTGAGGCCACAACTTGAGTGCTGCAGCCAATTTTGAGCTCCTCAATTCAAGAGAGACGTTGAGGTGCTGGAAGGTGTTGAGAGAAGGGCAACAAAGCTGGTGAGGGGCCTGGAATATAAACCCTGTGATGAGAGGCTGAGGGAGCTGGGGGTGTGCAGCCTGCAGAAGAGGAGGCTCAGGGCAGACCTCATTGCTGTCTACAACTACCTGAAGGGAGGCTGTAGCCAGGTGGGGTTGGTCTCTTCTGTCAGGCAAGCAGCAACAGAAGAAGGGGACACAGCCTCAAGCTGTGCCAGGGGAGGTCTAGGCTGGATGTTAGGAGGAAGTTGTTGGCAGAGAGAGTGATTGGCATTGGAATGGGCTGCCCAGGGAGGTGGTGGTGTCGCTGTCCCTGGAGGTGTTCAAGCAAAGCCTGGATGAGGCACTTAGTGCCATGGTCTGGTTGACTGGACAGGGCTGGGTGCTAGGTTGGACTGGATGATCTTGGAGATCTCTCCCAACCTGCTTGATTCTATGATTCTATGATGTGTCATCAAGGTGGATGCCTTAATCATTCTGTCTTCCTCATAACTTAATTGCCTGTTTGGTGGACACAGACATAACACCTGAGCCCTTCGTCTGTATCATCCCACCTGTAAAGGAGTCATTAAGCTAATTTTCTGCTACTAGAACTAAAATTGGCCAGAAAAAAGTTTTCCAGGAAGATGATTTTTTGCCATCAGAACAACAGAATGGTCCAGAATCTTCTACCACTGTGTACTTACTGAAATAATAGATGAAGGGAAATTGTTGAATGCGATACTGTAGCTCACAAAGTATGAGACAACATCGAATTGGGACAGGACATGGAAATTAATCTGCAGGGGAAAAAAAAAACTCTCCTGTAGCCTGCAAATAGACAGAATGAATTCCAGCTGGATGAAATGATGAATGCCACAATACCAGTCTAGAAGGAAAGGTGTCTACTGAGGTTCTGAAAGACTTGGAAAATCCAGGACTGCCATTTCATCCCCTTCACCCGAAGCACAAATTTCCTTGGTGAGATAAGAGCTGCCTTCCTTAGTGGTAAACCAAAGCATTAATCCTTTTGATTCTCAGCTCTTAATTTGGAAACAATCTGGACATGGCCCAGTTGCTGCCCTGACAGCTGCATATATTCACATCCTTCCATCCATCTGCTGAGAGCTCAGACGTGCTTAGCCTCCTCCAGATCTGTGCATTCCTTTTCTGCTTATCCACGCTCTACCCTGACTCAGTAATTTGTGGAATTTCTATAGAGGGAAGGATTTTCTTTCTGATTCTCTGTTGTTTAGTGCCATGTTGCTCACATTTTAGGCTATTTTTGGTCAAATTCCAAATTTTCTATCCCTTTCCACTGATGCTCTACACAAAATCCTTGCAGCTTTCATTTTCTATCTTTAGCTTTCCTATTCCCAGGAAAGAAGCACGAGATCACTTTTGGAATAGATTTTGTATTGGTGATATTTGGAATTGGCTTCTGGCTTAACAGATTACCTCCTTGCACATTGAATCATAGAATCAAGCAGGATGGAAGAGACCTCCAAGATCATCCAGTCCAACCTAGCACCCAGCCCTGGTCAACCAACCAGACCAGGGCACTAAGTGCCTCATCCAGGCTTTTCTTCAACACCTCCAGGGACACCTCCCTGGGCAGCCCATTCCAATGCCAATCTCTCTCTCTGACAACAACTTCCTCCTAACATCCAGCCCAAACCTGACCTGGCACAACTTCAGACTGTATCCCCTTCTTCTGTTGCTGGTTGCCTGGCAGAAGACACCAACCCCACCTGGCCACAGCCTCCCTTCAGGTAGTTGTAGACAGCAGTGACCTCTGCCCTGGGCCACCTCTTCTCCAGGCTGCACACCCCCAGCTCCCTCAGCCTCTCCTCACAGGGCTGTGCTCCAGGCCCCTCACCAGCTTTGTCACCCTTCTCTGGACACCTTCCAGAATCTCAACATCTCTGTTGAATTGAGGAGCTCAGAACTGGACACAGCACTCAAGGTGTGGCCTGAGCAGTACTGAGCACAGGGGCAGAATAACCTCCCTTGTCCTGCTGGCCACACTGTTCCTGATCCAGACCAGGATGCCATTGGCTCCCCTGGGCACATTGTTGGCTCTTGTTCAGCTACTATCTACCATCAGTGTAGATCTGGAGAAGAGGAGGCTCAGGGCAGACCTTATTGCTGTCTACAGCTACCTGAGGGGTGGTTGTGGCCAGGAGGAGGTTGCTCTCTTCTCTCAGGCAGCCAGCACCAGAACAAGAGGACACAGCCTCAAGCTGTGCCAGGGGAAGTTTAGGCTCGAGGTGAGGAGAAAGTTCTTCAGTGAGAGAGTCATTGGCCACTGGAATGGGCTGCCCAGGGAGGTGGTGGAGTCGCCATCCCTGGAGCTGTTCAAGGCAGGATTGGACGTGGCACTTGGTGCCATGGTCTAGCCTTGAGCTCTGTGATAATAGGTTGGACTTGATGGTCCATGAGGTCTCTTCCAACCTTGGTAATACTGTGAGACTGTGAGACTTCACCAAGGGAGTTCCGAAGCATTAAAAAAGGCTGCCCCGGGAAGTGGTGGAGTCACCATCCCTGGAAGTCTACAAAGACCTGCAGGTGTGGTGCTTAAGGACATGTTTTAGTGGTGGACAGTTCAAGATTAGCAGTTTAATCCAACCTACACCTTTCTGAATCTATGAATTAATTAAACATCCCAGCAGAAGCTGGAATATTCCTCAAGGTAAGGTACCTCCATCATTTCCCTCAGGTTGTGCACGCAGACACACATTTATGCTTCAACACCGCTAGCATTCCAGTTCCTGCTGCCTTCCTCCTTAAAACCTCTTATGGAGACAGGCTGAGAAAGTTGGGGCTGTTCAGTTTGGAGAAGAAAAGCCTCCAAAGAGACCTTATTTTGGCCTTCCAGTATCTGAATGGGGCTACAAGAAAGCTGGGAAGGGACTTCTCAGGATGTCAGGTAGTGATAGCACTGGGGGGAATGGAGCAATACTAAAAGTGGGTAGATTCAGATTGGATATTAGGAAGAAGTCCTTCACCACAGGGGTGGTGAGACCCTGGAACAGGTTGCCCAGGGAGATGGTGGAAGCCTAATCCCTGCAAGATTTTAAAGCCAGGCTGGATGTGATTCTAAGCAACTTGATCTAGTGTGAGGTGTCCCTGACCTCGGCAGCGGGGGTTTAGACTGGATGTTAGGAGGAAGTTCTTTACAGTGAGGGTGGTGAGACACTGGCACAGGTTGCCCAGGGAGGTTGTGGCTGCTTCCTCCCTGGAGGTGTTTAAGGCCAGGCTGGATGAGGCCTTGAGCAGCCTGCTCTAGTGGGAGGTGTCCCTGCCTATGGCAGGGGGTTGGAGCTGGATGATCCTTGAGGTCCCTTCCAACCTAAACCATTCTATGATTCTATGATCCTTGGAATCCCTTCCAGCCCTGACAATTCTATGACTCTATGGTTCTCTGGCATGGCTTTGTTCAGTTTATCAGCCACACAGATAACCAGAACCAACTCTTTGAAAAGGTAGCATTTCCTTCACCCTCCACATTTTTCAAGAGGAACTGATATGCAGTCTGGAGCAGACTTGATTCAGCAGAAAGAACGAAGCAGGAAAGCAATAAAGCTTTAAGATCCTCAGAGCAGTGGTGGGTGTGAGCTTGTAAAGAAAGAAACCAACATGAAGTGTGCAATTTGGATCATACAATGAGTCAGGAAATAACAGTTTCACTTGGCTTGCTTCCTTTGTAGCTGAAAATACAACAAAGTGGTTTGTGTTTGTGGCTTTTTTTTTATTGTCAGGAAGATATTGGGGAAAAAATAGAGGGAATGAATAAAAAAGCAGTAAAGATAAACACAAGACTGCAATGAGGAAACGTTTTTAAATGTCTGAACTATGTTTTGCCTAACTGAGATAGATTTCTGTGGTAAAGGCTAAAAGATGGATGGGAAGGACAACAGTCTGCATATGCATGAAGACTGAAAACATCCAGGAGCTAAAGGAATTACCTAAGAGCTTTTTTAACATAGGCTCTATAGAACTGTAGAATTGTTTTGGTTGGAAAAAGACCTCTAAGATCATCCAGTTCAACCATCAACCCAACAGCACCATGGCTGTTGGGTGACAGCAGCACCTCCCTGGGCAGCCTGTTCCAATGCCTGACCACTCTTTCACAGCAGTGTTTCCTAACAGCAAAATAAAACTCCCCTGGCACAATTTCAGGCCATTTCCTCTCATTCTGTCACCTGATACTAGAGAGAAGAAATCAGCCCCATAGCGAAGGGCAAAAGGATTTGGGGGTCCCAGTGGATGGGAGGTTGACTGTGAGCCGGCAATATGTATTTGTGGCCAGGAGGGGCAATGCCGTTCTGAGGTCTATTAGAAGGGATGTAGCTAGTAGGGCAAGAGAGCTTCTCCTGCCCCTCTGCTCTGCCCTGGTGAGGCCACATCTGGAGTACTGTGTCCAGTTGTGAGCCTCCCAGTTCAAGAGGGACACAGAAGTGCTTCACAGGATAGAGGAAAGGACCCAAAGAGATCAAGTCCAGCCCTGCCAGAGCAGGACCACACAATCTAGCACAGATCACACAAGAACACATCCAGACAGGCCTTGAAAGTCTCCAGAGAAGGAGAGTGTCCAGCTCAGAGCTCAAAGATGCTGAAGGGGACAGAACATCTTTGTTATGAGGAGAGCCTGAGGGAGATGGGGCTGTGCTGCTTGGAGAGGAGGAGACTGAGAGGTGACCTCATCAATGGTTATCAATATGTGAGTGTCAGGAGGCTGGAGCCAGGCACTGCTCAGTGATGCCCAGTGACAGGACAAGGGGCAATGGGTGGAAGCCGAGGCATAAGAAGTTCCATATAAACACGGGGAGGAATTTCTTCACTGTGAGGGTGACAGAACACTGGAACAGGCTGCCCAGGGGGGTTGTGAAGTTTCCTTCTCTGGAGATACTCAAAACCTGGCTGGACACATTCCTGCATATCTGCTATAGGAGATCCTGCTCCGCAGGGGGGTTGGACTGGATGAGCTTCTGACATCCCTTGCACTCCCTGAAATTCTGTGACTCTGTGAGCTGCACTATGCCTCCAGTTACAAGTAAAACCCCTGCTCTCTTCAGACTGTGCTCACTGTAGAAATGTACTCCCCCATTGCTCAGAACCGAGTTGTGCAGGTGTAAGTCAGTGGAACACTGCAAACACGTCTGTGGATGACACTCCAGAAATAACAGACTGCAGTTTGCTGTAGCTGTAGAGAGCTATGAGGTCTCTCCTCAGTCTCCTCCAGACTAAACAATCCCAGTTCTCTCAGCAGCTCCTAAGCTCCATTCTCTCAACCCTTTACCAGCATTGTTGTCTTTCTCTGAACAGGCTCCAGCACCTCAGTGTTTGCACTTTGGCCACAACAACCCCAGGCAGTGCTACAGGCTGGGGACAGAGTGGCTGGAGAGAAGCCAGGAGGAAAGGGACTTGGGGGTGCTGGTAGATAGTAGCTGAAGATGAGGCAGCAGTGTGCCCCGGTGGCCAGGAGACCCAGTGGCATCCTGGGCTGGATCAGGAGCAGTGTGGCCAGTAGGACAAGAGAGGTTATTCTTCCCCTTTAGTCAGCACTGGTCAGGCCACACCTTGAGTACTGTGTCCAGTTCTGGGCTCCTCAATTCAACAGAGATGTTGAGGGAGTGGAAGGTGTCCAGAGAAGGGCAACAAAGCTGGTGAGGGGCCTGGAGCACAGCCCTGTGAGGAGAGGCTGAGGGAGCTGGGGGTGTGCAGCCTGCAGAAGAGGTGGCCCAGGGCAGAGCTCACTGCTGTCTACAACTACCTGAAGGGAGGCTGTGGCCAGGTGGGGTTGGTCTCTTCTCCCACACCAGAACAAGGGGACACAGTCTCAAGTTGTGTCAGGGGAGGTCTAGGCTGGATGTTAGGAGGAAGTTGTTGTCAGAGAGAGTGATTGGCATTGGAATGGGCTGCCCAGGGAGGGGGTGGAGTCACCATCCCTGGAGGTGTTCAAGTAAAGCCTGGATGGGGCACTTAGTGCCATGGTCTGGGTGATTGGCTAGGGCTGGGTGCTAGGTTGGACTGGATAAGCTTGGAGGTCTCTTCCAACCTGACTGACTCTATGATTCTGCATTTCTCTTGTAGCAATGGACCCAACACTAAACACAACATTGGAGGTGCAACCTCACCAGTGCTGTTAAGAGCCCTGCAAGTGAAAAAAAAAGAGAGCCATGAACTCTGCCAATGACTTTCCCAACTGCCTATTCTGCCCAGATACTGTGTGCAAATTGTAGCAGAAAGAGGAGTTAAGCATTCAGCTAATGTCTGGCATTCCATTTATCCCCCAGTCATGGAAACCTAAGAAATGCCCATCTGCTTTTTCCAGCTGTGTCTGAAAACTTTTCATTGTTCCAGAATAACGAGCTCAACCCTGTCCCCCACACAGCACCTGCCTACCTCACAAGGAAGATGAATTGCTTAGCTGCCTAGTCAGCAAGGTTACAATTGGGTAGCGCGGTATGAAGTGTTTAAGCAGCTTATCATCCATACACATGTACCCAAGTGCAAGATTTTCTCTATTTTGGAAGCATTTCAAATGGAAAATAATTTTGTGGGCTCAATTCTTCTCACACATGCACTTCAGAGCAGCAAAATTACATGTCTCTATAGTCCTCAAGGTAATTTCTCATGATTTACAGGAGGGAAACATGGAGGGGAAAAAGGAAAACTAAAAGGGACAGGATTACTATGGTAACATTCTGTGGAATTCATGCAGCAAAATCTCCTTACATCACACGGAAAAAAGACATCCAATTTGTTGCTTTCTGCTCCAAGAGCACCAGAGAATTTCCTCCTCCTCAGGGGAGACCTTATTGCTGTCTACAACTACCTGAGGGGTGGTTGTAGCCAGGGGGTGGTTGCTCTCTTCTCTCAGGCAGCCAGCACCAGAACAAGAGGACACAGCCTCAAGCTGTGCCAGGGGAAATTTAGGCTTGAGGTGAGGAGAAAGTTCTTCAGTGAGAGAGTCATTGGCCACTGGAATGGGCTGCCCAGGGAGGTGGTGGAGTCGCCGTCCCTGGAGCTGTTCAAGGCAGGATTGGACGTGGCACTTGGTGCCATGGTCTAGCCTTGAGCTCTGTGGTAAAGGGTTGGACTTGATGATCTGTAAGGTCTCATCCAACCTTGGTGATACTGTGAGACTGTGAGACTGTGATGTGGGTAGGACATTTTGTCAGACCATGCCTGGCTGTTCTCAACATACTCCCTATTCATCCATACAAAACACCATAACGCAGTGCTCTAAGCACACTAGAGGAAAGAGAAACACTATTTTGTGATTGCCATAATGGGGGATATCATAGAAGCAGAGAATCAAGCAGGTTGGAAGGGACCTCCAACATCATCCAGTCCACCCTAGCACCCAGCCCTGTCCAATCAACTAGACCATGGCACTAGACCATCACACGAAGTGCCTCGTCCAGGCTTTTCTTCAACACCTTCAGGGATGCCAACTCCACCACCTCCCTGGGCAGCCCATTCCAATGCCAATCACTCTCTCTGACAACTTCCTCCTAACATCCATCCTAGACTTCCCCTGCCACAACTTGAATCTGTGTCCCCTTCTTCTATTGCTGGTTGCCTGGCAGAAGAGACCAACCCCACCTGGCTACAAACTCCCTTCAGGTAGCTGCAGGCAGCAATGAGCTCTGCCCTGAGCCTCCTCTTCTGCAGGCTGCACACCCCCAGCTCCCTCAGCCTCTCCTCACAGGGCTGTGCTCCAGGCCCCTCAGCAGCTTTGTCACCCTTCTCTGGGCACCTTCCAGTACCTCAACATCTCTCTTGAATTGAGGAGCCCAGAACTGGACACAGCAAGCCCAGAACTGGACACAGCCCTTGCTCACTTCAGGGCTTGAACTCAATGGTTCATTAAGGTCCCTTTACAAGCCAAAAGATTCCAAGATTCTGATTTTTTTTTTAATGGATTTTCTTAGCCTTAGGAAAAAAAGTCAAATCAAACAAACAAAAAGGGTTAAAAAAAACAAATGCCCACAATTTTTGGAAGCTCAAGTTTTAGGGAGTTGGTCTCTTCTCCCAGGCAACCAGCAACAGAACAAGGGGACACAGTCTCAAATTGTGCCGGGGGAGGTCTAGGCTGGATGTTAGGAGGAAGTTGTTGGCAGAGAGAGTGATTGGCATTGGAATGGACTGCCCAGGGAGGTGGTGGAGTCACCGTCCCTGGGGGTGTTGAAGCAAAGCCTGGACGAGGTCCTTAGTGCCATGGTCTGGTTGACTGGACAGGGCTGGGTGCTAGGTTGGACTGGATGATCTTGGAGGTCTCTTCCAACCTGCTTGATTCGATTCTATTCTATTCTATTCCATGCGCTTTAATACACAACTGCAAGAGCAGAGGATGGAGGTAAAACTGAATGTCGAGTGACAGCCAACAACATCAAGTGAAGACAGAAAACAAGCTCAGCAGAAAGAGGGAACATTACAATGTGGTTAAGAAAAAAAGATAGCTGAGGAAGTTTGATCTTGCCTGACATCAGAACTGCAAGCCTCATGCTGTCATGAAATGAAGGCATTTTCTGCTCACCAGCCAAGCACACGAGAGACTCGCCTCTATGTATCACTACATTAGCTTTTACTCTTGCTATTCTGTTTTGCCAGAGACCCAGAAAACAGAGGTTTAAATAATGCCCAAAAGAAATTCAGAGCAAAGCACTGCAGGTAGAACCTATTAGTTCAGTGCACTACAGAAGTGGTGTGGTAGGATTATATCAATAGCACTGCTGTGCCACTGAATAAGAAGCTGCAACGAGGGATTGTGATGGTTTGGGTGTTACCCATCCACACACACACTTAAGAAAATCACCCAGACTAGACTCAGCCAAACTGGAAATTGAATGAAGCTTTATATTTACAGCTTAGCACCATATAAAAGCAGATATTTACAATCTATATAGCTCTAGACAAAAATATACAAGTAAAAAAGATGGTACAGAAACACAACAGACCTCCCAGAAACCAGAGTCCCCAGGAGGGGCTCTCAACCACCCTTCCACCTTCTCCCCACCCCTCTGCCTTACCCCAGACTTTGCCTTACGTTCAAGGTGAGTTTGGAGGGTCACCCAGGGGGGTTAGGAGGCAAAAAGATTAGTCAGGCAGCAAGTCAAAAAGAGAGAAGTTCAGCTCAAAGCCCAGAGTGCAACTCTGTTATCTGTGTTTGTGTTCTTGTTCTTATACATATCTCAGCAAGCCTATGAGTGCAGCAGACATCACCATTGTTTTCTTTTCACAGCCTAGAATCTAATTCTTCTCACCAAAATATCCCAGCTAGCTTCAAACTAGCACAGGGATACCTCATTTACAGATGTTGTCATCACCTTCACTAACCTTCCTCTTCTGTAATGCCACATGTTAAGGATCAAAGTTCCATATTATCCTAAAGAGATCAAAAAGCTGCATGTTCTGTTTCAGCAGCTAACCATAAGTCTCTCAACTCTATTATGGCTTCTACTAATGAAATTACACACAAATTGTCTTTTAGAGCTGGAGCATGTGAGATTGTCATCACTTTAAATCCCCAGCATCAAACTCATTTCTGTACTCCTTCAGCGATGTGAGAAGATGACTTCCTATAAAGAGGGAAAGAGGAAATGACACTAGAGCTGTGCAGGCTAAGGAAATCAACCAGATAAAAACCCAGTAGATTTTTAGGTTATCTCTTTGGATAATTCTTCCAGTCTGCCTTAATCTCACCCTTCTCCCCAGAGACGCCTCAGCCAGGCATGTTAAGTAGGAAGCACTCAGATTGTTAGTCAGCTTTCTGTTCTGGACTTCAGCAAAGCCTTTGACACTGTCTGCCACAAAAAGCTCCTGGCTAAACTGGCAGCTTGTGGCTTGGACAAATTCACTCTGTGCTGGGTCAGGAACTGGCTGGAAGGCCGAGCCCAGAGAGTTGTGGTGAATGGTGCCACATCCAGTTGGCAGCTGTCACTAGTGGTGTTCCCCAGGGATCAGTGCTA
The DNA here is from genome assembly GCA_013400475.1 of Tricholaema leucomelas. Lineage (NCBI taxonomy): Eukaryota > Metazoa > Chordata > Aves > Piciformes > Lybiidae > Tricholaema lacrymosa > Tricholaema leucomelas. The sequence goes on from WAAF01012599.1 coordinate 30,259, forward strand.
GGCCCAGTCCTGTTCAATATCTTTATTGATGATCTGGATGAGGGGATTGAGTCCAGCATCAGTAAGTTTGCAGATGACACCAAGCTAGGAGCAGGTGTGGTGTGGAGCTGTTGGAAGGTAGGAGAGCCCTGCAGGGGGACCTGGACAGGCTGGATGGGTGGGCAGAGGCCAATGGGATGAGATTTAACAAAGTCAAGTGCAGGGTTCTGCACTTTGGCCACAACAACCCCAAGCAACGCTACAGGCTGGGGACAGAGTGGCTGGAGAGCAGCCAGGAGGAAAGGGACCTGGGGGTACTGGT
>WAAF01012601.1:3513-33810 GCA_013400475.1 Tricholaema leucomelas
AGTGGTTGGGGGGTGTTGAGAGTTAAGAATATTTAGTTTAATAAACATATATTTTTATATAACCATCTCGCACCCATTGATTTCTTCCCTTCGCAACAAACAGGCGATAAGGGCAGAATTCCCCTCTGCCACACCCTTTATGGTCTTCAAGAGCTATTGAAAAATGTTCCCTCAAAAGTTTGATTTTAACCTTCTCTTAACAGAACCAAAAGAGATGGTGTTGCCCCTGTTCACTTGAAAGAACTCAAGATAATGGGAATTAGAGGAGAGAAACCAAGTTCTGAAGTCAATGTGGTTGCTGGATCTTTCTCATTTGTAAATAGGCTATAGTTCTTAGAGACACAGAAATCTTAGGAATGTACTTTTACAACACTGCTACAACATACCATAAAGTATGAACTAGTAACACTGAGGTAAATAATTATCATTCACACTTGATTTTACAGTAATCTGATAGATGCTACAGGAATATCAAAGGTGCTAGCTATTACTCATTTGCAGAGAAGTTTATCTTCTTGAAGTTGTTAAAAACTGTTTTTAGAAGTTGTGCATCTGGAAACCTTTAAAAATCTATCTTTTTCCTTCCTTGCCTCCGTGAGCCCATGGAGTCAAAAATAAAGTACAGTGTCTGCTCCAACATGTGTCCAGATTTGCAGTAGCTGTTACCACAATGTGGATATCTCAGCAGCCTTAATAGACTCCATAACACAGGTACTGTCCAAAATTCAGGAAAGTTAAGTGCACTGTACATAGCAGAGACATGTGCTTACACTAATAGCTACCAGAACCATCTGTCAGACTTTTTGTTTCATGACTCATGTGTCTCCTATTTAGCCATCATTCCCACATAGCTATTTCTTAGATGAGAGTCCATTACTCAAGTGAAACAATTCTGCTCTGTGTGTTCACTGTAGTGCTGTTATGGAGGGGTAATACATGCAAGATGATATCTTTAAAATTAATATTGTTTATTAATTTTGGTGTTCAGAACTCTCACAACCCCCAACTACTAATTTTAATAATGATTAAGCTCTCCTGCAATGGTCTTGGAGACATTATACAAAGGAATAACTAGATCTAGAAATAACTAGCAAAAATATGCAAACATTAATTGAACTGGAAGAGAAGGTTCCTGTGGCATATATGCTCCTTGCAGTCCATATACTGCTTGCCCACTAAAGGGACTCAGGGAGCTCCTTTCTGCTTATGGCAGAAAGCAATGGTGAATTACAAGAGGCTTTAAGTATTTACTCACAAAAATTAGTCTCCCAACTCTCAGGGCTAGCTACAGCTCCAGGCAGTACCCAAACACTTTCAGGGAATTCTGTTGGTATCTTCTTAGCTGCTAAGGTTTCTGATTCTTCTCAGACTTCACAGGGTGCTGGGGAAAGTAGGCAGTTGATCTCTGATCTGGTCCTGATTTCTCTGGACAATCTGTGTTTCCTTTCCAGGGATCCTCATCTTGACAGGTGTAGGCAGGATGTCTTGCAATGTGCAGTCTCAGCACAATGTCACGCTGGCTATGCAGGCTGATTGCATAGAGGCATTTAGAGCTTGTTCTTGGTAAACTCGAGGCAGGCAGCTTCCAGGCAGTTCAGGAGAGCTAGCTTGTAGCTTAGCTTAGCATGGCAAGATGCAATAAGGGAGTAAGGCAGTATACTGCCAGGAGCAGAGAGCAATAGCAGCAGGAAGCAGAAGAAAATCAAGCACAAATACAACAGTAGAGCATGTTGTGTTACCTGCTCATCTATTTTTATCAATATTGGAGACTTTGGATGCAGAATAGCCAAGAAATATGGCAGTTAGCCAAGCTTGACCATATTAAGTGAAACAAAGGCTTGTTTTATCTGACTTTGGGAAAAACATAGGCCTTGCATGAGGCAGGCACAAGCTAAACATGTATGCCTTGTTTACCGCAGGATATAAATGGGAGTAAAACAAGTCTGGACAAGCCAGGGTCTTTCAACTCATGGCTTAGTTCTGTATCCTTCTTTCACAACGCACTTTTCCCTTCCCCTACAAGTCTCTATGTCCCTTTTCCCAGGTTTTAGTTGCCTGATGATGAAAGTATAAAAAACATTTGCACATAGATGGTAAGTGACTTACTGTTACCTGTAATTATTGCTTTCATAAAATGACATACAAAGATACAGCTGAGTTAGTGCTTCTACAGCTCTTGTCTTGTCTAAAGAGACAAATATAATCAGAAGTTAATTGTGACTCCTTTTTTCTTTATCTTCTTTCCACTAAATTTTATTTTTCTCCTCTCCCCTCTGTTCACCAGCACATCATACTCCCCGTTCTGATTCCTTGTCACGTTTTCCTTTCATTGCATAGCCAGTCCTATGCTGTGCTGCTGAAATCTTCCTCCATTTCATATTATGTTTTTTTGGTTTTCATTTCCAGTTCTTCTGAAATTTCCTCTGTAGAAAAGATGTCTTCTGGTTTTCAAAGCTTTTCTGCTGCCTTCATTTTTTCCTATATTCTAAACAAATTAAAATCCCTTCACATTTAGTCAGAGGCATCCCTCACACTCATCCTCACAAGACTGATCTCACTAATAAATATTTTAGAAGTTATTATGGACATGTCGGTCATTCTTCCATAGTTCTTTGATTGACCAAGAGAACACAATTGCTACACATGACATGGACTACAGTTTCATAAAATTGGATAAAAATAACATAAATTTAAAATTAAAATATGGCCTAATAGTTTCACTGAAATAAAGTTTAAAACATTAATTTTCAAAATGTAAAACTTTCATCCAACATGTAAATGTATCAAAGGCATTTTTCATAAATGTGAAATATATTAGATCATTACAATAATACTCACTGGATAAGGAATTACTCACTGGATAAGGAATTGGCTGGATGGTCGCATGCAGAGGGTGGTGATCAATGGCACAATGTCCACCTGGCGACCGGTGACAAGTGGTGTTCCTCAGGGGTCAGTGCTGGGACCAGTGCTCTTTAACATCTTTGTCAGTGATATGGACAGAGGAATTGAGTGCACCCTCAGCAAGTTTGCAGATGACACCAAGCTGTGTGGCACAGCTGACTTGCTGGAGGGCAGGGATGCCATTCAGAGGGACCTGGACAGGCTGGAGAGGTGGGCCCAGGCCAACCTCATGACGTTTAACAAGGCCAAGTGTAAGGTCCTGCACCTGGGTCGGTGCAATCCCAGGCACAGATACAGGCTGGGTGATGAATGGCTGGAGAGCAGCCCTGAGGAGAAGGACCTGGGGGTCTGGGTCGACGAGAAGCTCAACATGAGCCGGCAGTGTGCACATGCAGCCCAGACAGCCAACCGAGTGCTGGGCTGCATCAAGAGAAGTGTGGCCAGCAGGGCAAGGGAGGTGATTCTCCCCCTTTACTCTGCTCTCGTCAGACCCCACCTGGAGTACTGTGTGCAGTTCTGGAGCCCCCAATACAAGAAGGACATGGAACTGCTGGAGCGGGTCCAAAGGAGAGCCACGAAGATGATCAGAGGGCTGGAGCACCTCTGCTATGAGGACAGGCTGAGAGAGTTGGGGCTCTTCAGCCTGGAGAGGAGAAGGCTTCGAGGAGACCTTATAGTGGCCTTCCAGTATTTGAAGGGAGCCTACAGGAAAGCTGGGGAGGGACTATTTACACGGTCTAGTAATGTTAGGACGAGGGGGAATGGGTTTAAGCTGGAAGAGGGGAGATTTAGACTGGATGTTAGGAGGAAGTTCTTTACAGTGAGGGTGGTAAGGCACTGGAACGGGTTGCCCAGGGAGGTTGTGGATGCTTCCTCCCTGGAGGTGTTTAAGGTCAGGCTGGATGAGGCCTTGGGCGAGCTGCTCTAGTGGGAGGTGTCCCTGCCTGTGGCAGGGGGTTGGAGCTGGATGATCCTTGAGGTCCCTTCCAACCTAAACCATTCTATGATTCTATGAATAAAACTTAGACTCATTAAAAAAAGAAAGAAACCTCATACAGGTATAGACATAGATAATATTAATACTGATACCTGTGCTGCAGCCTTTTCATCCTAAATTTGTCCTATTTAAGATCTTTTTGTGCAGAATGTGCCTTTAGACAGTAGTAATTTCTGCAGTTTGGAGGCCACATGCTAGACAACATTGGCAGAAACCAATACATTCTTGGTAAATTGCCTGATTGATTAAATCCCATTGACCTATGATAAAAATGTCAGGCTTGTTGTTTTCTTTTTTTTAAATCTTCTTCCCTTATAGTAAACAGTCTTTAATAAACGAGGGTAACAAACACTAAGATGCAAGCACAGAAGATCATTTGTTTCAAGATTCTCTGATCAAAAGATCACTGAACTGGCTTAAACTCTTTGAAAAAAGGTTAATGACCTTTTTGTAACCTCTCATATGCTGGTAAAAAAATAAAATAAGAAACAAAGGATTTTTTTTTTTTTTGTATTCTAATTAAATAGGAATTCCAACTGTGACTTGTAGACAGCGATTCATCATTTTGTTGGTATTTCACCTGGAAATGACTTCTCATTAAGAAAATTATGTAAGTAAAATGCAATAGTTACACTGATAAACCTTTAGTCATACTGAAATCTCAGTCCCAGACAGTTTGGTGGAATCAGTGGAAAAAAACAAACAAGATTTGGAAATATTTCAGAGAATATTACACATTCAGCTGCTGCCAATGAGTTTAATCATGTCAGCTAAATCAATAATAAATTTCTTGGTCCTTGATAACATTGCCAAACTGATTTCCAGCCAATTACTCTGTGGTTATCACAGATCTACTTCAAGCTGCAATCAAGATTTGAAGTTTCCTGAGCTGCTAGAATGTATGACCAAGATTTTTGTAAGGTATTACATAAAATGTCTTCCTCAAATATCCAAATTATCTAATTGTGTGAAATTATATGAGGTTACTTGAGTTTCACGGAACAAATCCTAGGTCAGTTACATCATCTTCATATTGACAACACCATTATTCTCCCGTTAGTTCAGAATTAAGAGTGTTCCTATGCAACAAAGTTTGGTCCAAAATATTTTACCACACCACAGTCCAGCCTCACACAATATTTTCTATCAGTTCATGCACATCTTGCTCACAATGATGTAATGCAACCAATTAACACACCACAATATTTTATACACTGTTTTCTGAGCAGTGAAGCCCAAATAGCCTTTTCTGTAAAACGTAATCATTTCTACGTGAAAAATTCACAAGGATCACTCTGAGTCCATTTATATCACAGTTGTCAAAATCTTGTTATAGGCAGCAATACCTTCAGAGTAAACATTCCAGTACTCTTTTACCTTATGATTAATAATATACTCCTAACAAAATGTCAGAAGTTAAAAAAAAAAACGTATCTTGGCAGGTCTAATTTTTGTGAGTCACTCTTCTACTTATTCAACAGAAGCTCCCTGTATTTGAAGTAGGTTTTGCACTAGGAGGTAGGGTGAACTGACATAGTGGGTTGTTAATTTTCTTTTACTCCTGATGACAATGTCATGCAACTGGGCATGAAATTTTTTCCATTATATGATAAAACAATGATCTAGTTACCTGTAAAGTAATACCAAGAAGCAGCAATAGATAAGTGGAGGACCCTGAACAAGTTCCAGTCCTTGTTCCTCCTAGTTCTATCCCAGAAGCCATCAGCCTTTGGATATCATAGTGAATCAGCAGGAACAGGCTTCCCAGGTCATCTCTGGGTCTGAGTGAAGTCACTGCCTGGAGGTAGGAAACATTATTGGATGCAGGGAAGGACCTTCTTAGTACTGTGAAAGACCAGGATTTTTACAGGGAACTAACTGCAGGGACTGGCCATCTTTGAGGACGGACAACCATGACAAATTAAAGACATAACTGCATCAGCTAGTGAGTAGGTAAAGTAATCTAGGAGGAAGGGTTTGAGCAGCTTTCCAACAGTGAGACCATGGATGACTGAACAGTCAGCTTGGGAAGTGTGTTACGTGTGTAAATGTATGTGTGCCTGAGTGCCCAAGCATGCATGTGTGTATGCATGCACACACACACATGAATGATATAGTCTGCAGTTGCAGTTGGTGAAAGGCTATGGCCTCAGGAGCTCTTATGCCCAGGTGCTGGCCATAAAGGATGCTGGTATCCAGTGACAGCTACTTGATGCATTTAGTGTTTAAGCCACACTGTCAATAGGGTCTTCATTACACACACACACACACACATATATATATATATATATATACACACACATATATGTTTGCACCAGTGGACTTCTACCCTCATACACAGAGAGGAACCAGAATGAGGCCATTTGCACTCTTTGTACTTGTTCGACTGTTCTGCATATCTGTCTAATATTTGTGACCAAACACTTGTGCCTCAGTCGTAATTCTGTTTAGACTGGGGATCATGATGATGTGGAATACTTGGCCTTCTTGGATACCAGAGTTTGGCAGTCTCTAACAAATAGAAGTTAATGCTAAAAATTATCAGAAATATGAGATGTGATCTTATAAAGAAGGAATTTTACCTTTATTCTAGAAAAATAAGGGGAAAATCAAGGAATAAATCATAACCATAAAGTATGCAATTTTTTATATTTTTTTATCATTCTTACATATTCTTTCTAGATTATGAACTGTCACTGTAGTCTTCTTTAATTTTCTTTATCTTTTCTTTCCCTCACTTACCTTAAAGAATGTAATCTATCTTTTATATATTTTTTCCCCTTGCTAATCCTAGAGACAAATTGGAGCCTCTTTGATGCTAGATATTAATGTATATTAAGATATATACAATGACAATGTGGTTGAAGCCACACTTGAAAGTTCTCTATAGCTCACAAGAGTTACAAGGATCAGGACAATTCACAGTATCTTCACCTTTCCTAGAAGTCAGCTTCCTGGACTACTGTTTATCTAAATATAACACTTTTAAAGATCCCTTGTGCATGTATTTCTTCTCCCTTCTTTTCTGATCTGTCTTTATTAATTTTTTTTCTCTTATAATACTACAGCTTCTCAGAATATGGCCACTGAACTAGTCCTTGTGAAATTTTGTGCTATATTATGCTAGTGTCCTACCAGTGTCTCACAAAATTCCAGAGATTTGTTCTTAGCAAAATACTCTGAATCCTGAATTCAATGAGATTAAAAACTCACTTTGCTTAAGGAACAGCTCATTATTGTGATTTTCAAATAATCTTTAAAGTTACTATTTTAAATATTTTTAGATCATGAAAATATCTAAGCTGCTTTATATTATACAATAATATTATAAATAATTTAGTAACTAAGATTAAAAGTAGTTTGTAGATAGACATAAAACTATTCCAGGTACAATGGAGGCAACACAGAAGGAAAAGACCAAACTGGAAAGTTTGATGTAAACATTTACTGCATTTTAATGCTTTAAATGAAAGACCTGTATTTGGCAAACTGCAAGTGAACTTCAAAAAATTAGTTTGGGAGAAAGCTAAAACCTTCCCAAGGTTATATTTCAAGGGAAAAAGAGAATGCAGAGTTTCAAAGATACAGAATTTTGTTGATATATTACATAAAATCACACTCAGATTTCTTGAGATTAAGGAAAATAAAAATAAAAGCATATAAAAATGATCTCCCACAAGAAGTTGTATAATATGTTATAGCTTTATAATGTAATAAAATATATCTCTTTCATTACATACATAACAAGTTCTTGAAATTATCTGTATAAAAAAACAAATAAAACTTTGTTAAAAGGAAATAAACCAACCAAAACATCAACAGCATCCTAGGCTTTTTATGTAAAAAATATTCAAGCAAAGTCAAACAGAATGATAGAATGATAGAATCAAGTAGGTTGGAAGAGACCTCCAAGATCATCCAGGTCAACCTATCACACAGCCCTAGCCAGTCAACTAGACCATGGCACTAAGTGCCTCATCCAGTCTTCTCTTGAACACCTCCAGAGATGGTGACTCCACCACCTCCCTGGGCAGCCCATTCCAAAGGCAAATCACTTTCTCTGTCAAGAACTTGCTCCTAACATCCAGCCTATACTTCCCTCGGCACAACTTGAGACTGTGTCCCATTGTTCTGTTGCTGGTTGCCTGGCAGAAGAGACCAACCCTCACCCTGGCTACAGCCTCCATTGTGGTACTTGTAGACAGCAATGACATCACCCCTGAGCCTCCTCTTCTCCAGGCTAAACAACCCCAGCTCCCTCAGCCTCTCCTCATAGGGTTTGTGTTCCAAGCCTCTCACCAGCTTTGTCATCCTTCTCTGGACACATTCCAGCACCTCAACATCCCTCTTCAATTGAGGAGCCTATAACTGGACACAGGACTCAAGGTATGGCCTGAGCAGAACTGAGTACAGGGGCAGAATAACCTTCCTTGTCCTGCTGGCCACACTGTTCCTAATACAGGCCAGAATGCCATTGGCACTCCTGGCCACCTAGGCATACTGCTGGCTCATCTTCAGCCTGCTATCTACCAGTACCCCCAGGTCCCTTTCTTCCTGCCTCTTCTTCAGCCACTCTGTCCCCAGCCTGTAGCACTGTTTGGGGTTGTTGTGGCCAAACTGTAGAACCCTGCACTTGGTGTTGTTAAATATCATCCCATTGGCCTCTGCTCACCCATCCAGCCTGTCCAGGTCCCTCTGCAGGGCTCTCCTACCTTCTAACAGATCCACATCTGCTCCTAGCTTGGTGTCATCTGCAAACTCACTGATGCTGGACTCAATCCCCTCATCCAGATCATCAATAAAGATATTGAACAGGCCTGGGCCCAGCCTTGATCCTTGGTGAACACCACTAGTGACTGGCTGCCAACTGGATGTGGCACCATTCACCACCACTCTCTGGGCCTGGACTTCCAGCCAGTTCTTGACACATTTCAGAGTGAATTTGTCCAAGCCATGAGCTGCCAGCTTGGCCAGGAGCTTGTTGTGGGAGATGGTGTCAAAGGCTTTGCTGAAGTCCAGGTAGACTACATCCACAGGCTTCCCCACACTCACCAGGTGGGTAACCTGATAATAAATGGAGATCAGGTTGGTGAGGCAGGACCTGCCCTTCCTAACATCAGGCTGGCTGGGCCTGATTCCTTGGCCATCCTGTAGGTGTTTTATGATGGCACTCAAGATGACCTGTTCCATGACGTTGCTCAGCACTGTCAGGCTGACAGGTCTGTAATTTCCCGGTTCCTCCTTCCAGCCCTTCTTGTGGATGGGCATCACACTGGCCAGCTTCCAGTGTCCAGAGACTTCTGCAGTGAGTCAGGACTGTTGATAAATGATGGAGAGCAGCTTGGCCAGCTCATCTGGCAGCTCCTTCAACACGCTAGGATGGATCCCATCTGGTCCCATGGACTTGTGGGAATCCAAGTGGCTCAGGAGGTCCTTTACTTCATCCTCCTTCATTACAAGGAGACTATACCAGTCCCTGACTCCATCTGCCAGCTCAGAAGGCCAGTTGTCCTGGAGACAACCTGTCCCACTATTGAAGACTGAGGCAAAGAAGGTGTTAAGCCCCTCTGCCTTTTCCTCATTCTTTGTTACTGTATTCCCCTCTCCATCTATTATGGACTGGAGGTTGTCCTTGCCTCTTCAGTTGCCATTAATATAATTATAGAAACAATTTTTATTCTTCTTAACAGCACTGGCCAGCCTAGTTTCTAAATGGGTTTTTGTCTCTCTATTTGTTTTTCCTGGAACACTTAGCAACATTCCTGAACTCTTCCTGTGATATGTCCCATTTTTTCCAAAGGTGATACACTTTTTTTTTCCCCTTAATCCCTTCAGAAGCTCCTTGCCCGTCCAGTCTGGCTGTCTCCCTCATCAGCTCATCTTTCAGCACATTTGGACAGCTGTTCCTGCACCTTCAAGATTTCTTTCTTGAAGTAGGTCCAACCTTCCTTGTCCTCTTGTTTTTTAAGGACTGTTTCCCAAGGAACTTTCCAAGTTAGTTCCTTACATAAGCCAAATGTATCTTATCACTTTCAGTACAAAATTCATACAATATGATACCCAACCTAGGCTGTAGTAACCATTAAATGGTTGAATTTGTGATTTTTAGGACAACAAAGAGACTGATTCTCAAACTCACTGGCCTGGAGTTGAGGAGATCAGACTTCAGTCTCCTCAAGGACCTGCTTGGTAGGGTATCACAGGATATAGCTTTCATGAGGAAAGGGCCCCAAGAAAGCTGGTTAGTATTGAAGGACCACTTCCTCTAGGCCCAGAAGTAATGAATTTCAACAAACACAAAGATGAGCAAGAGCATCAAGAGGCCTACATGGATGAATAGGGAGCTCCTGAAAGCTATTAGCTGCAAAACAAAAGCATTCAAAGGATAGAAACAGGGACAGGCAACTGGGGAGGAATACAAAGATATTATCAAAGCAGCCAGGTACCAGTTTAGGAAAATTAAGACCCAAATAGAAACAAATCTGCCTAGAGACTTCAAGGGTAACCAGTAAAGTTTTTAAAAGTATGCAATTACAAGAGGAAGAACAGGAAAAATGCTAGCCCTCTCCAGAAGGAAATATGGAACTTGGTTACATAGCATATGGAGAAGGTTGAGGTGCTCGATGTTTTTTTTTTGGTCTTCAACGGTAAAGGCTCTAAGCACCACATTCAAGTTACAGAAGGCAAGAGCAGGGACTGGGAGAATGAAGATTCACCTGCTGCAGGTTCAAGGGCATCTAATGAACCTTAAAGTGCACAAGTCCATGGAAACTGATTAGATCTATCTTTCGGTCCTGAGAGAATGTGCTAGTCTGAGCCTAGCTAGAATGTTTTGGTGAGAAGGACTAGATCATAGGCTGTGAAATGAAAACAATGGTGAGGTCTACTTCACTTACAGCCTTGCTGAGATGTGTATTAAAATTAAAAGCAAAACAGAGATAAGGTCACTTCACTTGGCACTCCACTCTGGGCTTTGCTCTCAGCTCTTTGCCTGCTGGGGAGCTCGGGGGCTGCTGGCTGAACTCCATCTTGCTTTCTAACCTCACCCTCCATTTGCTTTTTGGCTGATTCACCTTTGCTTCTTGATCCCCCTGGCTGAGACTCCATTCTTCCTTGGGACTGGGGTAAGGTTGAGAGGGGTAGGGGGAAGGTGAGAGGGTGGTTGAGAGCCCCTCCTGGGGACTCAGGTTTCTGGGAGGGGAGTTGTTTCTTTATTACCTTTTTACCTTGTATATTTCTGTCTATAACTGTATATACTGTAAATATCTGCGTGTATATTGTGCCAGCTGTAAATAATAAGCTTCATTCATATTTCCAGAGCTGACTGAATCTAGTCTGGGTAATTTCTAAAGTGTGGGGGACACCCAAACCACCACAGAGAAGTAGCAGATGAAGTTGCAAAGTCACTTCCTATCATATTTGAAAAGTTGTGGCTGTCCAGTGAAGTTCCAGCTAGTTGAAAACGGGAAACATAAATTATATTTTCAAAAACTGAGACAAAGAAGACCCAGGGAACTATAGGCCAGTTGGTCACATATCAGTGCCTGTCAAGATAATGGAGCCTATCTTCCTGAAGACTCTGTTAGGGCACATGGAAAATGAGAAGGTGGTTGGTGGCAACTAGCATGATTTCGTCAATGGCAAATCTTACCTGACAAATTTGGTGGCTTTTTATGATGGGGTCACAGTATCACTGGTTAAGGGAAGAGGAAGTGATGTCATCTTCCTGGACTTGTGCAAAGTTTTCAACACTCTCTTACTTTGGAGACATCCTGATATCTATATTGACCATCCTATCCATCCATTCATACATTTGTAGAAGGCTATCACATTAGTCAGACGTGACTTCTGCTTAATGAATCTATGCTCACTACTTCTGATAATCTTCTTTTCCTCCACGTTTTGAAATGATGTTCAGAAAAGCTGTTCCTTCATCTTTCCAGGGATGGAAGTGAGGCTGACTGACCTGCAGTTTTCTGGATCTTCTTTCTTGCCCCTTTGAAAGACTGAAGTGATGCTGGTTTTCTTACAGTCCTTAGGCATAATGCCTTTTTTTCTGGGACCTTTCAAACATGATTGAGGGTGTCCCAGCAATAGCTTCTGCCACCTCTCCCGTCACTCAAGAGATCACATGGAGATCCATGGATTTGTTCATATCCAGTTTATCTAACTGATCTCTAACTGATCCTCCTCAATGAAAAGAAAGTCTTTCTTCCTCCTGTTTTCTCAAAGTCAGGAACTCCCAGAGGCTGAACTGAGCATTAAAGACTGAAGCAAAGAAGACATTTAGTAACTCTGTCTTCTCTGCTTCCTTTGTCACCTTTTCTCCTACCTTGTTCAACAGCCAGGCCATATTTTCTCTAGTTTTATTTTTGCCTCCAGTATATACCTAAGGAAATTCTTACTGTTGACCTTGATGTCCCCAGCCAGGTTCAGTTCCAAGGAGACTTTTGCTTTCCTTGTTTCAGCATTGCATACTCTGACTACATTCTTGCAGTCTCCCCATGTGGTCAGTCCCTTCCTCCACATACTGTAAACTTTCTTCTTCCATTTGAGATTTTTCAGTTGCTTCCCTCTCAACCATGCAGGTCTCCTGCTTCCCTTGCCTGATTTCTTGCTTTTATACTGATCCTGAGCCTGGAGGAAGCAGTTCTTGAATATTAAACAGCTATATTGAGCACAATCTACCTTCCAGTGCTGTAACCAAAGGGATTTCTCTAAGCAGTTTCTTGAAGATGACAAAGTTAGCTCTCCTGAAGTTCAAGGTTTCAATCCTATTTGTTGTTTTGTGCATACTGCCCATGATCCTGAGTACTCTGTTTTCTCATGATCATAACCACCATTGCTACTCTCAACCCTAATATCCTCCACCAGTCTCTCTCTGTCAGCACTAGGTCCAGTAGTACGCCTCCCTTTGGTAGCTTCTCCAACAGCTTTATGGTATTTTCCATTTCCGTTTGAATGTTCATCCAATGTTAAGAGAGAGATTTATGCTGATAGCATAGTCAACTGAAATTCACAAAAAGAATTTAATGATCTTAGATAAATATTTTCGTTGTGCTTGTAAGTTAATGTGAATATGACATTCTCTGTAACACTGAATTTTTGAACTGAGCATGTTGTTTAAAAGAGAAAATTATATTTGTTTAACACTGTCAAGATAGGCTACAAAATATTCTCCCAGCCACTTTTGCCTGCCTTTACCTTGTCATGGAAGGCCAAAATAGGCCAAATTAGGCCTGAACATGTCCTGGCTTGCCCAGACATGTTTTCTGCTCTCTCTCTTCCTGTTGATGGGGGAAGCAACTACGTGAGAGGAGGACAGAAGGCCTGGTGTCTCTGTGTCTGTCCAAACTTGTTTACAGGGAACCCACATGTGTTTATACACTTGTTTGGGTTCTGTCCTGAAAAGTAAAAGCAAGTAAACCCTGATTTCACATAATATGATTAAGCTTGGCAAAGTGCCATTCTGATTGGCTGATCTGTATCTAAAGACTCATTAGCCTTGGGATGTATTGATAAAAAGAGATGCACAGGCAGAAACAATGTGCTGATGCCATTGCTGATGCCATTGCTTTTGCATTAATCTGCTCCCTACTTCTGGCAGTGCCTCTGCCTTACTACTGCTGTATCCTGCAATGCTCTGCTAAGCTATAAGCTAGCTCTGCTGCATAATAACAAGCCCTGATACTTTGATCTTGTCTACCTGGAAACTGCTTCGAGTTTACCAGGGAGTAGGCTTAGGATCCTTAACACATGATAGGATTGCTTAGCCAGTGCAACATTGTGGACTTCTGCACATCTGCAAGACATCTTGCCTACACCTGCAAGTCTTCTGCCAAGACGAGGAGCCCTGAAAGGGACACAGATCATCCAAGAGTAACCAGGATCAGGTTAGAGATCATCTGCCTTTCTCCCAGCACTCTTGCTAAGAGCCTGGGATGATCAGAAGCTTCTCATTGGCTGACAAGACACTGATGGAATTCTCTGCAAGTGTTTGGGTGCTCTCTGGGAACTGTAGTTAGCCTGGAAGTCTGGAGGATAACTTCTGTGAGTAAATACTCAAAAGCCTCTTTAGGAAATCCTTAGCAAAACTCTGTAAATTCTCTAACTGAATCCAAGCCTTAGCAGTAAGGAGCTTCCTGAGTCCATCTAGTGGGCAAAGAGTATAATTAACTGCAAGACCCTCTTTCCAGTTCAATTAAGTTTAATGTTTGTATTTTGCTAGTTATTTCTTAAATGTTCCAGATTCTGCCTTTATCCTATGTATAATGTTTCCATGACCATTGTAAAGAACCTGGTATTATTATTAAAAATTATTGGGTGGATAGGGAGAGTCCTGAATATCAAATTTAATAAAAAATATTAATTTGGAAAAAAAATACCATCTCACATTCAATTAATTACCTTGCACAACATACCTTCAGTGAGAAATAAATGCCATCACTGTCTCAGTGAAAATCCGGATTATAATCTCATATAAATGATCCAGAAACAAGTCAAAGGCTTCCTATTACTTTTAAGTGAGTGGATTCTCTCTTTATCCTAGAAGGACTGTAAGAGAAAAGTGGATTCACCTACCCAATGGTTGAGCCCTATTATAGCATACTATGGATTAGTAGTCAGAGCAAGTGACATTTTTAAGGATGAAATCCTTTGCAATACAATTGGCATCTACCTTGAATTAACAGAATTTAAAGATGAAAGACAGAGAAAGAGTAAGACAAAAGCTCCATTAGCTTAATCAACTTACCTTCTTCTCATGAATTGTGCATCTTACAAACACAATCTCTGGAGGACTGTGCAGCCTGGTTTTAGGTGTACCAAAGTGCTAGAGCTTCCATCACTCCTCTGGAATCTCTCGATGCTGATAATTGGCTTATGAAAGCCAATGCTGTGTGTGGTGATTTGGACGTTACTCGCCTCCCCACACTTTGGAAATCACCCAGACTAGACTCAGCTGGCTCTGGAAATTTGAATGAAGCTTATATTTACAGCTTAGCACAATATACAAGCAGGTATTTACAGTATATACATTTATATACCAAAATATACAAGGTAAAAGGTAATACAAAGACACAACACCTCTCCCAGAAACCTGAGTTCCCGGGAGGGGCTCCCAACCACCCTTCCACTCCTCTACTTTACCCCAGACATTACCTTGTGCCCCAAGAAAGAATGGAGGGTCAGCCAGGAAGGTTAGGAAGCAAGCGAATTAATCAGACAGACAGAGTGTGAGGTTAGAGAGAAAATGCAGCCCACAGCCTGAGCAAAGAGTGGCTCCGTTATCTGCGTTTGGATTCTTGTTCTTATGCATCTCAGCAAGCCTATGAGTGAAGTAGACATCATCATTGTTTACCTTTCACAGCCTGTGATCTAATCCTTCTCACCAAAACATTCTAGTTAGCTTCAAATTAGCACACTGTGGTGCTAAAATGCTGAAGAGTAATGTTAAATTTCCCACCTTTAATTTTATTTCTGTAATTCAATCTGATTTCACAGCAGTAAGATTTAGTGAAGGTTTTTAACTTGCATTCAGTCTTGCCTGAGTCCTCTCATCAAATGCTTAGTAGAAGTCTATAGGTCTTCAATATAAACTTCTGTTACCTAAAAATTTCTTTAAATATTGTTTAAAAATATGACAATCTTAAAGACAAATGGATTGTCAAAATTATGGAATATTCTATCATTGGAAAACCATTCAGAAGAAGAAATAAATACATGAGGAATAAGAATACACAAGGAATTTTCTTTGTACTTGTCAAAAATGGTATAAATCTCTCACTGGATTTAGTTTATGTGTACTACATTGACAGAGCATACTACCCAGTGCAAGTGTTCAGTGTCACTGGAGTGTTGTCTTGAACTTTCAGCACTGCAATTTACCTTACATGAAGTTAGATTTTTATTTTTTTTTTGTATAAAATACCTTTATCAGAAAAAAAATTAGTTCACTGGCATTGTATTTTGTAATGACAGACCTGCTTTTCCCTAGACCGGCTTAACAGCTGCCTTGCTATCTGTGGGAACAACAGGTCAGTTAACTACTCAGTTAGATCAAGTCTCTGTCTTTCATATCATGGGAAAGCCATCTTCTGTTACAAATTATTTGTCCTTTTTGAAAAAAAAATACATTAATGGAAACATGAAGCAACCCTACCAGTATGTCTACACTGACCAATGGAGTTCCATGAAAATATGCTAGCTTGATCTGAGTATCTCCTTGAGCAGTTATGCAATGCTAATAAACCCCATTGCTATATCTTTTTCTCTATTAAAACAAAACTAAACATAACCCCCACCAGAACAAACACAAACAAAAAGCCAACCAATAAACAAAATAACAACACAAACAAAAAAAATCCCAAAGGAAAATAAAACACAAACACCAAAAAAACCTGAAAAACACTTATAATACCATTGTCTTACATTAAGGATTAAATGAAACCGTGGTTTTGTTGGTCTGGATTTTATTATTTTCCCTTAAAGTCTGCATTTTTCCAGAATGAGAAATCAATTTCTTGTCCTGGCTATGACCTAAAACTGTCTTATTAGCCAGCTTCACTTATTCTTGTTTTGTTTCTTGTATCTCTGTCAGTGGAAATAAGCTACACAAAAGCCAGATTCTACACACAGAAAATTACAGCTTTCTTCCGAAGACAGAAATGCCTACCACCCTGTCACTGTTTAACATTTCAGGGCAAAAAAACCTCAGGACAGGATTTGGATTATTTGCCTTTCCCCTCCCTCTTCCCCCTCATGGAAATGGTAGGCAGAGGAGGCAAAAAAAAGGACCCGCATGGAATTGAAAGTTAAGAAAGCAATTTGAACAGATAATAAAAGGTATTAAGGAAAACAAGATGTACAGGGAGATTGAGGGAGAGGATATATACAGAGATATACAAAATCCAGACTCAGATGGCAATGTATTTCCCCACAACGTGTAGATGCAGACCTGAAACACGTGGGAGGAGGCCTTACTACATGGAAGATTCCAGTAACCAGCAACAGTTCCCAGGCAGGCAGCAAGGCAAAAGGGAAAAGTGTGCAAAGGAACCTCCTGTCCCTTTCATTAGAGGATTTGCAGGAAAGGGCAGGGAATAATATGACTCAATGACCCCACTAGAGTGCTAGGGTCCACCTGCCCACCTGTTAACCCTTAAACCATAACTTTCCGCACCTTATTCCATCCCATTTCCTGCCACACTCATTCATCAAATTAGTAACTGTCTTTATATAGAGATCAGTAGAGTTCAGATTGCAGGTCATTCTTCATCCTGGCTGTCTCCCAGGGCAGTCTGTCTCTCAGCTTCAGACTGGCACAGGTTGTGTTCAAGCAGGGCAAGAATATGAAGGAGATCAGGAAACAGTCCTTCTCTTAGCAGGTGAAATGTTATAGGGTTCCTCAAGATTCATGCTTGTGTGCTGTGGGTTTGTCCTGGATCTTCTGGATGCCACATTGCTAGCTAGAGAAGAAACTTTTAACAACTTATAGCTATTATGCATTAATTAATATTATACACTCTGAAACGGAACTCTCTTAGCTGGAGTAAAATTCCTTTGTGGGACACACTGGATTTCATCATTTCTTGCATCACCCATCAAATGTGTCCAGGACCTTCAGCAGATACCACCCCTTGGATAGGTTTGTCCCCACCTGAAGGAGAAGAAATCCACATAGTTTTCCCCAATAAATTCCTCTCACTAACAACAGGAACTCCGTCTCATTTTGCTACGTGCAATAGGTCTGACTGAGCAGGACAAACTAGGTTAGCAGATCCTCCACTATTTATCAACCAAGTGGCTTGTGCTACATGTTTGTACCAGTTTTAAAAAGTTACGTTCCCATTGTTTTCAGGGTACTCTTCGGTAAGCCATTGTAGTGCTCAATCTTTCCTGAAGCTGGTGCATGGTAAGGTATATGATATATCCACTCAATCATAGGAACACAGGATTGTAGAATGCTTTGAGTTGGAAGAGACCTATGTTCTTTGGCTCAGTTGCTTATATGTTTACTCCTGAAATGATACCCATTATCTGATTCTATCCTCTTTGGTGTACCATGTTGCCACGGGACTTGTGTTACTGGCAGTAGCATGAAGCACAGGATATGTCTCCAGTCATCCAAAGCTTGTGGCTACCATCATCAGTACAAATCAAAGAAGAGTGATGTAATCAATCTGCCATGCCTGTTAGAAGGGGTAATTAATTAATGCGAGATGATATTTTCCAAAATTTCCAAAATAAACATATTGTTTATTAATCTCGATATTCAAAACTCTTGCCACCCCACTAACTTTAATAATAATCAGTTCTTGCATGGTCACAGAAACATTTTACAGATAATAACTATACCTAGAAATAACTTGCAAAAATATAAACATTAACTGGACTGGAAGCGGCCAAATACCACTTATAGTCAATATACTGCTTCCCCACTAGATGGATTCAAGGAGCTCCTTTCTGCTTATGTCAGAAGGCCATGGTGAATCACAAAGAGGCTTTAAATATTTACTCATAAAATATTATCTCCTGATTTGTGGGGCTAGCTACAGCTTCAAACAGTACCCAAATGCTTTCAGGGAATTCTGTCTTGTTGGCAGATGAGACTTGATTCTTTCCAGGCTTCTGGAGAAAGGAAGCAGACAATCTCTGACCTGGTCCTCTGGATGATCTGTGTATCTCCAGGACTTTCTGTCTTGGCAGGAGACTTTGAGGTGTAGGCATAACGTCTTGAGATGTGCAATCTTAGCGTGATGTCACACTGGCTATGCAGGCTGATCACTTGGAGGCATTTAGAGTCTGTTCCCGGTAAACTCATGGCAGTGGAGTTTCCAGGCAAACAGTAAAGCAGTAAGCAATGGCAGCAAGAAACAGCAGGCATGAATAGAACAGCAGAGCACCTACGTTTACCTGTGTAATTTTTTTTATCAGTGTGGGCCAAGACTAACGGGCCTTTGGACACAGAATAGCCAATCAGAATGGCAGTTATCCAAGCTTGATCATATTAGGTGAAGCCATAGGCTTGCTTTACCCAAATTTGGGAGAAGCACAGGCCTTGCACAAGGCAGGCACAAGATAAATGTGTGTACCTTGTTTACCACAGGACCAAGATAAGTCTGGACAGGCCAGAGTCCTTAGACTTAGTGGCTCCAGGTTCTTTTATCTTCTTTCTTGCAGTTGCTTCTCCCTGAAGCCAAAGGAGGGAGAGCAGAAAAACATGCCTGTGCAAACCAGGACACGTATAAGCCCATTTTAGGCCATCAGGCCTACTATGACAATGCCTCCCCATTATATTTCAACCATTGTCCCCCATACCACAAATGTTTTATCTGTTTAGGTTGCTTTATAGCAGCACATATGTCATAGCCATGGACAGCCTGTGCAATAGCATCTATAGTTATATCCACTAATTGGTCACAAGCCCATTGGTATGTGGAATCTCTTCCTTGGTGACCAGAAGAGTCATGGGCCCACCAAGCTAAGAACACACTTCACATCTGTGTTTCCAATCCAAAACTGTTTGGGAGACTTTAGCTGCCAAATATGCTTGATGATTATATTGGTGTTCTTCAATGGCTTGGCTTTTAGGTATGTGGGCATCTATGTCAGTGTCTCCAGATGGACAGCCGTGTCTTGTCACAAGTCAGTAGTCAGTTTTCCTTTTTGGTCAAATCATCCTGTTTCCATTCCTTCAGCTCTGCCCTTCCCCACCCCCACCCCCGTTCCCAAGACATTTGCTACCATCCTTGAGCTAGTGCAGAGGTAAAGTACTGGTACTGGCCACTTCTCCCACACAGCTATCTCCAGGGCCAGCTGGATGACTTTTACCTTCATAAATTGGATTGATTCACCTCCATCCCTTACTTCTGCAACTCTCCGTGTAGGAATCCAAATGGCAGATTTCTATCTCTGTTGACTTCCTACAAGACAACAAGATCCATCTGTGAAGAAAGCATATTTCTTTTCATAATTTGAGAGATCATTATGGTGGGGCTTCCTCAGCATGGGTCACTGTCTCATCTAGAGGCATTCCAAAGTCTGTACCCTCTGGCCATTTCATTATTAATCCCAACATACCAGGGCAATCAAGGCTCTCCATTTGAGCTTACAGAGTCATCAGAGTAAACTACTTATTTCAAGTGGCATCTGTTGCATGGTGTGGAGATGCACCCTTCCCTTTAAACATTCAGGTCAGAACTGGTAGTCTGGGTACCAAAAGGAACTGTGACTCTATTCCAATCACCTTGGAAGCAGCTCAAACTCCCTCATAGGCAGACAGTATTTCCTTTTCTGCTATCGTATAATTAGCCTCTGAGCCTTTGTTTCTTGTATTTTAGAATCCAAACATGTGGTCTCATGTTTCCCCTGGTGCTTTCTGCCATAGGCTCCAGATAAGACCATTGTTTCTGGCTGTAATATAAAGTACATCCTTAATCTCTGCTCCAGTTTGGACAGGTCCTAAGGCCATAGCATGAAATACTTCTTGTTTTATTTGTTCCGATGCTGCTTGTTATTCAGGTCACTGTAACTCCTGAGATAGTTATGGGTTCTGCCCCTCTCTAATTCAAAGGTATTGGTGTGCATTGTGCACCCATGTCTACCAAGGCTCTGTACTTCTTTATTTCTAATGTCAAACCCAGGCCGTCAAACTCATACATACCAGTATACTCAGTTATCTCTCTTCACCACCTGGCTGGAGATAGGGGCCCTCTAACACTAAGCAGTGTCCACAAATGACACGTGAACTTGTGTCATGGTCGGGGAAATCTATTCTATTTAGATCTGTCTCCAAAGACCATCTACGTGGCCAAATGGAATCTTCTTGGGAAACTGAGGCAATCACTCTCCTGGAAAAATTAGCTCTAGTGTTGCCACCTTGCAATTCCTGTACTCTTGCCCAGACAGCAGAAGTGGGTTGGCCATGCCACATTTCCATGCTCTCACCATGGTCACACAAGGCTTTCCACAGTGACTCTCATGTTAACACTTGCCCAGCTTGACCTGGTCTCATAGGAAGACATATATTTCTAATGGCTGAGATACAGATCCATTCAGAAGAGGAGGTGTTATTCCCCTTCTCCAGTTTGGACACTGATGCCTTAATCTCCTTCATGGCCTCAGCCAGAGTCTCTGTGTTTGAGACCTAAACCAACTGTGAGACACTGTCTTTGAATTGTCTTGGTTGGCAAATATGCTGACAGTTGAGTGGTTTCCACTGTCTCCTCTCAAGATCCTTCCTCCCAAAGTGTGGGCATATATAGGAGTGGCACACTGAATGAGCTTCTTTATGAGATACCTTTGGCATGGCACCTCATCAGAGTCCAAAGAGATCTGGCTATTCCCATAATTATTTCTCAAATAGCCACCTCTCTTAAACACTTGATATGCTGCTCTATGGTATTGCACTTTGGGGGGTGCCATATTATATTGTCTTTGGAAGGACAATGGTGTTTCACAGCAGCAAGTGGATGTCCTCAGAGGGTGTGGGTGCCATCCAGCCTTCCTAGATGCTTATCAATACCCCCATCTCTGGACAGTGATCCCAGTTGCTTGGCCTCTTTGTCCTCGAACTCTAAGGTTTCAGCTCAAATGTCCCAGCATAGCAATAACCATGACACTAAATGTTCACCACTACCCCATATATAATCCTGTCTGACATGCCAAAGTTCTTTTCTGTGTGTAATCATAATCACCTGAATATCTGAATCGCTGTCTCCTTGACGTCTGTCAGACTTGCTGGGCCCCTCAGATTCATTTTCCCTTACTTCGTTGTCTGACCCACTATCTCTAATGAGTCAGTTTGATTTCTGCATCTGCTTTCTGTGGATCATAACCAGTGTAAGCTGAGCCATGCTTTTGAGACCATAGATTGTCATAAAACACCATTTAAATTAATTACTGACCAGTATTGAAACATTAATGGAAAATTACTTATTATCCTGATATCAGCTAATTAGGATGAGCTTGACAATATTTGTTTACAAGGAAAGATCATAGAAACATTTTTAATGTCATATCCTAAAATATCACAGATAAGATAGTGGGAATAATTACCTATGATTCAAGAAAAGGAGACAACATCGAGAAGCAAAAGAAGCAGAAACAGTGAATATATTTTTCAAATTATTATGATGATCATTCTGTGTCAGTATAGGAATCAGATATTAATAAAAGACAGCATAGAAGGGGACAGTATGCTTATCTGTCTGTTTTCTCACCCCTCAAAAAGAGCATTTTCTACTGCATATGTGTATGTGCGTCCAAATGCACATATCTTCACCTATTCAAACATCTCTGCAATGATTTAAAATGCCACTGCCACAGCAGAGTTCTAACAGTGCAGCTAATCCCTTGGTCATATTTCAAATAATAAAGACATGTCTAAAGCATGATAGTGCATGAGACAAAACCATGCAATACCGTACTTCTAAAGAAGGCCCACAGAAGATGGATAAAAATATTAGCTGAATTCCGTGTGCCCATTGTTCTGGTTGGTGTTAAAAACTGCAATTTGCCAATAACAGACAACTCATACACATTATTTCTGCCTGAAATTTGGCATTTATGCAGGCACATAGCATCAGGTATATGCTTACAAAGTCATAGAATCATAGAAGCATAGAATCAATGAGGTTGGAAGAGACCTCCAACGTCATCCAGTCCAACCTAGCACCCAACCCTAGCCAATCAATTACACCATGACACTAAGTGCCTCATCCAGGTTTTTCTTGAACACCTCCAGAGATGGTGACTCCACCACCTCCCTGGGCAGCCCATTCCAATGGCAAATCTCTCTGGGAAGAAGTTCCTCCTAACATCCAGCCTATACTTCCTCCAGCACAACTTGAAACTGTGTCCCCTTGTTCTATTGCTGGTTGCCTGGGAAGAGAGATGAGCCCCCCCACCTGGCTACAACCTCCCTTCAGGTAGTTGTAGACAGAAACTGAAAAAAAAAAACCACAAAAAAAACCAAACCCAGAGCATGTGTCTCTGACTAGAAGTAGCTTTTGCCACCTACAAAGCACTGGAAAAGCCTTATGTATTGTAACTTGTCTGATCCTCGATCTATTCCTAGAAAAGACAGAGCTATGACTACTTATGTTACACATGTGGATCCCACTATGACAGCACAATTAAAGAAAACAAAATCTGATTCTGATTCATGATTGAAGGTATAACATTGACATTTATTCACTGAGTTTATGGCTTTATGGCATTTTAGGGTCACAACAACAGCTAATTTTTTCCAGAAAGAAAGGTTGCATCAAAAGAATGAATATGTCAAAACTGTTACTAACATTTGTTAACTGCTCTTTTACAGCCTGCTACAGCATCAACATAACTAAGTAAGCTTCTGGAGTCTTTGACAAACAGATGTACACAAACCATGTGTTTCTAACTCACTGGTGCACTAATAATTTCTTAGTGACTTGCTTCCCTTTAAGAATGCTGTTAACAAGCTGCTTCTACCTACCTAAACTTGGCCTTTGGGCTTGTTTTTTTTCCATCATGTCTATAATGGTTTAGTTAGCTACAAGGTTAAAAAGACAGGCATGGAAGAAATACAGATTTGATCATCTCTTACAGAGAATTACAGAAAACTAGCATGGAATACTAAGACAAAGTAGTATCTCAGCCCCATAAAACTAGTAATTGATTTAATTATTAAGGAAGCATTTTGATTTTCCAGAGGCCATAAATTGCGTACTGTTGGATGATTGCATAAAGGCCTCTTTGTCTCTAAGTGATTGACCAGACATTTGAAACTAAATCAATATTTTGCTACACTAAATTATTTTATGTGGGAATGCAATATGAGAGAGAATAATAAGCATTTTGACCTCGATTCTCACAGCTTCAGGATGCCTCCCACAGGGGAGGAAAGATAGTGGGACAATTGGTTAATGAGGAAAAACAAGGTGTGATGAATTTAAAAGACTGGGGCTGTATTTGCCTATATTATGCTAATGTGTAGGTATGTGCTGTATGCTCTGGACTATACAAATGAAGTCAGAACGAACGATAAAGGTCTCCAGTGGATTCACATTGAATTGTGTGGAGTCCATGTGTCGAGCCTCACTAACGTGGTGACCCCAAAGTGATTTTGCAGGAGAATTTGCGGCGTGTGGATGACTACAGCAGGTGAGAAGCCCTGACTAAGAAGCTGGCATGGCAGGCAGTGACCAGGTCACAGCATGCATGTTGCGGAAAGAAGCTGACTGTTGCAATGTGCACCTGGGAAGAAGAATAAGAAGAAAGGAAAAAAAGGAAAAAAACAGGCAGGCAGCTGGGGGTGAGATGGGGCAGAGCGTAACTAAAGAAGAAAGCATGATATTAAAGCTCCTCTCATATATGCTCTCCAAGAGAGGGTCGAAGTATGAGGATTATATCCTCAAAAGATTACTACTATGGTGACAAGACTATGGCCTCTGTGCTGACCCAGGGAGTGCTTTTGAAAATGACACCTGGGAACAAGTAGGGACAGCCTTGTGGGACTCAGTAAAATGCAGAACTTGAAGTCTAAAGACTGCTAATTTGGTGTGAAAGTAATTGTATCACAACAAATGCACAATCTGCCTTTAAGGAGAGGACTGGGAAAGAAATGGGACGTGCACTCTCTGAAGCAGCCATGAGAGGTGATCCAATAGAGACCTCCTGTTTAGCAATTTGGAGGCACGTGCTAGAAGCTGCTGATGAAGAGCCAAATGCTACAGACCTACTAAATAACCAATTACCATCCACTGAGGCATCTGCAGTTTGAACTCACTCTCACCTGCTTGATGAACTCTCTTTGCTTGCAATGGAGAAGAGAGAACTTGAGAAAATGGAAGGAACAAATCTGCCAGATTGTTTGGCATTGCCCAGGATGGTCGTAGGCTGAGCAGGAGAAGATGATCTTGCAGAGAGTGTTGCCCCACTTCAGTGATGGGAGGGGCAGCCATCATGGCGCTGTCCACCTGTGTCACCCCCACCCTCGTTGCAGATTCCATCACAGAATTCACTGTTAAAGACTAAAAGCTTTGAAAGATCAGGTGACTGTAACTGCCTGTTTCCTTCTGTTCAATTTTTGAAGAAACCGATTCTCTGTTTAGTTTCTTTGCAGATTTTCAGCCTAGGATGGCTTGGCTGGCATAGCTGGCATGGTGGGGCCCACTTCTCCTCCTTTTTCTTCTGGTATTTTCCTTGTCCAAATTGCTTCTCTCTTAAAGTGGCAGAGTTGCATTTGTATTCTCATGGTAAAGAGTGTGTTAGTGATTTGCAAATGAAAATCCTGCTGTATTTAGCTTTTGATTGTAATAGATCTTAGAGTTTATAAGTTAATGGGTAAGATGTTAAGTAATTGGTAATTGTAATGGAATAACTTTGGAGCAATTTTAATAGGAAAAATTTATAGATTAGCAATTATCTTTTAGGTTGACTGACCTAAAGGTTTCTTTTCTTTCCTTTTTTTCTATATGCTGACATTTCCAAAGAGCTCTATGTAATGTAACATCTTAGATTTTTGTCTTTCTCAGTATTGATTCAATGGATCTCTTGGTTAATGGATTTCTAGCATTACTATAGTTAAGATGAAGAGTCCAGAATGGGTACATTGTAGGATATTTTGGGGTTTTTTCTTTATGTCAATGGAAGTAATTTAAGTTAGAGATCATATCAAGACAAAAAAAAAATCAGGGAAAAGGAATGGTTCTTATTACAATACACTGACAAAGTTAATATGGCAAAAATTATAGGATTCAATTTTTACACATACGCACTGAGATTTCATTTACAGCATGCTAAATTAGGTACCAGCTTTCTATATCAGATACATAAAACAAGGTCACATTTCAAAAAGATGGCTTGCCACAGGCCACTGGAGCTATTACAAGACACCACCAGAGTTATGCAGTTGTATACTTAGACATTAAAACAGATACAGACCTGCCTACACACCACACTATATACAATCATTTTACAAGAAAAGTAAAACTTAACACCTGCTTATGCTAATTTAACACTACTGACTTTAAATAAAACACTGGGATATGACTGTAGTTAACCTTATTGACATCAAGCACATCTATGATTGTAACCCTTAAGCATAAATGAACAACAGGAAGTGTGCATGCATGGGATGATAGCTCCATCATCTTGATATTATGCTAGGAGTTATCTTGCTTTAACTATGCTAAATGGCTAGCTTTAATCATGCTTAATGAATTAGGTTAGGGTATAAGCAAATACTATTTCACAAGCTTTCAGCAATGCTTTTCAATCAGACAGGCAACTCTGCAAAATAGAGCTGCCATCGACCTTTGTTATTAGTTCAAGGGATAGATGTGCTCATTGGCAAAAATAGTAATGTGTTGAGGTGCTGTGTAATCCTTTTGGAAGGGCCTTGCAATGGATGAGAAACACTGCCTTCATTGTAAAACAAAAAGGAGGAATTGTGGGAATGCAACATGAGAGGGAATAATAACAAGCATTTTGACCTTGATTCTCACAGCTTCAGGATGCCTCCCAAGGGGGAGGAAAGATTGCAGGACATTTGGTTAACGAAGAAAAACAATGTGCAACGTATATAAAAGACTGGGCTGTATTTGCCTATATTATGCTAATGTGTAGGTGTGTGCTATATGCTCTGGACTATATAAATGGAGTCAGAATGAACAATAAAGGTCTCCAGTGGATTCACATTGAATCATGTGTAGTCCACGTGTTGACACTTGCTAACAATTTTAATTGTCCTAAATATTAAAAAAACAGGCCAAAACAAAACAAGAAAACAAAACAAAACAAACAAACAAACAAACCAACAACAAACCCCACAAACATCAAACGTTATGTAAAGACACTTCTAAGACTGTATAAATGCAAAATCTAGAAACAGGGAAAAAGTTGCCTGACTTGATATTTGGGATGACAGACTTTCTCATGATGTCTGGGTTTTTCTTAGACAATGCTGTGCATACTTTCATTCTTATGTAATAATAATTAGTAGAAACTATAAGCTGTAATATATGTAATGCAAACATTGGTCAACTATGATTATAGCTCTCATTGAAAATGAAAAATTATGACTTATATTAATATATGCTCTGATAATGGATGTGTTATATTCATTTTACAGCCTAGCAGGTTTTGACTCTACTAATGTGTAAATATTCTTTAAGCAGGTGCTTCAGAAGTGGTGTGGACTGGTGGCAGTACTGTGGGTGGATGTCTGTATTTACATGTGCAACACTTTTTGAATATCTTAAAATGTAGGAACTCCAAGGACACAGAAGAATATGAAGTGTAACCGCAACATACACGCTCCTTTATAATTCTCAGTGGATCAACATGCATATTGTTATTCATAGAATGGTTTGGGTTGGAAAGGATTTCAAGGATGATTCAGTTCCAACCCCCCCACCAGAGGAAAGAACACCTCCCACTAGAACAGGTTGCTCAAGGCCTCATCCAGTCTGTCCTTGAACACCTCCAGGAAGGGAGCATCCACAACCTCCCTGGGCAACCTGTTCCAGTGTCTCACCACCCTCACTGGAAAGAACTCTTTCCTAACATCTAGTTTGAATCTCCATTCTTCCAGTTCAAACCCATTACCCCTTGTCCTATCATAACAAGATCGTGTAAACAATCCTTCACTAGCCTTCCTACAGGTCCCCTTCAGATACTGGAAGGCCACTATAAAGTCTCCTTGAAGCCTTCTCTTCTCTAGGCTGAGGAGCCTCAACTGTTGTAGCTTGTCCTCATAGCAGAGGTGATCTAGCCATCTGATGGTCTTCATGGCCCTTCTCTGCACTTGCTCCAACGGTTTGATCTCCTTCTTGTGTTGGAGCTCCAGAACTTACACAGTACTCCAGGTGGGGTCTGGCAAGAGCAGAGTAAAGGGGGAGAATCCCCTCCCTTGCCCTGCTGGCCACACTGCTCTTGATGCAGCCCAGGACACAGTTGCTGTCTGGGCTGCATATGCACACTGTTGGCTCATGTTGAGCTTTTCATGAGCCTAGACCCCCAGGTCCTTTTCCTCAGGGCTGCTCTCCAGCCATTCGCCACCCAGCCTGTATCTGTGCTTGAGATTATGCCAATCCAGGTGCAGAACTTTACACTTGGCCTTCTTGAATGTCGTGAGATTGGCCTGGGCTCACCTCTCCGTCCTGTCCAGGTCCCTCTGGATGGCATCCCTGCCCTCTAGCAAGTTGACTGTGCCACACAGCTTGGTGTCATCTGCAAATTTGCTGAGGGTGTGCTCAATTGCTCTGTCCATATGACTGACAAAGATGTTAAGCAGCATTGGTCCCAGCATTGACCCCTGAGGGATGCCACTTGTCACTGGTGTCCAGGTGGACATTGTGTGGTTGATTACTACTCTCTGTGTGTGATCACCCAAACAATTCCTTATCCAGCAGTGCTCCACCCATTAAATCCATATTTTTCCAGTATGGTGACCAGGATGTCATGTGGGACAGAGTCAAATGCTTTACTCAGGTCCAGGTAGATGATGTCAGTTGCCCTTCCCTTGTTCACTGTTGCTGTGACTTCATCATAAAAAGCCACTAAATTTGTCAGGCATGATTTGCCCTTGGTGAAGCCATGCTGGTTACCACCAATCACCTCTGCCTGGTTTTCCATTTGTCTTAGGAGACCCTTCAGAAGGATCGTCTCCATGGTCTTGCCAGGTACAGAGGCCAGACTGACTTATCATCCTTTTTCTCCCTTGTTGAAGATAGGCATTATGTTTGCCCTTTTCCAGTCATCAGGAACTTCACCAATCTGCCATGACCTTTCAAACATGCTGGACAACGGTTTAGCAACTTCATCTGCCAGAAAGATGTAAGCTAGAAATAATTATATTTTGAGAGAAATACAAATTTAGACTGACTCTTCTCACACAGAATGATGTCTCAGTTTTGATGCAAATATTTAGCCATTATCATTCTCAATAAGATGCTTAGTTTCTTCCCATCAGGAAATTGATTGAGTGTCAGTGGTCACTGGCAGAACCTCAATTTAAAAAAAAGTTAAACCCCGTTGCAATTATTTCTATTGTGTCTGTGTGTTCACTTCAAGGGATGATTGCTTTAGAATTGCCAAAAAATTCATGTGTTGATGAATAACCATTTCTACTGGGACTTCTATAGGTTTTTGCAGAGTGAAGGCATAGGGTATCACAGAAGGAAAAACAAAATTAAGTTATTTGCTGTAAGTAGCAGAATGGTTTTCATCTTTCTGGTGATGCCAAAGGAAACTTGGTGAAGATGGCAGCAGAATGTAGAAAATTAATTACTTTATTTATCATTAAGATGCATTGGCTGAAGTATCAGAGAAAATACAACATCACAAATCGTAATTCAGATCCAAGCTCAATTTCAAACTCCCTACATTCTTCAGATGAAGCTAAGATTTTTGAGATTCCCTTCCAACATTGTCTCCTCTCAGTGGGAAAAGGAAATGCAATACAATTTTATGCACCATAGGATTTTCCCTATTTTTTTTTTTATTCAAAGAAATTATTTTGGGGGTGTGAGGCTGTAGGGGTGATGTGTGGGATTTTTGACTCATGTGAGCTCTATTTTAGAGGAGAAAATAATTATTCCATAGGAAGTTTTTGCCTCACACAGCTATGATTTTAGGCAGTATTTACCAGGATGCAGAAGACAAAACTACTGCAGTTGTGTTTCTTTAAAATTCATTAACCAGTGTCTTAATCTACCATACCTTTTCATTGTCATTACTTCTAAACTATTTAACAATTTGTTCATTTGTTTTTGCCAACTTAAAATCCATGGGAAAAGCAGCAGACAGCAGATAACTAGCTTCTGATTTTGTTTTGGTATTCCAGATGACACTGTTTTCCAGGTGCCATGCTACAGCAGACCCCAGTAAACAGGTATGGTGGTTCTTCATTAGAAATGATTTTAAGACCCTTCAAATTTAGAATCATAGAATCATAGAATGGTTTAGGTTGGAAGGGACCTCAAGGATCATCCAGCTCCAACCCCCTGCCATAGGCAGGGACACCTCCCACTAGAGCAGGCTGCTCATCCAGCCTGGCTTTAAACGCCTCCAGGGAGGAAGCATCCACAACCTCCCTGGGCAACCCGTTCCAGTGCCTTACCACCCTCACTGTAAAGAACTTCCTCCTAACATCCAGTCTAAATTTCCCCTCTTCCAGCTTAAACCCATTCCCCCTCGTCCTAACATTACTAGACCGTGTAAAGAGTCCCTCTCCAGCTTTCCTGTAGGCTCCCTTCAAATACTGGAAAGCCACTATAAGGTCTCCTCGAAGCCTTCTCTTCTCCAGGCTGAAGAGCCCCAACTCTCTCAGCCTGTCCTCATAGCAGAGCTGCTCCAGCCCTCTGATCATCTTCGTGGCTCTCCTCTGGACCCGCTCCAGCAGTTCCATG
>WAAF01012602.1:1731-33070 GCA_013400475.1 Tricholaema leucomelas
CCCTCCTGGGGACTCAGGTTTCTGGGAGGGCTGTTGTGTTTCTGTATTACCTTTTACCTTGTCTATTTCTGTCTATATCTGTATATACTGTAACTATCTGCTTGTACATTGTGCCAGCTGTAAATATAAGTTTCATTCAATTTCCAGAGCTGGCTGAGTCTAGTCTGGGTGATTTCTAAAGTGTGGGGGGCAGGGAACACCCAAACCATCACAGCCTTCTAGGACAGGGTTGTGGGTTGGACTTGGTGATCCCAAGGGTCTTTTCCAAACTGAAAAACTTGATTCTATGGAAGCAGCAATACCATAAACAGCTAATAATGAAAGAAAAGGAGGCACTGGAATACTTAGGTTTAAGACCCACTGTTACTAGGTATTTCTACAACATTGCTGTACAGCTCAAATCACTACTCAGTGCTACATTTAGTCCTTTCTTCTTTAAGGAGGGGTGAGGGAGAGAGCATAGGCAAGAGAAAGGAGAGGGGGAAAGTGGGACAAGAATCAAAAGAGCAAATATTCCTCTAACAAGAAAAATAACTGACAGACTTGCTTCTCTGAGAACACTGAAAACTACTTTGCAAGTAAAAGTAGCAGAGAAGATAAGTCAACTTGAGGGACTCGTGGGAGAACTGCTATTGACAGATATGAGGATAATAATAATGGCTCAAGATGGGCAGGTTTTTCTCTGATCTCAGTAAAAAACTCCTGGATGAAAAGATAGAAAAGACAAGTGCAAGACAATAACATAAAGCCTGTTCCTAGCTTATTTACATAATTTTATATAAAGGAGCATTGATGTATGAAGTGTAAAACAAATGTGCTGGATGCCAAAAATAAAGTATTGTGGAGTAATTGTGGGAAATAAAGTCTTGTACTTCTGTACACTCTCAGCAATACATTTAATACTTGATGAAATGTACTTTGCCTACTAGAAAAAGTGCACAGATTTCATGGAAGGCAGAAAGATGAGTACATCTGTTCATGAAAATACCCACTGCTCTTCTTAAGTAAAGGACCTGATGAAGTTGCAGCTTCAACTGTTTCCTGTTAAAATTGCATAAGAATAGAATAGAATCAACCAGGTTGGAAGAGACCTCCAAGATCATCCAGTCCAACCTAGCACCCAGCCCTAGCCAATCAACCAGACCATGGCACTAAGTGCCTCAGCCAGGCTTTTCTTGAACACCTCCAGGGATGGTGGCTCCACCACCTCCCTGGGCAGCCCATTCCAATGCCAATCACTCTCTCTGGGAAGAACTTCCTCCTAACATCCAGCCTGTAGTTCCCCCGGCACACCTTGGGGCTGTGTCCCATTGTTCTGTTGCTGGTTGTCTGGCAGAAGAGACCAACCCCCACCTGGCTACAACCTCTCTTCAGGTAGTTGCAGACAGCAATGAGGTCTGCCCTGAGCGTCCTCTTCTCCAAGCTAAACAACCCCAGCTCCCTCAGCCTCTCCTCAAATCACCATTACAACGAACATAGAATCACAGAACGGTTTAGTTTGGAAGGGACCTTAAGGATCATCCAGTTCCAACCCACTGCCATAGCAGGGACATCTCCCACTAGAGCAGCTTGCTCAAGACCTCATCCAACCTGGCCTAGAGCACCTCCAGTCAGGGAGCAGCCACAACCTCCCTGGGCGACCTGTGCCAGTGTCTCACCACCCTCACCTCAAAGAACCCTTCCCTAACATCAACTTTGAATCTCCCCTCTGCCACTTTAAACCCATTCCCCCTTGTCCTGTTATTACAAGACTTTGTCAATAGTCCCTCCCCAGCCTTCCTGTAGGCTCCCTTCAGATACTGGAAAGCCACTATAAGGTCTCCTCGAAGCCTTCTCTTCTCCAGGCTGCAGAGCCCCAACTCTTGTAGCCTGTCCTCACAGCAGAGCTGCTGCAGCCCTCTCAGCATCCTCATGACCCTCCTCTGGACTCGCTCTAACAGTTTGATGCCCTTCTTGTGTTGGGGGCTCCAGAACTGCACACAGTACTCCAGGTGGGGTCTGAGAAGAGCAGAGTAAAGGGGCAGAATCCCCTCCCTTGCCCTGCTGCCCACACTGCTCTTGATGCAGCCCAGCACAGGGTTGCTGTCTGGGTTGCACATGCACACTGCTGCCACACGTTGAGCTTTTCATCACCCCAGACCTCCAGACTGATGAAAAATAAGACACTGTAATGTGAACAAGAGGCTACAAAATGTACTAAGCACAAGAATCAAAGAAAACTTAGATTCTTACCAACTAGATGTTAGCTCCCTCCAGGAAAGACTTTACCATCATCCATACATCTGGATACAATATGCAGGTTTTCTAGTTGCTGTAGTTTTTATCAAAGAGATGTAGAGGACTGCCAGCCCACTCTAAAGCCATTACACTCTCAGACAGCACTTGGCCTTAGTCTGCCCCTCACAAGCACACAGGCCTCATAATGTTGCTTGTAGTCTTTTGTCAACAGGGAAGGAGAGAAATAGCTTCCAGACATACTCAGGTTCATATGATGACAGCACTTCTTATACAGCTAGTTCTGAACAGATCCTTAGGTAACTACTACT
This sequence comes from Tricholaema leucomelas, assembly GCA_013400475.1. Lineage (NCBI taxonomy): Eukaryota > Metazoa > Chordata > Aves > Piciformes > Lybiidae > Tricholaema lacrymosa > Tricholaema leucomelas. The sequence goes on from WAAF01012602.1 coordinate 4,278, forward strand.
CCAGTAGCTGTTACATTTATAAGGGAGAAGCAGAAAATTCTTTATCCAATGGATAGGTGACCTAATACATTAAAACATTCATTGCAGCACCTCAGTCTTGATAGATTAAGTTCCTTCATGCTCACAGTGTAGGCATTCACTGACAACCAGTCCAACATCTGCTTCCTAAACACACATTTTATAGCCATACAGGGTTGTGCTGGGCTGCCACTAACTGAACATTGCTACTGGGTGACACTGGAGTCTACGAAATCAGTAAGAGACTCTGTTTTATTGCTGCATGGAATAGGCATGAGCAGGATTTAAACAGCACTTATTCCACAAGGCATTTGTTACTATGGCTTTACAGCACACAAAGCTTACGTGCTGAGAAAAGCTCTGCTGCTTTGCAAAATCACTCTAAACAAGAGGGCCAATGGCATCCTGGCCTGGATCAGGGGCAGTGTGGCCAGTAGGAGGAGGGAGGTTATTCTTCCCCTGTACTCAGCACTGGTCAGGCCACACCTTGAGTACTGTGTCCAGTTCTGGGCTCCTCAACTCAAGAGAGATGTTGAGGTGCTGGAAGGTGTCCAGAGAAGGGCAACAAAGCTGGTGAGGGGCCTGGAACACAAACCCTATGAGGAGAGGCTGAGGGAGCTGGGGGTGTTTAGCCTGGAGAAGAGGAGGCTCAGGGCAGACCTCATTGCTGCCTACAACTACCTGAAGGGTGGTTGTAGCCAGGTGAGGGTTGGTCTCTTCTGCCAGGCAACCAGCAACAGGACAAGGGGACACAGCCTCAAGAAGTATAGGGGGAAGTATAGGCTGGATGTTAGGAGGGAGTTGTCGCCAGAGAGAGTGATTGGCATTGGAATGGGCTGCCCAGGGAGGTGGTGGAGTCACCGTCCCTGAGGGTGTTCAGGAGAAGACTGGATGAGGCACTTAGTGCCGTGGTCTAGTTGACAGGAAAGGGCTGGATGATCTTGAAGGTCTCTTCTAACCTGATTGATTCTATTCTATTCTATTCTATTCTAAATGCTTTAAGAGGTCGACTGTTTCATTTTTTATTGTTCACAGTAAGTGATCTGTTTCTAATCAAATATTTATGTAAAACAGCTATAATCCTAAGGCTGGCTGGTCCACAGATAAATTTGCCTGTTATTCTGGGCACTCAACATAACATTAATGACGAGGACATGGTGGTTGTGTATTGAAAAAAAAAAAAAAACCCAAAACCAACCAATCAAATGTCCTCAACCCTCCCCCCAAAAAAGGGAAATTAAAGAAATAAATGGCAAAAAATCCCCACATGAGCAACTAAAACAAAACACATTCTGGGGGTGTGCAGCCTGGAGAAGAGGAGGCTCAGTGGTAGACCTCATTGTTGTCTACAACTACCTGAAGGGTGTTTGTAGCCAGGTGGGCGTTGGTTTCTTCTCCAAGGCAACCAACAACAGGACAAGGGGACACAGTCTCAAATTGTGCCAGGGGAAGTATAGGCTGGATGTTAGGAGGCAGTTGTTGTCAGAGAGAGTGATTGGCATTGGAATGGGCTGCCCAGGGAGGTGGTGGAGTTGCCATCCCTGGAGGTGTTCAAGAAAAGCCTGGCTGAGGCACTTAGTGCCATGTTCTAGTTGATTGGCTAGGGCTGGGAGCTAGATTAGACTGGATGATCCTGGAGGTCTCTTCCAACCTGGCTGATTCTCTGATTCTATGAACATTCTGATGTTTGTACAATTTAAGATTGAATCCTAGCTCTTCACAGAGAGAGTGATTTGCCATCAGAATTGGCTGCCCAGGGAGGTGGTGGAGTCACCATCCCTGAAGGTGTTCAAGAAAGGACTGGATAAGTCAGTGCCATGGTCTAGTTGACTGGACAGGGCTGGGTTCTAGGTTGGACTGGATGATCTTGGAGGTCTCTTCCAACCTGGTTGATTCTATGATTCTATTTTATACCTAGAGAAGGCTCAACTGAAACATCTAATTTACTGTGCACTCTGTGGGCAAACATATTAATTATACAACATGGAGGAGAAAGTAGTGGAGGAGGAAAGAGCAGTCAGCCCAAAACCTATAAACCCAAATGTATGCTGTAAAATGCTGTAGGAACTGCAGCAGGCAATAGAATAATTTATTAAAATCTCTATAGTTTTTATATAGAGCTTCTAAGAAAAGATGACCAAATAAAAGCCCTTGCAAATGAAATTCAAAAACTAGAGAGCATAATTCTTTAGAATAGAATAGTAGTCTAGGTATGAAAGTATTCACTGTGTCTGCATAAGCACAGTAACTGGATAAACACACAGGTTAAGCATACATATAGCTGGCTGCTTTATACTGTTATCAAGCATTATGACAGATAACTCTTGCACATAGTTAAGCAGTGCCAATAGAGGGACAGAGCCAGGCTCCTGTGGGTAGAGCGCATGCCTTTTGTGGCTGCAGAAGTCTCAACTACTTGTGCTTGATAATGTTCCTACTAAGAATGTTAAACTGCAAGGACTTTTTAAAGTGAGGTCATTCTTAATATATAAAGACAACAAGCAAGCAAAAAACTTGGAATCTGCAAGAATAAAAATCAAGCCATCTCTACAAATGGTCATATAACCCAACTAGGACTTGATTTCAACACAGGTGGAAGGTGAAGCATCATAGAATCAACATAGAAGCATAGTCAGGGTTGGAAGGGACCACAAGGATCATCTAGTTCCAACCCCCCTGCCATGGGCAGGGACACCCTACCCTAGATCAGGCTGGCCACAGCCTCAGGGTTGGACCAACCCTCTGCAGCCAAGAAAAAGCAACAGATCCCTCTGCAGCCAAGAAAAAGCAACAGATTCAACCTCCTCCCTACTACCACAGCTAAGTGAAGGTCCTGAGGCAAAGGAAAATGCCTTCCTTCTGCCCTGTGTCCTTTCCCGTCCACAGCCAAACTCAAATGTGATCAAGTTTTAGTTATTACTTGCCAGGCTAATTGATTTTTGGTGAGGTTATTCTTCCTCTGTACTCAGCACTGGTCAGGCCACAACTTGAGTGCTGTGTCCAGTTCTGGGCTCCTCAATTCAAGACATACGTTGAGGTACTGGAAGGTGTCCAAAGAAGGGCAATGAAGCTGGTGAGGGGCCTGGAGCCTCACAGCTCTGTGAGGAGAGGATGAAGTAGCTGAGGGTGTGCAGCCTGGAGAAGACAAGACTCAGGGCTGACCTCATTGCTGTCTACAACTACCTGAAGGGAGGCTGTAGCCAGGTGGGGTTGGTCTCTTCTCCCAGGCAACCAGCAACAGAAGAAGAGGACGCAGTCTCAAGTTGTGCCAGGGGAGGTATAGGCTGGATGTTAGGAGGAAGTTGTTGGCAGAGAGAGTGATTGGCATTGGAATTGGCTGCCCAGGAGGTGGTGGAGTCACTGTCCCTGGAGGTGCTCAAGAAAAGCCTGAATGAGGCACTTAGTGCCATGGTCTTATTGACTGGATAGGGCTGGGTGCTAGGTTGGACTGGATGAGCTTGTAGGTCTCTTCCAGCCTGGTTGATGCTATGATTCTATGATTTTTCTTATCTATAAGACAAAGCTGAACAAAGGCAATATTAATTTTTTTTTCATTTATGATTCTCTGATTCTATTCTATGATGCTTTAATGAGCTGTTTTGCTCAGTAAAGAAACTCACCCCTTGCAACAGAAGAGTGCATACTTCACATCTTCACATGTCAGATTTTATGCTAAGAGTCTGAATCAGTGGTCCCAGAAGGACGAGTATTTATCCTCTGGGATCATGCTTGGCAACCAAAGCATCATTGCCTTTTCCCAAAAATAAGTAATTGGAACTGCAAACAAACCTGACAGTTTCCACTGAGTTGCAATAACCCCTTCAGCTTTCCATATTATTCATTCTTGCCATTTCCTAATCTTAAGATGTTCCCTTCATGGCATGCAGATCAAAAGAATTAAAACAACAGTAGGACACAACGATCTATTTGTATTCCAAGGGAAATTACTGGCAAGTAGTAATTCTGCATGACTGTTTAAACAGAGTAATGGGTGTTGAGAGGCCTTAAATGTTAATTTACAGTTTGCATGCTGGAGATTTAAACTACTCAATATCACACAGTGTTTGAGTGAATATGGAAGTCACTCTGGTGATAAATGTGAGGCCATTCTCCCTATCTGAGTTAATCTAATAAAGCACCGCTTGGAAAATGCAATGTAAAACACATTGTCAGGATGTAGCCACTGCATACTTAGTGTGAAGGCTAAAATAGAATAGAATCGACCAGGTTAGAAGAGACCTCCAAGATCATCCAGTCCAACCTAGCACCCAGCCCTATCCAGTCAACTAGACCATGGCACTGAGTGCCTCATCCAGTCTTTTCCTGAACACCCCCAGGGATGGTGACTCCACCACCTCCCTGGGCAGCCCATTCCAATGCCAATCACTCTCTGGCGACAACTTCCTCCTAACATCCAGCCTAGACCTGCCCCGGCACAACTTGAGGCTGTGTCCCCTTGTCCTGTTGCTGGTTGCCTGGGAGAAGAGACCAACCCCCACCTGGCTACAACCTCCCTTCAGGTAGTTGTAGACAGCAATGAGGTCTGCCCTGAGCCTCCTCTTCTCCAGGCTAAACAACCCCAGCTCCCTCAGCCTCTCCTCATAGGGTTTGTGTTCCAGGCCCCTCACCAGCTTTGTTGCCCTTCTCTGGACACGTTCCAGCACCTCAACATCTCTCTTGAGTTGAGGAGCCCAGAACTGGACACAGTACTCAAGGTGTGGCCTGACCAGTGTTGAGTACAGGGGAAGAATAACCTCCCTCGTCCTACTGGCCACACTGTTCCTGATACAGGCCAGGATGCCATTGGCCCTCTTGGCCACCTGGGCACACTGCTGGCTCATCTTCAGCCTACTATCCACCAGTACCCCCAGGTCCCTTTCTGCCTGGCTGCTCTCCAGCCACTCTGTCCCCAGCCTGTAGCGTTGCTTGGGGTTGTTGTGGCCAAAGTGCAGAACCCTGCACTTGGCCTTGTTAAATCTCATCCCATTGGCCTCTGCCCACCCATCCAGCCTGTCCAGGTCCCTCTGCAGGGCTCTCCTACCTTCCAACAGCTCCACACCTGCTCTTAGCTTGGTGTCATCTGCAAACTTACTGATGCTGGACTCAATCCCCTCATCCAGATCATCAATAAAGCTATTGAACAGGACTGGGCCCAGCACTGATCCCTGGGGAACACCACTAGTGACAGCTGCCAACTGGATGTGGCACCATTCACCACCACTCTCTGGGCTCAGCCTTCCAGCCAGTTCCTGACCCAGCACAGAGTGAATTTGTCCAAGCCACAAATGTTAGGGAAGATGGAAATCTGCAATATTGCTAAACCTTCTGGGTTTCAACATTAATAACTGAAATTTCATACTTAACCAGAGAGGGGTTTGGCTAAGGTTGGAAGCAGCAGAATGAATGCTGAGCGTACAGCACAGACAGTCCAAAGAGGCACTGCGCTAAAAATAGCAGGTGGCTTTCAGAGAGAAGCACAACATTTGGTGACCTCACTGAAAGCAGGGGTCATTGGAAACAAACCTTTATGTTGCTGTGCTAAAGCTGAGACTTCTCCATAGTATCACAAAACCACACAATTAACCAGGTTGGAAAAGACCTCTAGGATCATTGAGTCCAACCTATCACCTAACCCTTCTAATTAACTAAACCATGGCACTAAATGCCTCATCCAGCCTCCTCTTAAACACTTCCAGGGATGGTGACTCCACCACCTCCCTGGGCAGCCCATTCCAATGGGCATTCACTCTCTCCATGTAGAAGTCCTTCCTAACATCCAGCCTAAACACATTATAGCTATCCCCAGCAAACCAATGAATGTTGTGCAGAACTTAAACCACTAAATTAATTGCACTCAGGCTATGAGAGCAGTTCACACACTCCCCACCTAGCAACTTATATGTCATGCTGGACTGAAGATGGTCTGTACAAATAGGTCTTTCCTTTTGAAAGCTGGACTGTATTTTAGTATCAGCCACCATGTAATACTGAGCCTGTAACATCCTGATTGTTGTCTGTGTTTGAGTACAACATAAATGCAGCCAATTCCATGCAAGTGTCTTTCAGATGCACATGAGCATTACACAAGTGCTTTCAAAATTCTTTGTTTTCACAGACTGAGAAATCTTAGGATACAAATATGGATGATGGACTACAGAGATCAAAGGAAATTTCCTGAATATCGACTTTAGAAGTTGGAAACTACTTCTTCCAAAGACAAAGGTGTATTTCCCATACTTTCATCTAGCAAAATCATAGAATCATAGAATCAACCAGGTTGGAAGAGACCTCCAAGATCATCCAGTCCAACCTAGCACCCAGCCCTAGCCAGTCAACCAGACCATGGCACTAAGTGCCTCATCCAGGCTTTTCTTGAACACCTCCAGGGACGGTGACTCCACCACCTCCCTGGGCAGCCCATTCCAATGCAAATCACTCTCTGGCAGCAACTTCCTCGTAACGTCCAGCCTAGACCTCCCCTGGCACAGCTTGAGACTGTGTCCCCTTCTTCTGTTGCTGGTTGCCTGGCAGAAGAGACCAACCCCACCTGGCTACAGCCTCCCTTCAAATGGAAAACAGCCTTTTTAACATCTTAAAGCAAACCAGTTCTGAGCATTTTAAACAACCTAACACAAGCAAGCTCATCCCTGGCAATATAAGCCCAGGACATGAGAATTCCTGCAGTGAACTGTAAGAAATTAGTCAACATTTTAATTTTATAAACATTTTCTAAGAACTCGAAAATTCTCCAGTTGATCCAAATTTCCTAAGCAAATGTTAGTTCAACCCAGAGCCTTGGTCTCAATACAAGTCAATTTTCACATCATGGAATCCCCTCCTTCCTTTATCTCAATGATTAGCTTTTATGGTAGATATTACTGTTCAGAAGAACAAGACTAACCACCCTGAATGTATTGACATAAAATCATAGAACGGTTTAGGTTGGAAGGGACCTCAAGGATCAGCCAGTTCCAACTCCCTGCCATAGGCAGGGACACCTCCCACTAGAGCAGCTTGCTCAAGGTCTCATTCAACCTGGCCTTAAACACCTCCAGGCAGGCAGCAGCCACAACCTCCCTGGGCAACCTGTGCCAGTGTCTCACCACCCTCACTGCAAAGAACCCTTTCCTAACATCTACTTTGAATCTCCCCTCTGCCACTTTAAACCCATTCCCCCTTGTCCTGTCATTACAAGACCTTGTCAATAGTCCCTCCCAGCCTTCCTGTAGGTCCATTTCAGATACTGGAAGGCCACTGTAAGGTCTTCTCGAAGCCTTCTCTTCTGCAGGCTGCAGAGCCCAGACTCTTGTACCCTGTCCTCATAGCAGAGCTGCTGTAGCCTCTCAGAGCACCTTCATGGCCCTCATCTGGACTGGCTCTAACAGTTCCACGTCCTTCTTGTGTTGCTTCAGAACAGAAGCAACACCTTCCCCACCTAATTCAGTGTCACTGCCAAACCCTAATCTACAAAAACAAATATCATTGCAGGCTTTCAAGGATCCCAAATCTAAATAAGTCAAATTAACACCATCTTTCTGATGAACCAGGCAGGGCTTGAAACTTTAGTGCCAGAAACAGTGGTAAAGAATACCCACAAGTGTTTTCCAGCTCCTGTTCTACATTACTCTTTACCAGTCTGAAACTGATGTGCTACACAAAAGGCAGCTAGACATAAAGAAAATACTTTGTTCAGTAATGATTTGAAACTAGAGAGAGCACTACACCTAATCATCTGAAGACTGAAAGAAACAACCTTCTGCCATGATATTAGTCATTATGCAGGCCCAGGAGAAGTTACACACAAGTGGGTTAAAACAGAATAATGTCCCACAAGCATAATGAAGTTTCTTGTCTCAGAGGTCCAGTACCTTCTAAATACAATGCAGCACTTCAGAATACATGCCTATCTGGAAATGAAAATAAGAGAGAAGAGGAAATTAATAGAGGAAGAAAAAGGGGAGCAAGAGAGGAAAGAATCACTGCCAAAGAAGATATTCAGACTGAAAGAGATCAGAAAGATATTCAATTCAAGAGAGATGTTGAGGTACTGGAATGTGTCCAGAGAAAGCTGGTGAGTGGCTCAGGAGAGCCAGGATTTGCATGGCAGCCCAGCATGTACTGCAGTTTATTTTTCCATGACTGCTCTAGCATATGCCTTCTGTACACTTGTTCATAACAGCCTTGGCTGATAGGGATTTCCCCAGAAACTTGCTCTATGGAAGGGTATCACCTCAGAACACAGTGGTTCAAGGCTAGTGGCGTGCCTGTTAGAGCTTACAAAGCCTGGAGCTCTTGGATTCTTTGCTATTCCAACATCCAGGATTTGCTCGTGGTGAGAGTGCTGGTTGGGATTCCTTTTATTTAGACTGATTTTTAACCATCTGCTCCTCCAAATCATGAAAATATGAGAAGAGAATATGCTCCACAAGCAGCTACAAATACAGATGAGCTCTGCAATTTATACTGGGATATACTGCACACAGGGAAAAGAGTCTGTAACATCCATGAGGCTTCTCCTTCAGGCACAAACTAAGGATTGAAGCTCCAATGCTTTCATTCTGCACCACGATGAAACAATTCTCTGGTTTACATGAGTTTGCCATTACACAGCTCTGCAGTCTTAACTGGAGGTCTGAACTTAGAAACTAACAAAGTTTGTAAGGTTTTCTAACTACAACTACATGGACCAAATTCACTAATCCATTGCCTACCTACACACAGTTCATACAAAGAAGTTTTGTATCATCCAGAAATTAACATACCTGAACATATTAGCAAGTTAAGCCACAGCCACAACACAAACAGTCTCAATGTATAGTCACATAAAGAAAGTGCCTGAATAGCTACATACCTGGAAGTACAGCTCCTGGCACTTAGAATCATAGAATCAACCAGGTTGGAAGAGACATCCAAGATCATCCAGTCCAACCTAGCACCAGCCCTATCCAGTTAACTAGACCATGGCACTTACCCATTTTCAACTACCTGAGAAGTCACACATCAACAAACTCTGTCCCAGTTTCCCAGATACTGTAGGTAGCAGTTGGCTGCAGTGCATTTTAGGTGCCAGTTGCCCTGCTAAGGATCACATATGGGAGCTTCCCTAGAGCAGGCTTCTGTGAAGGTCTCTCCAAAGGATCGTCTGTTGTACCTGTTGCCAAGGGTGCAGGGTCAGACTATGCACTGCTGACAACTGTATGGACAATGGCCATCTCAGGTGGCAAGAAATACACAGGGCTGGGTGCTAGGTTGGACTGGATGGTCTTGGAGGTCTCTTCTAATGTGCTTGATTCACAGTCTCACAGTATCACCAAGGTTGGAAGAGACCTCACAGATCATCAAGTCCAACCCTTCACCACAGAGCTCAAGGCTAGACCATGGCACCAAGTGCCACGTCCAATCCTGCCTTGAACAGCCCCAGGGACGGCGACTCCACCACCTCCCTGGGCAGCCCATTCCAGTGTCCAACGACTCTCTCAGTGAAGAACTTTCTCCTCACCTCAAGCCTAAATTTCCCCTGGCACAGCTTGAGGCTGTGTCCTCTTGTTCTGGTGCTGGCTGCCTGAGAGAAGAGAGCAACCTCCCCCTGGCCACAACCACCCCTCAGGTAGCTGTAGACAGCAATAAGGTCACCCCTGAGCCTCCTCTTCTCCAGGCTAAACAATCCCAGCTCCCTCAGCCTCTCCTCGTAGGGCTGTGCTCGAGGCCTCTCACCAGCCTCCTTGCCCTACTCTGGACATGTTCAAGCATCTCAATCTGATTCTATGATTCCTGCTCTCCAACAGAGATATATTTCCACATTTATCCCCCAAGGTAATCTGGTTTGACAAGATGCCTCTATTGATGACTGAACAAACAAACCACTGACTCCTAGCACTTACCTCAGTACTCATCATGATGTTATGCTGCAGATGCTAAACTGTTCTCCTGCAGTGGCCAACCCTCTCTGGCATCTTCAAGAGGGGCAGATGTGCCTCAAAACCTTTGAAAAATGCTGTATGTATATATGAAGGTGAAGGTCAGCAAGCATCAAACCATTGAAGGCCTCCATAATCCCTTTTGCCCTCAGAATGAGTCATGTTCTTGTTTCCCCTCTACACATAAAATACTCCTCCTCGTTTCAACAATGGCATAGCTAGTGCAAGGGTTCACAGGATAAAAATGGTCTGACATTGACAGTCCACTTTTTGCAGCTTTTTATATCCCCTTGGACAGTCTTTACCTTTGCTGTTCCACCTCAGTGCCATTCGTAACTTACAGAATTCAATGTTCAGTTTTGGGCTCCCCAGTTGAAGAGGGACAGGGATCTGCTGGAGAGGATCCAGCAGAGAGCAGCAAGGATGATGAGGGGACTGGAGGACATGGCTGACGAGGAGAGGCTGAGGGACCTGGGGCTGTTTAGTCTGGAGAAGAGAAGACTTAGAGGGAATATGATAAATGTTTGTAAGTATCTGAGGGCTGCCAGGAGCGGGGGGACAGGCTCTGCTCACTGCTCCCTGCGATACGACAAGGAGCAATGGGTGTAAGTTGCAGCAAAAGAGGTTCTGCCTCAACACAAGGGGGAACTTCTTTACTGTAAGGGTCCCAGAGCACTGGCACAGGCTCCCCAGAGAGGTTGTGGGGTCTCCTTCTCTGGAGCCTTTCAAGGCCTGTCTGGATGTGTTCCTCTGTGATCTGTGTTAGATAGCATTGTCCTGCTCTGGCAGGGGGGTTGGACTCGATGATCTCCTTGGATCCCTTCCAAACCCTAGCATCCTGTGAGCCTGTGAATTCAGAGTGACTCAGGCATAGTGAAATTAGCTTTCATAGTCACAGGCACTTAGGGTAGACTGGGTCAAAAAGACTGCTGAGATGTTTGGCAATAAAGAAAAGCACCTTTACATCAAAATCAAAACACTCCACAATACTGTGCTGATCTCACTAAAAGCTGCATGGAACAGAAGTCAGCATTAATCATTTTGATTGTTATTTTGACTTAAAGTTTTGCATACTACAACCAACCAGCCCACCAAGGACACAAGACATGCACAGGGCTTCCCAGGCAAGAAAGGAAAAGCATAGAATGGTCTGGGTTGGAAGGGACCTCTAAAGGTCATCTAGTCCAACCCCCTCTGCAGTAAGCAGGGACATCCTCAACTAGATCAGGTTGCCCAGAGCCCTGTTGAAGCTCACCCTGAGTACTGCATTCAGTTTTGGGCACCGTAGGGATGGGGCCTTAACCACCTCCCTGAGCAATCTGTTCCAGTTCCATCCTCATGGTACAGAACTTGATCCTAACATCCGATCTAAATCTGCTCTTCTCTAGTTTGAAGCCATTGCCCTCATCCTATCACTGCAGGCCTTGGTAAACAGTCTCTCTTCAACCTTTTCTTGTAAGCACCTTTCAGTTCCCAGTTTAAGAGGGACATTGAGATGCTTGAACGTGTCCAGAGAAGGGCAGCGAGGCTGGTGAGAGGCCTCGAGCACAGCCCTACGAGGAGAGGCTGAGGGAGCTGGGATTGTTTAGCCTGGAGAAGAGGAGGCTCAGGGGAGACCTTATTGCTGTCTACAACTACCTGAGGGGTGGTTGTAGCCAGGAGGAGGTTGCTCTCTTCTCTCAGGCAGCCAGCACCAGAACAAGAGGACACAGCCTCAAGCTGCGCCAGGGGAAATTTAGGCTTGAGGTGAGGAGAAAGTTCTTCACTGAGAGAGTCATTGGCTACTGGAATGGGCTGCCCAGGGAGGTGGTGGAGTCACCGTCCCTGGAGCTGTTCAAGGCAGGATTGGACGTGGCACTTGGTGCCATGGTCTAGCCTTGAGCTCTGTGGTAAAGGGTTGGACTTGATGATCTGTGAGGTCTCTTCCAACCTTGGTAATACTGTGAGACTGTGAATGTCATTATTAGGTCTCTCCCTAAAGCCTCCTCTTCTCCAAGCTGAACAAATGCTCTGCTCTAGTAGTGACAGGGTATTAAAGAATGTCATTTATGACATGAATTCCAGCCCTCTCAAGCTAGCTCACTTCCTCTCTTTGCTGGCTCCATGTCACACAAATAAGCTCCATCCCACGATAATATTTTTCCATGACAAAACCTCAAAACAAAACCTCAGAGGGGAAGTTCAAGGAATTAGTCAAAGGAGAAGTGCCTATGAATATGTTCATGGGCCAAAAGCATCTGCTGTACTGGAATTAAGCCTGAAATTAAGATTATGTTCCAAAAGGCATTTACAACTACAGAGAAATCTCTTGCACAAGTTATTCAGTATGAATTAAACACCCAGCTGCTGCACAGAGCTGGCAGATTTCTGATCAAAAAATACAATCATAAGTCATTCACCTAAGCTGTCCATTTGGCAAACATTCATTTTACCCCCTTACAGAGAAATTTGAGACCTTTTCAAGTCTGGAGAAGAGAAGACTGAGAGGGGATTTAATAAATGTCTATAAATATCTAAGGGATGGAGGTCAGGAGAGGGGGGACAGGCTCTGCTCACTGCTCCCTGGGATAGGACAAGGGGCAACGGGTGGAAGTTGCAGCACAGGAGGTTCCACCCCAACACAAGGGGGAACTTCTTTCCTGTAAGGGTCCCAGAGCACTGCCACAGCCTCCCCAGAGAGACTGTGGAGTCTCCTTCTCTGGAGACTTTCAAGGTCGATTTGGATGCATTCCTCTGTGACATGAGCTAGATTGTGTGGTCCTGCTCTAGCAGGAGGGTTGGACTTGATGATGTCTTTGGGTCCCTTCCAACCCCTGACATCCTGTGAGCCTGTGAAAGTGTACAAATCCTTTCCTTTGTAAAATGTGGGCTTCTACTTTCAGAAGAAAATGCTTTAAAGTTTTTCCCTTGGATATTTTTTTCAATTTGCTTATAGAATTCCAAACTAACAACTTTGTTTCAAAACAGTGGAATAGTTCTCCTTTTTTTTTTCCCCCTAAAATCTAATTCTGTTACCGAGAGAAAGCCATGAAAACAAGAAGTCACTGAGCATCAATTTCACACATTTCTGCCTTGTTTTCCCCATTTTCAGTTATGTAGAGAAATTAGGGAATTTTCCAACTTGAAATGGCATTCAGTTTTCTGAAGGCAAGCGAGGCTAACACAGCCATTGCTAACACTCAGAGGAGAGGAGGCCCTGGTCACAAAGGGACTCTCACCAACACTAAGACTCCAATGCTGGACAAGCAGGACCAGTGGTGCCTGCAGACTGGAGCTCTGCCTGCCCAGCATGTGAGCACTAGGAAACCCATCCATCTGCAGCAGAGCTGGGCCACCCATGACCTAGAGAGCAGTGTGCCCAGGTGGCCAGCAGAGCCAATGGCATCCTGGCCTGGATCAGGAACAGTGTGGCCAGCAGGACAAGGGAGGTTATTCTGCCCCTGTACTCAGCACTGCTCAGGCCACACCTTGAGTACTATGTCCAGTTCTGGGCCACTCAATTCAAGAGAGATGTTGAGATGCTGGAAGGTGCCCAGAGACAGGCAGCAAGGCTGGAGAGGGGCCTGGAGCACAGTCCTGTGAGGAGAGGATGAGGGAGCTGGGAGTGTGCAGCCTGGAGAAGAGGAGGCTAAGGGCAGACCTCATTGCTGTCTACAACTACCTGAAGGGAGGCTGTAGCCAGGTGGGGGTTGGTGTCTTCTGCCAGGCAAGCAGCAACAGAACAAGGGGCCACAGTCTCAAGTTGTGCTAGGGGAGGTCTAGGCTGGATGTTGGGAGGAAGTTGTTGCCAGAGAGAGTGATTGGTATTGGAATGGGCTGCCCAGGGAGGAGGTGGAGTCTCTGTGCCTGGAGGTGTTCAAGGAAAGACTGGATGAGGTACTAAGTGCCATGATCTAGTTGATTAGATAGGGCTGGACTGGATGATCTTGGTTGGATAGGTTGGACTGGATGACCTTGGAGATCTCTTCCAACCTGGTTGATTCTATGATTCTATCTCAAATGTGCCTCCCAGCATTGACAAGGTAGATGTCACTGACAATGTTCCCAACAGCCTTATGACACATGTTTTAATCATCCTGCTTCTCAGATGCAAGCAAAGCAAGTATGGTTCACCTTAGGACAGAGACCCAGTGTGACCTTAACTTCACATCTACCTGCTGAAATCTTGATCTATGCATAATTCCAGCTGCAGGTTTATCATTCTATCTGAAAAAACTTTAATACTGAGAAATCAGCCACAGCAGAGAATGTTCTTGTGCTAAGAGAGTGTTCTTGTGCCACACACAGTGGCAATCACCCTGTAAATGCTTCCCTTTTTGTGGTGCTGCTTCCCCTGGTGTTGCATCAGTGGCTTGAATTCAAATACCTAAAGTAGATTTCACAGCAATCTAAAGAGCTGATCAGAGCATAGGTCTGGGCAGTGCAGCCAATTTCTTTAATGTAATGGCAGGACTATTGGTTTTTCTGAGAGAAAAAAATCCTTCTGACTAGGAAACTTATTCATCTTTTCCCCCAACATTTCCTTTTGTTGTTGTTGGAGGAGGGGAACACCAGTTGGACATCAGGAATGTAGACATGCAGAAGGCAAATATCAAATATTTTTGCTGATCCTTGAACTTAAAGGGGATGCCATCAAAAGCAATCCATCTGCCCTCTGCCTTAAAGCACTGGGATGGTTTGGGTGTTCCCCACCCCCCACACTTTGGAGAATCACCCAGACTAAGCTGCTCTGGAAATGAAGCTTATATTTACAGCTGGCACAATGTACAAGCAGATAGTTACAGTATATACAGTTATAGACAGAAATAGACAAGGTAAAAGGTAATACAGAAACACAACTCCCCTCCCAGAAACCTGAGTCCCCAGGAGGGGCTCTCAACCACCCTTCCATCTTCCCCCTACCCTTCTCAACCTTCCCCAAGATCTTGCCTTATGTTTAAGGTAGTTTGAAGGGTCAGCCAAGGGGGTAGGAAGCAGATGGATTAGTCACAAAGACAGCAGATTAGGTTAGAGAGAGAGGTGCAGCCCACAAAGCCCAGACAGCTACTCTGTTATCTATGTTTGTGATCTTGTTCTTATACATCTCAGCAAGCCTCTGAGTGCAGCAGACATCACTGTTATTTCCTTTTCACAGCCTATAATCTAGTTTTTCTCACTAAAACATTCTAGCTAGCTTCAAACTAGCACAAGCACCATCTCTCTTTGCAGCTGTGCTAGTCTGAGGCAACTTGGAATAATTTAATGAGAGAAATTAGATGATAGGCTGTGAAAAGGAAACAGGGGTGGTGTCTGCTTCACTCTTAGGCTTGCTGAGATGCATAAAAAAAAGGACACAAAACACAGATAAGACAGATAGAGGGTGTCAATGTGTGTGTGTCTCTGTCACAGTTGGTGCCCTGGGCTGCTTCTGTGTAACTAATCCTTCTGCTTTCTAAACCCCCTTGCCCATCCTCCAAACTCACCTTGCACGTAAGGTATACTCTGGGGTAAAGTACAGGAGTGGAAAGAAGGTGGAAGGGTGATTGGGAGCTGTGACGGTTTGGGTGTTCCTTGCCCCTCCATTCTCATGAAATCACCCAGACTAGACTCAGCTGAGCTGGAAATTAAGATGAAGCTTTATATTTACAGCTTAGCACAACATACAAGCAGCAATTTACAATATTTACAGCTACAGACAGAAATACACAAGCTAAAAGTAATATAGCAACACAACAGCCCTCCCAAAAATCAGAGTCCCCAGGAGGAGCTCCCAACCACCCTTCCACCTCCCTTCCACCCTTCTACCTTATCCCAGACTTTGCTTACATTCAAAGTGAGTTTGGAGAATCAGCCAGGGAGGTTGGGAAGCAGAAGGATTATTTTGGCAGCAGGTTAGGAAGAGATGGACAGGCAGCCAGAGCCAAAGAGAGCAACTCTGTTATCTATATTTGTGTTCTTATTTTTGTAGATCTCAGCAAGCCTATGAGTGCAGCAGACATCAGCATTGTTTCCTTTTCACAGCCTATCATCTAATTCTTCTCACCAAAATATCCCAGCTAGATTCATACTAGCACAGGAGCCCCTCCTGGGGACTCAGGTTTCTGGGAGGGCTGTTGTGTTTCTGTATTACCTTTACCTTGCATATTTCTGTCTACAGCAGTAAACATTGTAACTCTCTGCTTGTATATTGTGCTAAGATGTAAACATAAATCTTCATTCCTTAACTTTCAGCTGGGTGAGTCTAGTCTGGGTGATTTCATAAGAGTGGGGGGGCAGATAACTCCCAAACCATCACAGCATCTGGGGAGCATATCAATAAACAGTACATTCTCATCACTTCATTTTGAGGAATGTAGCTTAGAAAGCTTAGCAGGAGAGGCATCTGAGCCACATGCCACATCTCAGTGCATGTGTCTGGCCTCCTTGCCATCGCTGCCACACAACTCAGCCACAGAGAAGGCTGTACTTGCCCTTGTCTGAACCCAGTCACGCCGTGCACAGGGAGATGCAGCTGAGAGCATGCCTTTGGAATCGTCTTTTCTGCTGAACTGGAAGATGAACCCTAAGTCAGTAACCTTAGGAGTAGGAGGATAAGTGACTTTAAGGCAATGTTGCTACACAGCTGAGAAGTTATTAAAAGCAGTTAAAGGAGAATGTGTCTGAGGCAAGGTTTATTCACTGGTATTTTCTTGCCTGCTGAGCCACTGCTACTGAGAACATGGAACTCAGTGCATTCCTGCTCCATTTCCTGGCCTTCAGCAAGGAGGGGGCAGAATAAGGAGCAGCTCACTCAGGGGCTTGAATGAGATAATATACAATGTTTAGGTTTTTGGGGAATCCAGGTTTTGCTTTTATGCATTTGAGGTTCTTTAATTCCTTCCTGTTCCCCCAACCCCCCTCAAAAAATAATGAGGAAAATTCACAGCTTCAATTAATTCAGTTTTATTTCAACAAAGCATCAAATGGTGTTTGCCAGAAGCAATTATTTGCAAATCAACAACCATTTGTGCTAGTTTGAAGCTAGCTAGAATGTTTTGGTGAGAAGGATTAGCTCAAAGGCTGTGAAAGAGAAACAATGGTGATGATTACTTCACTCATAGGCTTGCTGAGATGTATAAGAACAGGAGTATAAACATAGATAAGGCAGTTCGAGAACCACCTGAGCTCTGGGCTGCATTTTTCTTTCTAACCTCACCCTCAGTCTCTCTGATTAATCCACTTTGCTTCCTAACTCCCCTGGCTGACCCTCCATTCTTCCTTGGGGCACAAGGCAATGCCTGGGGTAAGGTTGAGAGGTGGGAGAAGATGGAAGGGTGGTTGGGAGCCCTTCCTGGGGACTCAGGTTTCTGGGAGGGCTGTTGTGTTTCTGTATTGCCTTTCACCTTGTCTATCTCTGTATATAACTGTATCTACTGTAAATGCCTACTTGTATATTGTGCTGAAAAATGAGAGACAACTCTGCTGGGATCCCATTTGCTCCAAAAAAATCCTTTGCTTACCCCTGTTGTATGAAAAGCTGCAGATGTAGTGGGGAACCTGCATTCAGACATCAGGAGCAGCAGAAAGATGAGATTAAACACTGCAAACAAAAGCTGACTCAATGTGGCAGGAGAAAATTGCATCAGGGCTATTTCTTAGTTCTCTTGTAAAAACTCTGCACACAAGATTATAGTCACGCTTTGGACTAGACAGGCCCTGTGCTACCAGTCCCAACCCCAGGAAGCACAACCTCAGTAGACTCTACTCCAAGTTTGAAAATATTAAGCACCATAGCTGAGCCTCCTGTTGTAGCTCTCTTTTTGAATCCTTCCTTCGCCTGTGTAGCCTTATTTCTGCCACAGGGCAATGCATACAACCACCACTCTACAACTCCAGATGTCATAGAATCAACCAGGTTGGAAGAGACCTCCAAGATCATCCAGTCCAACCTAGCACCCAGCCCTATCCAGTCAACCAGACCATGGCACTAAGTGCCTCATCCAGGCTTTGCTTGAACACCTCCAGGGACGGTGACTCCACCACCTCCCTGGGCAGCCCATTCCAATGCCAATCACTCTCTCGGTGAAGAACTTCCTCCTAACATCCAGTCTATACTTCCCTCGGCACAACTTGAGGCTGTGTCCCCTTGTNCACCAGTACCCCCAGGTCCCTTTCCTCCTGGCTGCTCTCCAGCCACTCTGTCCCCAGCCTGTAGAGTTGCTTGGGATTGTTGTGGCCAAAGTGCAGAACCTTGCACTTGGTCTTGTTAAATCTCATTCCACTGGCCTCTGCCCACCCATCCAGCCTGTCCAGGTCCCTCTGCAGGGCTCTCCTACCTTCCAACAGCTCCACACCTGCTCCTAGCTTGGTGTCATCTGCAAACTACTGATGCTGGACTCAATCCCCTCATCCAGATCATCAATAAAGATATTGAACAGGACTGGGCCCAGCACTGATCCCTGAGGGACACCACTAGTGACAGCTGCCAACTGGATGTGGCACCATTCACCACCACTCTCTGGGCTCGGCCTTCCAGCCAGTTCCTGACCCAGCACAGAGTGAATCTGTCCAAGCCACGAGCTGCCAGTTTAGCTTGGACAAATTTTGTTTTGGGAGGAGCAGGGGAGAAGGTTGGGGGACTGTTGTTTGCTTAGTTTGGGGGTTTTGTTTTGTTTCTCTGTGTGTGGTTTATTTGTTGTGTTGTTGTTGGTTTGTTTTACTTTTTGTTTTTTAATAGCCTGAGCAAAGTTCACTTAAGCTGGGGAAGAAAATGGAGGATAAACAAAGGTTGCCTTTCTCTTTACTTTCAATTTTAGAAGTGAGAATTTAAGCAGAGAAGTGATGCATTTGGCTCTTGTACATTCACAGGCCTGGATAAAGCAATGGACACACTTTTCATTTAGAATAACCCACATGTTTTTGTTGATGAAGAAGCTGTATGAATAGATTTCAGGTTTTTTCCAGGAAGAGGGACAGGCTTCTCCTCTGTCACAAGTAACCATGATTACTGCTGGTATAAGTGACAGCCAGCAGCCTGTCCCCTGGCCTCATGCTGCTACAGGACTGAGTCAGGGAGAACAGTGTCACTAACTGTGATGGTTTGGGAGTTACCTGCACCACACACACAATGAAATCACCCAGACTAGACTCAGCTGGCTGGAAGTTAAGGAATGAAGCTATAATTACAGCTTAGCACAATTTACAAGCGTGTATATGCACAATACTTACAGTTATATACAAGTTGAAAGTAAGACAGAAACACAACATCCCTCCCAGAAAATCAGAGTCCCCAGAGGGCTCCCGACCCAGACCAACCCACATATATCTCACCTGATAAATCTGGAGATTTGAGGTGAAACGTGTCCAGAGAACGGCAACAAAGCTGATGGGAGGCCTGGAACACAGCCCTGTGAGGAGAGGCTGAAGGAGATGGAGTTGTTTAAGCCTGGAGAAGAGGAGGCTCAGGGGTGACCTCCTTGCTGTCTACAACTACCTGAAGGGAGGCTGTAGTCAAGTGGAGTTGGCCTCTTCTCCCATGCAACCAGCAACAGAACAAGGGGACACGGTCTCAAGCTGTGCCAAAGGAGGTGTAGGCTGGATGTTAGGAGGAAGTTCTTCACAGAGAGATGTCAAAAAGACTATAAGGAGGTTAGAGGTGGTGGGGGGGGAAATGTTAGGTCAGATTAAAGAGTTAAGGCAGATACAGCCACACAGACCACGAGAGAGAAGGAAGTGAAAGCTGAGTAGTGTGTGAGGAGTGTCTTGTCTGTATTTTGACCAGTTGCATTTCTCAGCAGAAAAAAATGAGTGATCTAGGGTACTGTTGGTTTTTTCCCCCTGTCTTCTCACAGCTAAGGATTTGGTTTCTCTCACTACAATATTCCAGTTAGCCTCAAACCAGCACACCCACTGAATCAACAGAATTACTTCACAGAGTCCTTCTGTGGAAAGTTGTTTGTCTGGGGAAGTCTAGTACTGCTTGGCTTCAGCTGCCACCAAAGAACCCAGGAGCTGGAAGCACTATGAACTTTCCAAATCTTTCCCTTTCTTGCCGCAGAAAGGAGATGCACATAACCTGACCAAAGGTTTTCATTTGTTTAGTGAGGCTGCTGGCTGTTTTCATCCACCCCACCCTCCCACCAGACAAAGGGCTGATTATTTCCTCTCATGACAGTGACTTCCCCTATAGGCAAGTAGGCTGCCATTTATCTCTCTCATCACTGCCTTTTCCTTTCACAGGAAAGAAAGATCTCTCCCTGTGGCACTGTGTGGAACACAGAGCCCTTTGCACTAACTGCAGTACCTGCTTGGCAAAAAAAAAGGCCAGGGCTTTTACTGCTCTGAATATCCCCTCCTGAGACCCATTATCTTGTCAATTCATTTCACCAGCCTCAATGACATCTCCTTTTGTGAAGGTCTGAAACACAAATCCATCCTTGGTGTAATACTACTGCTCTAGATGAAGTTGCTGCAGAATTGAACTTGGATCAAACTTTTCACTTTGATTTGCCTGAAAAGCTGATTTGCCCATGTGTGTACTTATTAGAGGTAGATTCCTTTTCTCCCAATATCAAACCACTTCTCTGTACCTGCTATTTCATCTTAACAGAGCCATCTGAGTGAAGCAGACCAATAGATGATCTCCCATCCCTGCCAGTATTAATTCAGCACAAAACACGTTTTTGCCACTTGCCTTTTTATGCCTTTTGTGTGTGTGTAGGAGCTAAAGGGCATTGGCAAAGCATTTTTGTTAGTTTGGGGTCTCTGTTTATAGCATGTGGAAATCTTGCCAACAACACACCAAATGCTCTCAAATTAAGCTCTGTTCAGTGGCTGTGATTAGACTGACTCAAATCCCTCCTCCTCCCCAATCACCTGAAGTAATGACTAATGCCAGGTTCCCCCAGTTACCTTGGAAAAAGGGAAAGTGCTTGGAGATTAGACAAGAAAGTCTGCTGCCTCCAGCTTATTTCAGGCTTTCATCCCCATCAAGAAATGAAATGTGATGAGAGAAGCCATATTAACTACATTGCTCCTCTCCTTTTCAGATCTGGCTGTGCTAAGTGCTGTACACAGCTCATTTTCCTTTCAGCTGATATTAACTGCCATTTCCTGACAGTTTCCCTGACATGTTTTTCTCCTTCCATCTCCTGATTAATTTGTCATTATCACTCACACATGCAGACTTCAATGCTGCAGCAAGTATCCCCCATTAAAAGAATAAATACATTAAAAACCAGAGAGAGGTCCAATCTCTTCCCATTTTTACCATAACCATGCTACCCTATTTGTGGATTTCTACTCTTAATTTACAGCAGCAAAAGACAACCAAAAGTTTTCATTCTGTCTGATGCTAAGGCATCTCAGGCTCTCACTGAGGCATGAAAGTCAATAGCCCTCAAACACCAGTTCTTATTAGTGCTTCAATTAGATAGTCATAACAAGAAACAGATTAAGCCTTCCCCACATCCTCAAGTGCAGTTAGCAAGATGAAGTAATACTTGTATTGACTGGGAAAAAAAAAGCCTTTCTTTTCTCATAAATATAAGCTTGGGTCCTTTATTAACTGCAGGAATAATCATGCACATTCATTTTTCACTAGCTGTAGGGCAGTTGTCACCTCCTTCTCCTACGTTTGCTCTGAAAATGGCTTTATAGCCAAGGTAGCCCTCATTAAACACAATTAACTTTCCTGAAGCTGGGCATGTGTAAAGGGCAGGGCTACAAAAACTAAGAGGTTTCTCATGGAAGGTGCACAGATGTATTTCACAGCATGATTTTCCCAGGGAATTCCTTTTCCTGACATCCCTGCTTCACTACCAGCACCTACAAAGGTAAAGCAGTTGCAGTCTTTCAGCAAGCCACAGATAACAACCAATGGTTTGCCTATGAAGTACATTGAGAGTTCCCATCCTTTTCCTGACATCCCTGATTCACTACCAGCACCTACAAAGGTAAAGCAGTTGCAGTCTTTCAGCAAGCCACAGATAACAACCAATGGTTTGCCTATGAAGTACATTGAGAGTTCCCATCCTTTTCCTGACATCCCTGATTCACTACCAGCACCTACAAAGGTAAAGCAGTTGCAGTCTTTCAGCAAGCCACAGATAACAACCAATGGTTTGCCTATGAAATATATTGAGAGTTCCCAGCCTCAGCAATTCTCAGAAACTAAGAACTCATATAATTAACTCCTCACACCCTGTATAAATAGGGCTTGTTAACAGAAAACCTTGAGAAGAAAGAGCAAGAAGTAATCTCTTATAGTGCTGGGGGGAAGTATAGGCTGGATGTTAGGTTCTTCACAAAGAGAGTGATTTGCCATTGGAATGGGCTGCCCAGGCAGGTGATGGAGTCACTGTCCCTGGGGGTGTTCAAGCAAAGCCTGGATGAGGCATTTAGTGCCATGGTCTAGTTCATTGGATAGGACTGGGTGCTAGGCTGGACTGGATGAGCTTGGAGGTGTCTTCCAACCTGGTTGATTCTATGATTCTAAGGTTCCATAAGAGAGGTTTCAGCTAGCTTGCAACAGAGAGCCCTAAATGTCTGAGCATCACTAACCACAGAAGGCTTCATTAGATTTCTCTCTATTTTCATTATGAAAATAAGGTTAAAGACTGTTCCTTAAAGTGTTTCCCTGAAGCAAAATGATCTTAGCTACTAAACTGTGGGGGTTGAGCTGTCTTTTTGCAGCTGCTGTGTGACAGACTATTCTAATCACAAAGTCCTCTTCATAAAGAAAATGAAAGAAACCTGTGCAGTCCATGGTTTACTTTTGTCCCCAGCTCCAAGAACAATGTTTCTCATGGGAATCTTTAGCCATTATGACATATTCTGAACAATAGCTATCGTAAACACTGGCTAATACACGCCATAAAGTATTTCATCCTAGAGAGCACTACAGCTCTGAAAAGCAAGGCTCACACAGGAGCAGCTTTTCAGTGTGCCTGCCATTCGCAAGACAGCTGTTACTCAGTTGTTCAGGCTCACAGACTGGGTTGGAGTAAGGCCACTTTCCTCCCCCAGCCCTTGGAAGGCAAAGTTTTGAGGCGGGAGGAGAGCATCCCTGCAAGCACGCCCCACTTGCCAGGCAGGGTTGCTAGGAAGCTCTGTCATGACAAAAGTGTCAAACAGAGCTGTTGTCAGGGCTGCTGCTGCCACTTTTCCAACCCAAAAAGCTAAACTGCCAAACTCTGCAACCATTCCGCTTCCTCACACGTAGTTTTCATCCCTTTAAGTGCAAACTGTACCAAATGCCAAATCAATTGTTCCGTGACCTTACATTAAGTGAAAGGGCAAAGCAGGAATCTCTTAAAATGATAAAGGTAAGCTATCATAGCTTGTGAAAACAGTAATCAATAAACCACTTTCCACTTAACAGTCCTCCTTCTAAGGACCAAGAACTTATGACCACCTCTAAGAGCAGCATAAGCTAATTGCATGCCCCTTTTTTCTAAGTATCCCAGGTCATATTTATTTTTACTCTTTATTTGCACTGCAAGGTCAGGAAAGACTACTCTCAGTTCTGCCAGATCTTGGGAAATTTGTTTCCTGCCTGTGATTAAGAACTACTGTTCCACATAGAATCATAGAACGGTTTAGGTTGGAAGGGACCTCAAGGATCATCCAGCTCCAACCCCCTGCCATAGGCAGGGACACCTCCCACTAGAGCAGGCTGCTCAAGGCCTCATCCAGCCTGGCCTTGAACACCTCCAGGGAGGTTGTGGAGCACAGAAGCACCCAATGTGATCAAAGATCACATTGGGTGCTTCTGTGCTCCACAACCTCCCTGGGCAACCTGTGCCAGTGTCTCACCACCCTCACTGTAAAGAACTTCCCCCTAACATCCAGTCTAAATCTCCCCTCTTCCAGCTTAAACCCATTCCCCCTCGTCCTGACATTACCAGACCTTGTCAATAGTCCCTCCCCAGCCTTCCTGTAGGCTCCCTTCAGATACTGCAAAGCCACTCTAAAGTCTCCTCGAAGCCTTCTCTTCTCCAGGCTGAAGAGCCCCAACTCTCTCAGCCTGTCCTCATAGCAGAGCTGCTCCACAAGTCTAATTTATTTGATTATTGCCATTTCATGGTTATTCTTCGCTTCCCACCTATGTCCTCCTTTTTAAGCCGTAACATATTGCTGAGACTCTAATTAACAGCTTCCATACAGCAATGCATAAATACACTTAAATTGCAGATTAATTATATTTAAATGCTCTCTGGGCTCTTCTGCTGTTTATAGCACTTGGTAATCAGATTCAGACCCTGACTGAGGTTTCTGGGCTTTCCCATGCACAAGTATCACAGTATCACCAAGGTGGGAAGAGACCTCACAGATCATCAAGTCCAAGCTGTTACCACAGAGCTCAAGGCTAGACCATGGCACCAAGTGCCACGTCCAATCCTGCCTTGAACAGTTCCAGGGATGGGGACTCCACTGACACAGACATCCAACATCAGACTAAAATCATAGAATCACAGAATCAACCAGGTTGGAAGAGGCCCCCAAGATCATCCAGTCCAACTTATCATCCAGCCCTGTCCAATCAACTAGACCATGGCACTAAAGGTTGATGATGTCTCCATTCTATGCAGGGAAGAAACTTATGACATACAGGAACATCATTCTTTCCTCAGTAGGGCCATTTGTAGTAGCAGCTCCCACAAGTATACTTTTTTTGGGTCACAAGACACCTTTTGCCCACTGTGCTGGAATGTTCCAATTTCTTTATTTTCCCCTCCATTCCTCCCTTTTCATAAAGTGCACCATCATACTGGTGCAGCCTTCCTGACTTTGTCCCCTGCTTTCATTTTCACTGTCTTTTCCTTGTGGATGGATTTACTGACTGAGCCACGAAGATGCTCAGAGGGCTGCAGCAGCTCTGCTATGAGGACAGGCTGAGAGAGTTGGGGCTCTTCAGCCTGGAGAAGAGAAGGCTTCGAGGAGACCTTAGAGTGGCTTTGCAGTATCTGAAGGGAGCCTACAGGAAAGCTGGGGAGGGACTATTGACAAGGTCTGGGAATGTCAGGACGAGGGGGAATGGGTTTAAGCTGGCAGAGGGGAGATTTAGACTGGATGTTAGGAGGAAGTTCTTCACAGTGAGGGTGGTAAGACACTGGCACAGGTTTCCCAGGGAGGTTGTGGATGCTTCCTCCCTGGAGGCGTTTAAAGCCAGGCTGGATGAGGCCTTGAGCAGCCTGCTCTAGTGGGAGGTGTCCCTGCCTATGGCAGGGGGTTGGAGCTGGATGATCCTTGAGGTCCCTTCCAACCTAAACCATTCTATGATTCTATGACAAACAATTCTAGAGTGCCCTCTGACAATCTCATGTGCAGCATCGCTCTGCAGCCCCACACCTCCACAGAGCAGCCTCTTCTGTACCATGCCTGGGTGATTCTACGATTCTATGCCTACTTGATTTCCAACCCTGGGTACAAGATGCCCTCTCACATGAGCACCCAGTGCTGCCACAGTCCTGTGCTTTCAGTGGGGTCTCTGACTGAGCCTAGGAACCTGACCCCAAGCTGCTTATTTTTGCTTCCAGAAGTGCTGCCCCCCCAGTTGTTCCAGTGCTTCACGTGTCTCTCACAGTGCCTTCACACAGCAGTACTACATGTTGAAGTTGCTCAGTTAGGCTCTCTTTTGGATCAGCTCAGTATTTCTTAAACAACATTTTCTGTAACAGCTGTAGGCTTGGCCTTATGCTTCACTGTGTTTCAATGCTTTGCTCCCCCTTCCTGAGCTTCTGCCATTCCCTTTGGAGCCCTGTCAAGCTGCTTTTCTTACCCAGACCATCAACTCCCCTGATGCACTCAGTAAGTGCCTCTCATCAGCAGAAGTGGGGAGCAGGACTTAATTCCCAACCAGTTTCCCTCAGCTGATGGTCTCCTGGAGCAAACAGCAGCAGTTTGTGCTCCCTGGGTGCTGGCCAACTAGACAAAAAGCCCAGAGAGACAAGCAGAGCATCACAAATGATTCCCTGTCTAGTGCATTATCCTGATTTTAATTCAGTACACTGTTTATTAGCCAGAATATTAAACTCATGCCCTGCTCCCATGCAGTAAAGAGAAATTTAGAGTGTGAAGGTGGCTCATTTCTTTGGGAGTAAACCAAGCAATGAGTGCCAGGCTACTTGTACTCCTGCTCCAATTTGTTGACACATATGTAGATACTTGGAGAATATTAAGCTTAGCAATAGCAATTTGCAGCTTATAACTCAGATGCAGAACAGCTCTGAGTAATGGCTCTGCTTTACAGCATTGGCCAGACTGCTTCTCCCATTCTGTTGCTTCCAAACACTATGTGCATCTTCATGAAGCCCCACAGACCCAATGCATAAGGTCTGCTCTTGCCCAGGTCCTGAGCTGGCCTTGTTGCATTAAAGAGTAACTGAATTATTGCAGCATCTCCTCAGAAAGACTGGAGATGCTGAGAGCATGATATGCCTACAGTCAAACAACAAGAGGATTTACTCTCCATTCTGTGCCAAGCTCCCAGAACCAGAGTTCTGAGGGAACATAAATGATCACAAATCCATGTCAAAGTCAAACAGGTTTTCAACAAAAGCATAGAGGTTTCAATACTTAATTTTAGCATTTTCCAATTAAGTTATTCTCCTGGGAAATACCAAGATATTTTGGGCTTCTGTTTTCCTCAACCTGTCTGAAATCATCCAAGAAGCTGTTCTTAGGAGAGACAAGTGATATAGAGATGCTGGAACATGTCCAGAGAAGGGCGNCCAGAGAGAGTGATTGGCATTGGAATGGGCTGCCCAGGGAGGTGGTGGAGTCACTGTCCCTGGAGGTGTTCAAAAAAAGCCTAGATGAGGCACTTAGTGCCATGGTCTGGTTGACTGGATAGGGCTGGGTGCTAGGTTGGACTGGATGATCTTGGAGGTCTCTTCCAACCTGGTTGATTCTATTCTATTCTGTAGCCAGGTGAAGTTGGTCTCCTCTGCCAGGCAACCAGCATCAAAGGGACACAGTCTCATGTTGTGCTGGGGGAGGTCTAGGCTGGATGTCAGGAGAAAGTTGTTGGCAGAGAGAGTGATTGGCATTGGAATGGGCTGCCCAGAGAGGTGGTGGAGTCACCGTCCCTGGAGGTGTTCAAACAAAGCCTGGATGAGGCACTTTGTGCCATGGTCTAGTTGATTGGCTAGGGCTGGGTGCTAGGTTGGGCTGGATGAGCTTGGAGGTCTCTTCCAACCTGCCTGATTCTATGAATTATTTTAAAATACATCTACTTTCCTTCATGTCAAAACCAAAGTGTTTCCCATTTTATGGCAACCAAGTGAAGTACATGACTAAAGCTTGTTTCATCTAAACAGTGATGGGTTTTACCTTTAAACTTGATTTTTATACCAAAATTGAAGGTTTAAGCAGATCTTTTTTGGCATCACTCTGTAAAACACTGCTCTCTTTGAAGCCCACAAAATCTTCATAACTGTAGAACTACTAAAGAGGTAAACACATTTTTGCAAAATCTGAGCCCAAAACAGCAGTAGGTTAAAACATTTCAGGCCTGAACCATCTCATAGATGTGTGGATATATCTGAAGAAACAATTACTCCTTGCTAAAACAGCTGGTTGAAATTGAATAGAGCAGCCTGGGAGGTTACACAACAGAAACCTTACCATTTCCTGTGGTCAAGTATTACCAGCAACAGAACAAGGGGACACAGTCTCAAGTTGTGCCAGGGGAGGTCTAGGCTGGATGTTAGGAGGAAGTTCTTCCCAGAGAGAGTGATTGGCATTGGAATGGGCTGCCCAGGGAGGTGGTGGAGCCACCATCCCTGGAGGTGTTCAAGAAAAGCCTGGCTGAGGCACTTAGTGCCATGGTCTGGTTGACTGGCTAGGGCTGGGTGCTAGGTTGGACTGGATGATCTTGGAAGTCTCTTCCAACCTGGTTGATTCTATGATTCTATGAAAATGCAAAGAGAGGATGCACAGAGCTTTCCTTCTTCATAAGCATTTACATGTGCTTACTGGTGGACACTCCCAGGTGAGCAGCAACAGAACAAGGAGACACAGTCTTGAGTTGTGCTGGGAGAGGTCTAGGCTGGATGTAAGGAAGAAGTTGTTGCCAGAGAGAGTGATTGGCATTGGAATGGGCTGCTCAGGGAGGTGGTGGAGTCACTATCCCTGGAAGTGTTCAGGAAAAGCCTGGATGAGACACTTAGTGCCATGGTCTAGTTGATTGGCTAGGGCTGGGTGCTAGGTTGGACTGGATGATCTTGGAGGTCTCTTCCAATCTGCTTGATTCTATGATTCACTGTTGGGAAAAGGTGATTGTTCCTGTGTTTTCAAATGTATATAGCAGCCAACTGTCCTTCTAGAGCATTTAAAATGCAATTCAGTTCCCAAGAAAATACTGCCTGAGTTTGGATAGTGCGTCAGCAAACAAAGGGATGCACATGCATTCCCCCCAGGCAGAAGCTGTACATCTACACAGTTGGATGCCTACAGCACATAGTTTATAACACAGTTAGCCATGCTGCTCCTAGAGCTGCTTTGTGCACACACTACAGAGTTAGCTATACAGGAGTTTGTTTTGCCTACTGTTCTGACAGCAGCTGTTCTGAAGCAGACCATTTTTCAAGGCAGCCAATTGGAAGTCACATCTTAGACCAACAGACCTAAGTCCTTGAAGGCATGTTATTCCAGCTGACACCTATGAAAACACCTTCTTTTCTCTGTCACTAATTAGAGACAGGGTGAACTTTAGGTCTGACTCTGTAGTACGCTCACAGGAGCTTCAAAAAGACAGGAAAAAACACAAGATGTGCTCTGAACATTTGGCTAAACTTCCCCACCCTGTAGCTGCTGGGAGTGCAGAGTTTTTTGTTACAGGTTACTGTGCTAGTTTGAAGCTAGTTAGAATTGTGATGGTTTGGGTGTTCCCCACCC
>WAAF01012603.1:0-12457 GCA_013400475.1 Tricholaema leucomelas
AAAAAAAAACTAATCAAGAAGGTGACATAAATGCCAAAACAAACCCTTAACAACTGTGATCATTATTTGCTGAACAGCAGTGTTCTATGAGCTTCCAAATGAAAGTGAAGAAAAGACCTATTGCCCTTTGTATGGTTTAGAAACAGATCCAATTCGAACAAATATCAATAAAAAATGGGGGATGAGGTACTAAAAGTAGCCCTGTGGAAAACCATTTGGTGGTGCTGATGGACAAGAAGCTGGACATGAGTAGACAGTGTGGACTTGCAGCCCAGAAGACAAAGCACACCCTGGTCTGCATCAAAAGATGCATTGCCAGCAGATCCAGAGAGGGGATTCTGCGACTTTACGGTGCTCTGGTGAGGCCTCACCTGGACACCTATGTCCAGGTTTTCAGCCCTCAATATAGAATCATAGAATGTCAGAGGCTGGAAGGGACCTCAGAAGATCATCTGGTTCAGCCCTCTGCTACAGCAGGGTCACCTGGAGCAGATCACACTGGAACACATCCAGACGGTTCTTGAATATCTGCCTGTTCCAGTGCTCTGCCACTCTCACAGTGAAAGAAATTCTTCCTCGCTTTCACATAGAACCTCCTATGCCTCAGCTTCCACCTATTGCCCCTTGTCCTGTCACTGCGCATCACCAAGAAGAGGCTGGCTCCATCCTTCTGGCACTCATCCCTTACTTACAAACATCAACGAGCTCACGCCATAGTCTTCTCCTCTCCAAACTAACAACTCCCACCTCCCTCAGTCTCTTCTTGTAAGGAAGATGTGTAACTTCCTTAATAATTTTTGTGGCTCCACACTGGACTCTCTCAAGGAGCTCCCTGTCCCTCTTGTGCTGGGGGACCCAAAACTGGACACAATACTCTAGATGAGGCCTCATCAGGGAAGAGTAGAGGGGAAGGAGAATCTCTCTCAACCTACTAACCACACCACTTATAATACACTCCAGAAAGGCATTGGTCTTCCTTGCCACAAGAGCACACTGCTGGCTCCTGGCCATCCTTCCATCCACTGGGATTCCCAAGTCCTTCTCCCCTTCACTGCTCTCCAGCAAGTCAGTCCCCAACCTATACCAATACATAAGATTGTTCTTTCCCAGGTGCACAACTCTACACTTGCCCCTGCTGAACTTCATTAAATTTCTCCCTGCTCAACTCTCCAGCATGTCTAAGTCTCTCTGAATGGCAACACAACTCTCTGGGGCGTCAGCCACTCCACCCATATTGGTGTTGTCAGCAAACTTGTTGACAGTGCGCTCCATGCCCTCATCCAGGTCATTAATGAATACATTGAGTAATATTGGTCCCAATACTGACCCCTGAGGAACTCCACTAGTTACAGGCCTCCAGCTAGACTCTGTCCCATTGACCACCACTCTAAATTATTCATGTCTTTTGTCTAATTCTATTGATTATGTAGGCTAGTGAAAAGGCAAAAGCAACTGCAAGGATGTTGCCTAAAAAGTCCGTTTAACATTTTATGCCAACAGATTATCTCAAACTGGAAAAATCATATAGCAAGAAATAGCTCTAATTTCCCAGGTGAGTTTTTTGGATAGCAATACCCACTGATTTGACTATTTCTTGTTTTAAAATCTCATCGATTCAACACTGTCTAGACATTACCTTTAAAACTAACTTGAAAGGACATCAGTTGCTGTTGTCTATCTCAACTTCAGCATGGCTTTTTGACACTTTCCACTTTAATATCCTAATAGGTAAAGTTAAGAAGTAGGGGTTAGATGAGTGGGCAGTGAGTTGGACTGAGAAGTGGTTTAATGACAGAGCTCAGAGGGTTCTACACAGCAGCACAAAATTTAATTGCTGGCCCATATCTAGTGGTGTTCCCAAGGGGATTGTTGTCATGGAAGGCTAATAGGCCTAAAACATGTCCTGTCTTGCCCCACTCTTCTGCTGATTAGGGAAGCAAGGGCAGGAGGTAAACAAAAAAAAGTCTTGGGCCATTATGTTCCCTTCCAAAGTGATAAACTGGTACCCACAGGTGCTGATCTGTTAGAAGGCAAGAGGGCTCTGCAGAGGGACCTGGACAGATGGATACAGTCCAATGTTAGGAGTTTTAATATGCCCAAGTGCCAGGTTCTGACTTCGGCCACAACAACCCCAAGCAGTGCTACAGGCTGGGGACAGAGTGGCTGGAGAGCAGCCAGGAAGAAAGGGACATGGGGGTGCTGGTCAACAGCTGAACATGAGCCAAGAGTGTGCCCAAGTGGTCAAGAAGGCCAACAGCATCATGTCCTGGATCAGGAACAGTGTGGCCAGCAGAACCAGAGAAGTCATTCTGCCCCTATACTCAGTACTAGTTAGGCCACACTGAGTATTGTGTCCAGTTCTGGGCTCTTCAATTAAAGAGAGTTGTTGAGATACTGGAATGCATCCAGAGAAGGGTGACAAAGCTGGTGAGGGGCCTGGAACACAGCCCTGTGAGGAGAGGCTGAGGGAGCTGGGGGTGTTTAGCCTGGAGAAGAGGAGGCTCAGGGGCAACCTCATTGGTGTCTACAACTACCTGAACAGAAGCTGTAGCCAGGTGCGGGTTGGGTCTTTTCTCCCAGACACCCAGCAACAGAACAAGGGGACACAGTCTCACGTTGTGCCAGGGCAGGTTTGAGCTGGATGTTAGGAAGAAGTTCTTCACAGAGAGAGTGACTGACATTGGAATGGGCTGCCCAGGGAGGTGGTGGAGTCACCATCCATGGAGGTGTTTAAAAGGAGACTGAATGAGGCACTTAGTGCCATGGTTTAGTTAATTAGGAGGTGTTAGTTTGGACTCAATCTCGAAGGTCTTTCCCAACCTGGTTAATTCTGTACTTCTGTGAAATCAGAGTTTCATGAGACTGATGTGCTGCAATCTCATATTTTCTGCCTACATGGTACAGATGTCAGTCCCCTTCCACTACGGTCTGGGCTTGGATTTGATACTGGTGAAAGCCAGTCTCCCCACAGCAAATGGGTTAGAACTAGATAGCTCCTGAGGCCACTTCCATCCTTCACAATTCTGATTCTAAGAACCACAGCCTTCAAGTTCCCCAAGCAGCTCCTGCTCCCCCCCACCACACCCTTCACCTCCCCCTAGCAGGTCCTTCTTCTCCCCACCTTTCATCTTCTCAAAGCAGCCCCTAGTCATCATCCCCCCCTCCCTTGCACTCTGCTTAAACAGCTCCTGCTCCATCACCACCATTTTTGCTCCCATCCCAGAACCTGGGCAAGGCCCTCAACCAGCTAAATACCACACAGAATAGCTCAGCTCCATTAAGAAAACCCAACCAGCACACATAGATGATGTTGGAGTGGCCACCAACCCTATTCCTACCTAACTGGGGGGCCTCTAGGCCCCCCAGCCTTTGTCCTCTCCCATTCACACAGTGTACACCATAGGTACTCACCAGTGATGACAGAAGGAGGATCCCTCAGCCCATATGGGCACAGCCTAGGGCTTCTGTCTTTCCTGGGGGGGATTAAAAAGGGGAGTGGGCAAAGGGGTCAAAGTGGCCACACCTGGGGTGCAAGGAGACTCCAACAGGGCTCAGGTGCTCTGGGATTTGGGGGAAAAAGGGAGAAAATGGGGTGGGGTGGAAAATGGGTAAATATGGTATTCCAGTGTGATCTGGTAGAGGTGATCCTGCTCTGACAGGGGGGTTGGACTAGATGATTTTCCAAGGTCTTTTCCAGGCCCTACCATTCTGTGATCTTATGCACATATGAGTGTCTTGCCCAAATAAGGGTAATCAAGCCCTGGTTTCACCTAATATGGTCATTTTGGCAAAGTGCCATTCTGACTGGTGGATCTCTGTGACCGAAGGAGCCATTACACTCAGACAAATAATGGAAATGAAGCTCAGCTGTAAGCTCTGTCTTAAAGCCTTCTGCTCTGCCTTGTCTTTCAGTTCAGCTTAGCCCTGATGTTTTGGGCTTGAATTACCTGGAAACTTAAGTGCCTCAAGGTTACCAGGAGAAGGCATTAAGTGCCCCATGACATGGTGAGAAGTGCCACAACATTGCGGTCTCTGCATGTTTCCAAGAGATCCTGCCTGCACATCTGCAAACCTCTGTGCCAGCAGGAACTAGGATCAAATCAGAGATCATCCGCCTCTTTCCCAGCACCCTGCTAGATCCTGGGAAGATCTAGAAGCCTCTCAATGGCTATCAAGACACTGACAGAACTCCCTTCAAGTGTTTGGGTATTGTCTGGAAACTATAGGTAGCCTCAGGAATCTGGAGGTAATACTTTGTGAGTAAATGTTCAGAAACCTCTCTATAACTTAATTCTATTGTGCCTTCTGCCTTAGCAGAGAGGAACCTCTCAGGTCTCCCTTGAGGGCAAGTGGCACATTGGCTAATAGATTCTCTTTCCTAGTTTAATGTTTGTTATATTATTTCTAGTGTTCTAGATTCCCTGTTTATTTCCCTGTTCCATGACAGCGCAAAGAACCTATTATTATTACAAAATTATGGTCTGTGGCAAGATTGCTAAGTATCAAAATTAATAAGCTATATTAATTTTGGAATAGATTTCACCCATACCATTACAGTAGTACTAGGTCTGGTCTTGTTCAACATATTTATCAATGACTTGTTTGAAGAGGCATGTAACCTCAGCAAATATGATGATGATGATACAAAACTTGGAGGAGTAGGTGACACGCTAGAAGGTTAGGCTGCCATTCACCAAGAGCAGAACAAACTGGAGAGTTGAGCAGAAAGGGACCTAAGGAAGTTCCACAAAGGTAAAATGTAAGGTCCTGCACTTGAAGAGGAATCACCTAATGCATCAGTACAGGCTAGAGGCTGATCTGCTGGAAAGCAGCTCTGCAAAGAAAGACCTGGGAGTCTTGCTGGACAAGTTCACCATGAATCATCAACATGCTCCTGTAGCCAAGAAGGTTGATGGTAGCCTTGAATGCATTAACAGCTTTGCCAGCAGGTTGAAGAAGGCTATTCTGCCTCTACACTCTGCCCTGGTGAGATCACACCTGGCATATTGTGTCCAGTTCTGGGCTCCCCAGTTCAAGAGAGACAAGGAACTACTGGAGAAAGTCCTGTGGAGGGCTGCAAAGATGACTAAAGGACAGGACCTCTTGTGAGGAAAGGCTGATAGACTTGAGGCTGTTTAACCTGGAGAAGATTGATAGGAGATCTTATCAATGCTAATCGGTATCTAAAAGGCAACCATCAAGAGGCTGGGGCCTGACTCTTTTCACTGGTACCCAGAGAGAGGACAAGGAACAATGATTACAAACCAAAACACTGGAAGGTTCATCTGAACATGAGGAAAAAAATGTTTCCTTTGAGGGTGACAGGGCACTGGAACAGGCTGCCCAGAGAGGTTGTAATGTCTTCTTCTTTGGAAATATTTGAAACCTGCCCAGAAATAATCCTGTACAACTTGCTTTAGGTGAACCTGATTTAGCAGGGGTTTTGGACTAGATGATGTCCAGAGATCTCTTCCATTCCTACCATTCTGCAGTTCTGTGAAACACTTATTAAGGCAACTAGGAGTGGGAACACAGACTAAGAGTAAGAACTTCCATGCAGATCTATAGGATAGATTCAAAGGATCAAATACAAGAGATAGGTAAGACTTATTTAGAAGAGCAACATATTTAAATATAAAATAATTCCTATTTCTGGCCATAACCCACAGATTATTATTTTGTTGTTGTTGTTCATTTGATTTCTTTTATTTTAATACAAACTTAATAAAGTTGATGGACGTAACAAAAGTTAATTTATGGAAAATTAACACATCCATGATGTTTTGGTGTTTAAGTTAAAACCAAATTAAAAAAACATTCTGTAACTTCCTTAACATTCTGAGTATACAAATAATATCACTTCTGGTCATTTCTATCTGCCACAACCATGTCTGTTCATTATACGTGAAATACAGGTTGCAAAGAATTGTTATCTATATAGCACTTTGCCATGGATTGGCTGGATGCTCCTCTGCAGGCCCCGTGTTTTGTGCAAATGCAGGAAGTGGAATAAAGAAGGAAAATATGAGATTTAATGGTGAGCAAGAGCCTGGCATTGCTCACAGTTCAGGATAGCTTCTTTGCTACTTCTATATTTGAAACACTTCTTGAAGAGAAAAAATAAAACTGTTGTAGTGTAAGACAGGTGGCCTTCTTGCCAGGTGGCCTGTATCAGAAATGGTGTGACCAGCAGGAGTAGGGAGGTGATCATGCCCCTGTACTCAGCACACGTGAGACCACACCTTGACTACTGTGTCCAGTTTTGGTCACCACATTGAGGTGCTGGAGTGGTGTCCCAGGTTGAGGCTATAGGGTTAAAAAAAGCTTTCTGGGGACTAGAAGATTGTTATTCAATCCCATAGTTCTGCTATCTTGGTAAAAACTCACAACAAGGTCAGTTCGTTCTCCTTTCCTCCTCCCCCTGCCCTGGGTGTGTGGCAGAAGCCCGCTATCGGGAACAGGTAAGCAGTAGGCCTCTTGGCTGGCTGGAGGTGTTAGGGGGGTGGGAGGATTGGAGCACTGGGGAAAGTAGATTTAGTTTTTTTGGGGGACAGGGAAACTTCAAGGGGGTTTGCCATGGATGGGGAAATTGCTTTGTAAGATCTGTCACTGTATCTCTCTAAACACAATTCTGTATTTTTCTCTCCAATTTGATCTGAGAGCTTAATTTCTGTTGCCTAACTTTAGTAAACCTACGACAAGAGGGTGCAGAGAAGGGTGACGAGGCTGGGGAGAGGTCTGGCAAACATGACTCATGAGGAGCGGCTGAGGGAACTGGGGTTGTTCAGTCTGGAGAAGATGACCCTGAAAGGGGACCTTACTGTCCTCTACAACTACCTAAAAGGAGGTTGTAGTGAGGCTGGAGCTGGTCTCTTCACTTGAATTACTAATGATAGGACAAGAGGAAATGGCCTCAAATTGCATCAGGGGAGGTGTAGGTTGGATGT
This sequence comes from Tricholaema leucomelas, assembly GCA_013400475.1. Lineage (NCBI taxonomy): Eukaryota > Metazoa > Chordata > Aves > Piciformes > Lybiidae > Tricholaema lacrymosa > Tricholaema leucomelas. Next base: position 6,948 of record WAAF01012603.1, read on the forward strand.
TGGGAGGAAGTTCTTTCCTGAGCAGGAGGTCAGGCACTGGAACAGGCTGCCCAGGGAGCAGCCTGAGGTAAAATACAATATATTCCAGGCAGAGCAAAGGAGAAGAGAGATGCTGCTGCTGCTGAGCTACAAGGGCGAGCTGCATACACGTGGCCACCTTGATACCCAGTTAACGAGCCACAAATGAGGAAAGGCAGGAAGGCTCTGGGCAGAAAGGCAGAAAAGGCTCAGTGCAGAAAGGCATGGTTTCTAAATCACCCCCCAATAAATACTTCACTTTGAAAATCAAACTGGCCAATAGTCACTAGCATCATCGTTTTGGCCAATGAATTCAAAGCTTCATGCCTTGTTTGACCACACAGGCATGTTGAGGGCTGGCACAAGACACCTGACACATGGTATAGGCCCCTAGCCCTAAAGGCTTTGCTCATCTGACTCAACTTCCTGGACCTGCAACAGGAGGAGGAGAACAAGGGCTAAACTGGAGTGGCAGGATTTATGCCCTACCAGGACATACAATCTCGTTGCCTGTTGGGCAGTTTTATGCATCAAAGCTGGGGATGATTTGTACCTTAATATGGTATGTGCAAGCTCTCGCTTCCCTATAGCAGATAGTAACTTACATAGTTACATAAACTTCATCACAGAACCATACATAACTACAGTGAGGCCTAAGAGAGCAGTGCTGCTTTGAATCCAACCAGGTCTTTGTCCCACGCTGTTAGGTCTCTGAAGGCGGCCATCCTCTCTGGCTGTCCATCAGCGCTGGGTCTCTGTAGGTTTCTTCAGATGTCCTCCCTGATGATGGTTCAGTGTCCCTCTAGATGACTGGTCCAGTCTGTCTCTGACTGGTCCTGCCTGTTCCTGATGCTGGCCTCCTGGTGCTGATCGGCATCAAAGTCTTGATCCAGGCTCCACCTGTAGGAAGGCAAAACTGGCCTCTGTGACCAGGCAGATTAATTAATGATTGGGAATGATGCACTGCACACTGCTGTGGTAAGTCTTTCCATGGGCATCTAGTGCTTCCCATGCATATAGCCCTCTAGGTTTGGCCAATGTCATTGGAACTATTCCAGTTGACAGCAACTTTACTAATACAGGTTGCCCCACCTGCATTTACAGCAGAGAATGCTGTGACTTGCTCTCTGGCCTGCCTGGCATGTGAACTGCATCCATCATTGGTTTGAAACATGGATGCATGCCAAGTCATCCACCTGCTGGCTCCATCTTGCAGCAGGGGTTTCTTACTTTTATGTGCTACCACACATCTGAATTTGCTGATGATGATCAGCCTCTTCTCCAGATCTGCAATCACTTCTAAGATGTCTTGTCTGGCTGACACTGGCAAGAGATGCTGGTTAGCAGAGGTGATTCTAGATTGGGGTAGAGCTGGAGCAATATGCAAAGTGTTAATACAAACATTGCTTGCCCCCTTTGCTCCCTTTGCCCCCACCTCGTAGAACCCAAAAGACCATAGAGTGCCATTGGGAAGGTACCATCTTTTACCAACCAGGTCATCAAATCCTGAGATGTTTCCTGGGTATAGAAACAAGCTCCACAATAGTGCTACACTTATCATGGGAGCCATAGCTTTGCCTTAGTTTGTTGTCAACAAACAAGAGATTGATGAGGTATTCAAAAACATTTTTGCCTCGGTCTTCACTGGCAATCTTGCCCCATCCACCTCCAGAGTCAACCACTATGTGAGGTAAAATCCTTCCCACTGTAAGTGAAGATCAAGTTCAGGACCACCTGAGGAACCTGAACATACATTCAGTGCACTACCATAATCTCAAAATCAGTTTTGTGCCTCCTATTTAAAAGTAACCTTCACAGAGAGATGCAAAGATTATAAAGCTAAGGAATATAAATAACATTTATGTATTATGAAAACTTAGCGTATTGAAATAAATAGAAATAGATCTTTAAAAGTGCTGGGAAATTTCAAAGGATATTATAATTTTCAAAAGTTGTGGTTTTTTTTTTTTTAACAAAAGGGTTTGTTTGTTTGTTTTTTCCATTTGCAGTAAAAATATTTTACTTTGGTTACAGAAGTTTCATCAAATAAAAAGTTGAGGTTTGAAATTAATATTATTTTCTCTGCCATAAATATCTACAAGAAGCTAAAACGGAGCCTGTATGTTGCAGTCCAAGAAAATAAGGAAATTGTCTTTTCAATGGAAGATAAGGCTGAAGCTCTGCATCAGTTGATTCAAAAAGCAGAAAACTGAGTGTCTTTTTCAGAAGAGGAGAGATGCAGTAGCAAAGAACTGGTGTTTGTGCTTGCCCACAGTTACAGACAGCAGGGGAGTTCTCTCTGCTGAGGTAATGAATAATTGAAACATGCTTTGAACCCAGCATAAAGAGTGGCAGGATGTAATCAGACTAGCTCTTGGACACAACAAAAATGGCATCCTGTGTGCTGTTAATGTGCATGCATGAGTAATGGTCGGTTCTAAAACAGAATCACATAGAATCACAGAATGCATCTGGTTTGAAAAGACCTCAAAGATCATTCATTGACCCATCACTGAAGCATCAAGACTAAATCGTGCCCCTAAGTGCCAGGTCTATACATTGCTGAAACATCTCTAGAGACAGTGACTCTACTACTGTCCCGGGTAGATTGTTCAAATGTTTGATAACCCTTTCAGTGAAGAAATATTTCCTAACATTCAGCCTAAACCTCCCCTGGTGCAGCTTGTAGCCATTTCCTCTATTCCTTAACACCAAGGAAAAAAGACTGGCCACCTCCCCACTCCATCCTCTCTTCAAGTCATTGTAGAGAGTGATGAGGTCTACCCTGAGCCTGCTCTTCTGTGGACTGAACAAGCCCAGCTCCCTCAGAGGTTCCTTGTAAGTCAAGTGTTCCAGACCCTTCACAAGCCTCATTGCCCTTCTCTGGACTAGCTTCTGAGAACAGTACAAGGGAGCTTGAGAGCACCTAAAGTTCAGGATTTTATTTTCTGACTGTTACTACAACAGGTAAAGTTATGCAGGTGGAATGAGACTGTGGTAGTTAGCAAGTTGTTTCCTTCTTGTCATCACAGTGATTCAGAATAACTGTTGCTACATCGAGACACAGAGATAGAAGAGATTATATCTTGCTGTTTCTTTCAGTCCTCTTTTTATTATAATCTTGTCATTTGAGATATTTTCACAGAAAATTAAAAAGATAAGATGAGAGAAGATTTTTTTTTCTATGTTTATAACCATTTTGATGCAAGTGGAATATTAAATCTTGTTTAAACGTATTTATATATTTTTTGCAGTTAACTCATAGAGAATTGTAATTATTAAGGGGAATCTATAGGCAGACATCAATTCAAGAGAGATGTTGAGATACTGGAACATGTCCAGAGAAGGGCAATGAAACTGGTGAGAAGCCTGGAACACAGCCCTATGAGGAGAGGCTGAGGGAGCTGGGAGTGTTTAGCCTGGAGAAGAGGAGGCTCATTGCTATCTACAACTACCTGAAGGGAGGTTGTAGCCAGGTGGGGGTTGGTCTCTTCTCCCAGGCAAGCAGCATCAGAACAAGGGGACACAGTCTCAAGTTGTGCTGGGGGAGGTCTAGGCTGGATGTGAGGAGGAAGTTCTTCTGAAAGAGAGTGATTTGTCAGTGGAATGGGCTGCCCAGGGAGGTGGTGGAGTTGCTGTTCAAGAAAAGACTGTCTGAGGCACTTAGCGCCATGGTCTAGTTGATTGGACAGGGCTGGGTGATAGGTTGGATTGGATGATCTTGGAAGCCTCTTCCAACCTTGTTGATTCTGATTCTGTGACCAGCTAAGTGCCTGTAGTTGGCTTAATCATCTAAAGAACCAGCAACACAGAGTACCAGAGTATAAACCTAGCAACATTCAGCTAATATTACATAAAGCACACTTAAGGAAGACAGTGAACTACCATTTAATTTTGTTAGATATTAAATAAGAGAAGCATAAAATTATATGAACCAGAATATTTGAGTATATAACAGGATATGTAAGTGCTTCCAGGAAGCCTTTAAATTTGGCTTGTACAGATATTCTAGATAAATCCTTTTTCTCAGTGTGATGGTTTGGGTGTTACCTGCCCCCTGCCCCCTGCTTTGGAAATCACCTAGACTAGACTCAGCCAGCTCTGGAAATTTGAATGAAGCTTATATTTCCAGCTTAGCGCAATATACAAGCAGATATTTACAGTATATACAGTTATATACAGAAATATGCAAGGTAAAAAGGTAATACAGAAACACAACAGCCCTCCCAGAAACCTGAGTCCCCAGGAGGGGCTCTCAACCACCCTTCCACTTTCTCCCACCCCTCTACCTTACCCAAGATGCACCAAGGCAGAATGGAGGGTCGGACAGGAGGGTTAGGAAGCAAGTGGATTAATCAGAGAGACCGCAGCTGAGGTTAGAGAGAGAAATGTCCAGAGCTCAGGCAGTGCCTGAAGTTGAATACCTTATCTATGTTTATTCTCTTGTTCTTGTACATCTCATCAAGCCTGTGAGTGAAGTAGACATCACCATTGTTTCCCTTTCACAGCCTGTGATCTAATCCTTCTCACCAAAACATTCTAGCTGGCTTAAAACTAGCACACTCAGTTCTCTGACTGCAAAGTGGTCAAATCATGATTGAAATGATGGACTTGCAAGCCAAGAGAGATTACGATAATCATTTAACCTGTACTCATTCCATATACTTGTATTACTTAAAGAATGGTAGTTCCCTGACATTAATATAGACTTCAAGGATTTTCACAATATAAAGTTATAATTTTACAATTGTGGGTGTTGTTCAGTAATTTTCATGTGGAAACAAATTTGCAGTGTTTATGAAAAAAAAAACCAGAAAGAGCCTCAATAGCATGGAAATGAATACCAATAAAGAAATGTGAGCTTCAGAGAAACAATTCCTACCAAATTCAGCTGGGTCTGACTCACAGAAACTGCCTCAGTAACATCCTTCCAGTATTATGCCTTATATCTTATTCTTTCCTAAAATAAGAGATATTTTGCCCATTCCAGTGGAAAATTACATTTATGAGAGTTTTCAAAGAAACTGTAAAAAATAGAATTAAAAGATGAAGTTCTTTCTGCAATACAAATTTATGTGATAGGTGTTAACTGCATATGGAGTCACAGATGGTATGGCTTGGAAGGGACCTCTGGAGATCACCTTGTCCAACAACCCTGCTAACAATGCTATGCCTAGATCAGCTTACATCAGAACATAGAATCATAGAATCATAGGTTTAGGTTGGAAGGGACCTCAAGGATCATCCTGCTCCACCCCCCTGCCATAAGCAGGGACACCTCCCACTAGAGCTCAAGGCCTCATCCAGCCTGGCCTTAAACACCTCCAGGGAGGAAGCATCCACAACCTCCCTGGGCAACCCGTTCCAGTGTCTTACCACCCTCACTGTAAAGAACTTCCTCCTAACATCCAGTCTAAATCTCCCCTCTTCCAGTTTAAACCCATTCCCCTCGTCCTGACATTACTAGACCTTGTCAATAGTCCCTCCCCAGC
>WAAF01012603.1:12773-40158 GCA_013400475.1 Tricholaema leucomelas
CTGACCCCTGAGGAACACCACTTGTCACTGGTCACCAGGTGGACATGTTTAAGCAGGTTTTGGAAGTCTCCAGAGAACTTCACAACATCTCTGGACAGCCTGCTCTAATGCTCTGAACTCCTCAAAGGAAAAAAGTTTCTCTGTATGTTCAAGTGAAACCTCCTGTGTTTTTGTTTGTACCCATTGTGCCTTCTCGTATTACTGGCACCAATGGAGAACGCCAAACCCCATCCTCATCACTTCTGATGTTTTTGTGCATTTATAAGTTTCCCTCTCAGTCTACTCTTTTCCAGGCTCCAGCTCCCTCAGCCTTTCCTTGTCAGAGGGATGCTCCTGTCTCCCGATCATCTTTGTGGCCTTCCATTGCACTCTCTCCTGCAGTTCTCTGTATTTTTTGGGCTAGGGAGCCCAGAGGTGGACAGAGTGCTCCAGGGCAGACTATAGGGGCCGAATAATCTCCCTTGACCTGTTGGATATATTTTTCTTAATGCACCCCAAAATACAATTGGCCTTCTTGGCCACAAGGGCACATTGCTGGCTCATGGTTAACTTGTTACCCATCAGCACTGACAGATACTTCCCCACAGAGATGCTTTCCAGCAGATTAACCTTCAACCTGTACTGATGCATGGGGTTATTCCTCTTCAGGTGCAGGATTTTACACTGTCCCTTGTTTAACTTTAGGTTCACCTCTGACCAACCCTCCAATCTGTCTGGATCTCAATGAATGGCAGCACAGCCTTCTGGCATGTCAGCAGCCTGATTCTGATTATTTTTCTTTATGTTGTTTCCTATTAAAAAGTGTCTGAAACTGTGAGGAAGAGTATAATTCTTCTCATTTAATTTTGCCATTTCTAAGTCTGAGCTAATAAACTACAGTTTGATTCAGTTGTATACACATCCAGTGTCAGAGATACCTCAGAGAATCTCACTGATTTCCTCCTTGCCTACCAAAAAATATCTGTCTTCTGTTTTGTAACTTCTGAAGATAGAATAGTTAAGTCCAAATTCAGCCCCTTTAGCTATCTGTTTAACTGTTAGCAGTTTGGTTATTTGCATGGGATCATGGAGAGAACATATATTACGTACCTGATTTGCAAATTATACTATGTTGCAGAAACCAATCCAACAGATACTGCAGGACTGCAGTTAACTCAGCATTACCAAAATTAATATTATAAGTCTGATTAAATTCTAATAAAATCTGAGCTGAAAGAATGATCTCCATTGTATGAGGACTCCCCCTAGTTTTTATGTATATATATATTTTTTTTCACACAGACATAAATTAGTTTGATTAGCTATACAGACAAAAAAACACAGTTTTTCTTCTACTTTTCATCAAATTACTGTGTTTCCTACTAACTTCTTTTTTAACAAGTAATCAAAATCAGAAAATGTGGTCTAGCCAAAAACATATAACAAAGCCACACTTTGAGTAGTGTGTCCCATTCTGGGCTCCTCAATTCAAGAAAGACATTGAGATACTGGAACTTGTCCAGAGAAGGGAGATGAAGCTTGTGAGAGGTCTGGAACACAAGCCTCATGAGGACAGGCAGAGGGAGCTGGGGTTGTTTAGCCTGGAGAAGAGGAGGCTCAGGGGAGACCTCAATGCTGTGTACAACTACCTGAAGGGAGACTGTAGCCAGGTGGGGGTTGGTCTCTTCTGCCAGGCAACCAGCAACAGAACAAGGGGACACAGTCATCAAGTTGTGCTGGGGAAGTATAGGCTGGATGTTAGGAGGAAGTTCTTCCCAGAGAGAGTGATTTGCATTGGAATGGGCTGCCCAGGAAGGTGGTGGAGTCACCATCCCTGGAGGTGTTCAAGAAGAGCCTGTCTGAGGCACTTAGTGCCATGGTGTAGTTGATTGGATAGGACTGGTTGCTAGGTTGGACTGGATGATCTTGGAGGTCTCTTCTAACCTGGTTGATTCTATGATTCTATGAACAAGGATGAAATAAGCATTGAATACAAACATTTGTTCTACCCTCTTCCTTTCAGTTTGATTATTTGACCTTATCAATACAACTAGGTTTGGCTGAGATGGAATTAATTCTCCCCATACTATCTTTAATTCTCCCTATAGCATCTTTCATAGTACCGTGTTGTGCAGTGGTATCTAGGTGTAGATAATGCACCAGTGTTTTGACTACTGCTGTGCCAAGCACCAAGGCTGTGCTTTTCCAACATTCTCCAAACCCCCGACAGCAGGCTGAATGATGGGCAAGATCTTGGGAGGGGACATAGCTGGGCCAGGTGATCCACAGTGACCAAAGGGGTGTTCCATACCATATGGCATCATTTTACATATAAAATGAAGTGAAAGAAGGAAATGTGTGGACATTCATTAATGGTGTTTGTCCTCTGGAGCAACTGCTCCCCAGGAAGTGGCCAGACATCTGCTATTGGGAAGTAGAGAATAATACTTTTGTTTTGCCTTTGCTTCCACACAAAGCCTTTGCTTTCAATTTGCCATGTTAAATTGCTTTTTTCTCGACCCACAGGCCTCTTGTTACATTTTCCCTCTCCTCTGTCCACCTATGAAAGGGTGTAATAGAGTGACTTTGGTGGGCGTCCAGCCACAAGCCGGGGCCAAATCTCCACACCATTTAGTACACCAGTACAGATGATGAACTTGGTAATCTTTGCTAGCCATTGTTAGGTTTACATACCAATTAGGAACAATGATAAAGTGCATTATATCTATAAGAAGAACCATGGAATGGTTATTTTAAAACTATTTGTGCTGTAAATATGTGAAACTCCTTTTCTTGGTTAGGTGTAATAACATTTTCTCTTAGAAGTTTCACTGAAAATTTCCACGCTAGTTTTTAGTAAAAAAAAAACAAACAAAAACAAACAAAAAACCCAAAAAAAGGCATTTTTTTTCAGTCTATCAAGCTCAAACATAAAAGTTGTGAAACCCTAAATATAATTCAAAAAACATGTCACAGAGAAAATATACTTCTGATACCACGGGGGAAAAAAAATAAAACCCATGGAAAATCCGTTCTCCTCATTTTTGTTTTCATTCAAATCTGTTTCCTCTGTTAGATGGCTTACAAATAGTTTCCTTACTTTGCTACCACTTCTAATGAGAATTTCATGATATCTATGAGATTCTATGATCTATTGTTACTCTTGAGAATATTTTAAAATGTAAGATTTAAAGCATATAATTCAATATATGTTTTGAATTACAGATCATATTTTGTGTAGTTAGCAAATCTGAGTGCTGTAAGATCATCTTTGAAACATAAACTTTACAGTATACAAATTCACACTGATTAAATTCTTTATTATGAATGAAGAATATGGGCATGTTATCATTACAGGCATAATTTCCTTCCTACCTATTTACTTTATACACATGCATATGGATAACACAATTCTCAGGAGGTCTATAAGTCATTTATTTCCAACTAGTGAACTAAAACTGGACAGTAATTTCTCTGACTTGATTTGGTATCCTTAAGGCATAAATGGCATTTAACAATGACAGGAGTTGTCGTTTTGGTCTTTGTCTCAGAAATCTTAGATATTTATTTTCTTTACAAGGCCAAATTTCTTGCCTTTTACACATGTGCAGAAATAATTCTGTTATTAAATGGAAATCAAACGAAAAATAGTAATTGCTGGCTTCTTTTAGTTAAATGGGATAGTTACTGTACCATAATGCTGGAACACGTCCAGAGAAGGGTGACAAAGCTGGTGAAAGGCCTGAAATACAAACCCTATGAGGAGAGGCTAAGGGAGCTGGGGTTGTTTAGCCTGGAGAAGAGGAGGCTCAGGGGAGACCTCATTGCTGTCCACAGCTACCTGAAGGGAGGCTGTAGCCAGGTGGGGGTTGGTCTCTTCTCCCAGGCAACCAGAAACAGAACAAGGAGACAGTCTCAAGTTGTGCTAGGGGAGGTCTAGGCTGGATGTTAGGAGGAAGTTCTTCACACATAGAGAGAATAATTTGCCTTTGAAATGGGCTGCCCAGGAAGGTGGTGAAGTCGCCATCTCTGCAGGTGTTCAAAAATAGCCTGGCTGAGGCTCTTAGTGCCATGGTCTAGTTGATTGGATAGTGCTGGGTGCTAGATTGGACCGGATGACCCTGGAGGTCTCTTCTAACCTGGTTGATTCTATGATTCTATAATAAAAAAGAGGACTGAAAATATTGCAGTGTTGTCCTGGGTTAGGGTGGATCCCTCCCCCCCATAGAATAAACTCACTACAACATGGAGTTGTTTTTTTTTTTTTTTTGGAAAGTCAGGGAAAAAAGAAATTTTATTTTTTTTTTTTTAAAATAAAAANGTATTTCTTATAGTTTAAATATAACAGTACAAGGAGAATAAACTACTAGAGAAATATAATAACCTTAACGAAGATGTGGAAGGGGTCAAGCGGCGGCGAAGCAGCAAAGCAGCAGCAACCAAAACAGCAGCAGGGGAAGACAGCAGTAAGTGCAGCTGAAGTGGCAGAAGCAGCAAGGGGAAGGTCCAAGCTGTGCTTCCAGGCATAAAGCTCTTGATGCTCCAATGAAATTATATTAACTTATCCATTATATGGCCTATCCCTAGAATGTTCACCTCTTCCCTCAGAGCTTCTTTTCTAAGTTTCTCTGTTCTGAGTGTTTTTATGTCTGAGCTAGAAATCTAGCTCAAATAGCCACAAGTGTTGTAAGGTGAGTTGAAATTATGCTTTCCATTCTATATAATCAATACATTTCAATTTCTGCATAATTCAAATTGCTTTCCTCTCTGCTTTAGAAACAAAGGACTGAAAAGTGCACAGCTTTGGATTTTATTCAATATATTGAAATAAAACAAGTGATACTAATTGTATTCTATGAACTATAATCGGAATAAATACAACTGAGCTGCTTTTTTTTTTGTTTCCAACCCTGAACTGAATCCAGAGTTGGTAATAAGTGAAAAATCCGATCAAGGAAATCTGAGTAAAGTTAGTAAGAAATATTCTTACATGTTATTCATAGAGTTGTAGTTAACAAGGAAAATAATTATAAAATCAGAGAGCCATAGAATTGTAGATAGATTCATAAAAGAGTAGAATGGTTTGGAATAGAAGGAAATTTTAAAGGTCACCTAGTCTAATTTCCTGACACAGCCAGGGGAATTATTGCAGTGGATCAGGTTACTGACCAGTGTAAATCCATACTTCTTCTATTTACAACCATTAACACTTATCCTGGTACAGGTCTGTCTCCAGTGTGTCCATCACAAGGTGATTTCCGTTCAGGAGACAATTCCTCCACCAGCGCATTAGGCACCTTTCTTTTTTGTAAATACTGAAACACTTTTTAGATTAATTTCATATTTCCTACCCTCTCCTCTTTTTGAGGGAAGATGAACTTTCAGCTTTGCTGGTAGAGCTGGTTTGTTTGTTATGATTTTTTTCCCCCCTAAAAAATAGATCCCTATGGATCCCATTTGAAGAGTATCAAATCAGACATTCCCCAGTCTCTCTCTGCCATCTATAAGAATACCTCTTTGAACAGTGTTTGTGCCCCCTTATTCTTTTACTGCCATGTTCAAAAATACAGATTTGTTTCTATGCTTATCCTCCTGTGACATACTAAGTAATAGAAAGTGATCAGGACTGACAGGCTGCTCTCTTTTCATATAAAGTCATATCTATATTGATCATTTGCTAACAGGAATCTGTCTCCACTTATATAACTGCTGGTTTATAACTTACTGTGTCAATAACAGAGAAAAATGTAAAGAAGGAATATAAAGGAATTACAGAAAGTAGTAGAAAGATTATTATAATATTTATTTGATCTGAGAGAGGAATGAGCTCTGGGCCAGATGACACTTTCAGTGATAGAACTGGGGACTGCAAATAGTGAAGAGGTCTCCTTGTGCTAGTTTGAACATAATTGGAATATTTTAAGAGAAATTAAGTCCTCAGCTGTGAAAGGAAAGAAAAAAAAAAACCAACAGTACCCTGCATCACCTATTCTTCTGCTGAGAAATGCAACTAGTCAAAATATAGATAAGACACTTACTTCTCATCCACTTCTCAGTTAGCTCTCAGTTCTGCTCCTTTTTGTTTCTGGTGGTCTGGTCTCTGTGGTTGTCTATGTGTTAACTCTAATCTGACCTAACCTTTTTTCCTCTAACCTCTTCGTCATCTTTTTGACATCTCACCCCAGATCTCCAGATTTATCATGTGGGATGTAGGTTGATCTGTTTTTTTCTGAAGGGAGGGAAGGTGGGGGGTGGTGGTGTGGAGGAGGTTTGGGTTGGAAATCCTCTTGGTGTGATGGTTTGGGTGTTACCTACCCCCCCTATACTTTGGAAATCACCCAGACTAGTCTCAGCAGCTCTGGAAATTGAATGAAGCTTTATATTTACAGCTTAGCACAATATACAAGCAGGTATTTACAATCTATACAGCTATAGACAGAAATAGACAAGTTAAAAAAAAGCAATACAGAAACACAACAGCCCTCCCAGAAACAAGAATCCCCAGGAGGGGCTCCCAACCACCCTTTCACCTTCTTCCCACCCCTCTATCTTACCCCAGACTTTGCCTTACATTCAAGGTGAGTTTGGAGGTTCGGCCAGGGGGCTTAGTAAGCAGATGGATTAGTCACACAGACAGCAGGTTAGGTTAGAGAGAGAAGTTCAGCCCAAAGCCAGACAGAAAGGGACTCTCTTATCTATGTTTGTGTTCTTGTTCTTACACATCTCAGCAAGCCTATGAGTGAAGTAAATGTCACGATTGTTTCCTTTTCACAGCTTGTAATCTAATTCTTCTTACCAAAACATTCTAGCTAGGCTCAAACTAGCACACCTGGCAATCTGATTGTTCTTGGAAGGGTACTGTGTTTCTCTATTACTTTTAACTTGTATGTAACTGTATATATTTGTGTATATATAAATGCTTGCAAATTGTGCTAAGCTGTAAATATAGCTTCATTCCTTAACTTTCAATCTTCTGAATCTAATCTGGATTATTTCATGGGGGGGGAGGGGTGGGTAACACCCAAACTATCACACTCCTGCTTCTTAAATGTCATGATCAGGGTTTTTTAACTGATGATGACTTTAAATCTATGTCAGAATAAAGCTGTTTAATAACAAAAAGATGTTCAGTCCATGTCAGAATAAAGCAGTTCAATGATAACCTGTGACAGGTGACAAAAGTTTTTCTAGTCCAACCCCCTTGCAAGAGCAGGATCACCTACATCAGTTCACACAGGAATATGTCCAGACAGGTTTTGGATATCTCCATAGAGGGAGACTCCACAACCCCCCCAGGCAGCCTGTTCCAGAGTTGTGTCACCCTCAAAGTGAAAAAAATTTTCCTCATGTTTGCATGGAATTTCCTGTGCTTCAATTTCCACCCATTGCCCTTTGTCCTGTCACTGGGCATTACCAAGAAGAGCCTGGCTCCATGCTCTTGGCACTCATCCTTGACATATTTATAAACATTTTTAACTTCTCTCCATGCTCTTGGCACTCAGCCTTGAAATATTTATAAACATTTTTAATTTCTCTCCATAATGGGGTGAGTTGTTTGTTTGCTTGGGTTTTTTTCTCTCTTTTATTTTTTTTACTGGGGGTGGTGGAAGAGCTTACGGGGTTTTTTGTTTGTTTGTTTGTTTTCCTTCTATTTGGCAAGCTATGAATGACATCCACTTTAAATTTAAGACCACATAAATAAACCCACAATGTGTTAAAGCTTCTAAACTCTACATATTTCTACTTCTGTTATCTGTAGTATAAATGTAAGTCTTAGGACAATAATTTCTGAGTCAGGTGGAAGAAATTATTTATATAAAACTCTGATATGAGTCTAATGATTACATAAATATATTTAACATTCTTCTTTTTGATTTATGACAAGTTTGGGTGTTCCCCACCCCCACTTTTAGAAATTACACAGACTAGACTCAGCCAGCTCTGGAAATATGAATGAAGCTTATATTTACAGCTAGGACAATATACAAGCAGATATTTACAGTATATACAGTTATAGACAGAAATATACAAGGTAAAAAGGTAATACAGAAACACAACAGCCCTCCCAGAAACCTGAGTCCCCAGGAGGGGCTCTCAACCACCCCTTCGCCTTCCCCCTACCCCTCTCAAACCAGTCCCGAGGAAGAATGGAGGCTTGGCCAAGGGGTTAGGAAGCAAAGCGGATTAGTCCAAAATGGAGGGTGAGGTTAGAGAGTAAGATGCAGCCCAGTCAGTTCCCCAGTCTGAAGCAAGACTCCCGAGTGAAGTGATTATCTATGTTTTGCTTTTCATTCTTATACATCTCAGCAAGCCTATGAGCGAAGTAGACATCACCACTGTTTTCCTTTCACAGCCTGTAATCTAGTTCTTCTCACCAAAACATTCTAGCTAGCTTCAAACTAGCACAATGATGAAAGTAAAGTGCAAGCACTAAAATGTGTTTTTGACATGTTTCTCTCCCAGATGTAAACAAAAATAAGGAAAGTCCCAAAGACTGTGTCGTGGAGGCAGGGAATTAATTGGCTGAGGCAGGAACCTGTCCTGCCAGGAGCTCTGTCAAGGCAGGAACATTGCACCTTCTCCCTTGCTCTATTTATGCGTTTCTAGACAAAGTGCCCATTTGCCATTTTATACTGGGTGCAAAGAACTGAGCCAACCACCAGTCTGATTCCAGCGCGGGCTTCCACACAGCTCACTATGTATGTGGAGAAAGGCACCTTTGGCTGTTCCCCCTTCAAGTAGGGGGAAAGCAGTTCTCACATCTTCTCCTCCCCATTCAAATCCCTGGAGACAGAGGTGGGGGGGGAGAAGGAAGGAATTTGGAGTGCTCTGCAAGAGACTATCAGACAAAAAAAGCAAACAAGCAAACAAACAAATCCCACAGCACTTAAGGAAATTAATTTTTCACTGGACTGATACACATTTTTTAGAGAAAAAATGCTTGTAATAGTTTATTATTTCTTATGATTTTTAAAAGGTGGTAATATGATGTCTTTTAAAACATATAATTATGCTAGTAGTGACTTGCATAATTCCCATTACTGTTAGTAGTATTTATGCACATAAATCTCTTCTGATCTGAAGGGAGGAAGGATCTCTAGTGCTTGAAGGATGATTTTACTTAACCACTAGACTATAACAAGTATTCAAGAGTCATAACAGCCCATTGAGTAAATTCCTATTTAAGTATTTCATGGTGGTGAATTTTTAACTTATCAAGCAAAACCCTTCCCCTTGTTTTATAGTTTTGTCTCTTCTGAACCATTACAGTCATTATTAATCTGGTTCAGGTACATGATTACATAGTTGTCAAGCTCAAACTTGGATGTCATTTTTTCTAAAGGTAAGGGACAAGCAGCTGGTAATATTATCATCTGCTTAGTAAGCCAAAGTAAAAATAAATACCTTTTAATGATTTATACCTAATAAATCTCCTCATATAACATACAAGTGTACAGCTAAACATCTAAAGTACTTAAAAGTTTTTCCCTTGGTGTATGGTATTATGTCTCAATGGGGATACAAAAAGTAAAAGAAGATAAAGAAAATTACATTGCTGGCTATTGTTTTTGTTGTTGTTTTGGTTTTGGTTGTTTGGGTTTTCTGTTTGATTGATTTTTGTTTTCGTTTTTCTGATGGATTTACAGGTTAATTTTTATTTCAAGATACATCTTTCTAGATCTGTTAGAAAACTGAAAAGAAACTAGTATCATCAGGATTCAGTTCTTCCTTCCCAATTTCCATCTGTATTGGATTTACACATGGATAGAGGAGAGGATACACAGGTTGCTTCTGTGAGCAGTTGTTAGAAGCTTCCTCTGTATCAGACATAGCCAGCACCAGTCAGCTCCAAGATGGACCCTCTGATGGCCAAGACCAAGACAATTCCAGCGGAGAGCTACAAGGATGATTAGGGGACTGGAGGGCATGTCTTATGAGGAGAGGCTGAGAGATTTGGGACTTTTTAGTCTGGAAAGGCAAAGACTGAGACGGGATTTGATAAATGCTTATAAATATCTGACAGCTGGCCAGGAGTGGGGGGACAGGCTCTGCTCACTTGTTCCCTGTGAAAGGACAAGGAGCAATGGGTGTAAATTGCAGCAAAAGAGGTTCTGCCTCAACACAAGGGGGAACTTCTTTACTGTAAGGGTCACAGAGCACTGGATGGAACAGGCTCCCCAGAGAGGTTGTGTGGTCTCCTTCTCTGGAGACTTTCAAGGCCTGTCTGGATGTGTTCCTCTGTGATCTGTGTCAGATAGTATTGCCCTGCTCTGGCAGGGGGGTTGGACTCAATGATCCCCTTGGTTCCTTCCAACCCCTAACATCCTGTGATCCTGTAATCAGCAATGCTGGAAACTTCTCTGTGATAATATATTTAAGAAAGGGGAAAACCTGAGATGCAGCAGCAACCAAGAAAAAGAAGTGAGAATATGTAAAAGAAATAACTCTGCAGTCTGCACAGAAGTAATACAGTGTTTTGTTGGGCACCTGGAATCCTGTCAAGGTCAACTCACCACATTATCTCTCCCAGAATTACAGAAATGCCTGACACCAGCATTACTTTTATGACTGCAGTTATATAAAATTGCAAACTCAAAGCCAACTACCTTTGTAAAATTTACCTTTTCTATACAGACATCTCCTCCTCAAATAAGAATTTCCATTTCTTATTCTTTTTTATCTCAGCTAGTTCCTCATGCATGATAAGACATTTGGAAAACTTGTTCTGTAGTGTCCTCCAGGAAATAATTGCATGAATACAACATTATGAAGCAAATTCTCAGATTAATCTTTGTGCTTGGTATAAGCTGAGTAGTGATTTGGGAGTACATCATCTGATAATATTTTGATCCAAATTTCTATATCCATTCCTTTATTACAAAAAACATCCTACCTAGAGCAGGCACAATAGGAATCTACAATCCTTTATAGAATCACAGGATAACTTGTGTTGGAAAGGGCCTTTAAATGTCATCTAGTCTAACCCCACCCTGCAGCATGAAGGGACCTCTTCAACTAAATAAGATTGCTCAGAGATCTGTCCAGCATGACCTTGAATCTTTCCAGGGATGATGCATCTCTCTGGCAACCTGCTCCAGTATTTCACCACCCTCACAGTAAATAATCTTCCTAATATCTAGTCTAAATCCATGATTTTTTAAGTTAAAACCATTATCCTTTGTCCTTTTGCAACTAAAAAGTCTTTCTTAGAGTCTTCCTTTACGTACTGAAAGGCCTCAGTAAGTTCTTCTTGGAGCTTTCTGTTCTTCACATTGAACAACCCTGACTCTCTTAACCTGTCTTCATAGGAGACATGTTCCAGATCTCTGATCACTTTTTGTGGCCCTCCTCCACACCTGCTCCAACAGGTCTGCATCTTTCCTGTGCCAAGGACTCCAGAGATGAACAGTAACCCAAGTAGGATCTCACCAGACTAGAGAGGCAGAATCACCTCCTTTTTCCTGCTGGCTACACTTCTTTGGATGCAGCCCACGATATGTTTGGCTTTCTGGACTGCAAGCACATACTGTCAATTCATGTCCAGCTTTTCATTCACTAGTCCCCCCAAATTCTGCAGAGTTGCTGTCAACTGTTTCATCCCTCAGCGTGTACTGATGTAAGAGGTTGTCCAGTATCAATGACGGATATTTGTCAGTGATATTTTTCCTGATCTCTTCCAGTTAGGAAAGGAAAACATAAGCAGTGCAGAGTTTCCACATTAGGATTGTTCACAGTATCACAGTATCACCAAGGTTGGAAGAGACCTCACAGATCATCAAGTCCAACCCTTTACCACAGAGCTCAAAGCTAGACCATGGCACCAAGTGCCACGTCCAATCCTGCCTTGAACAGCTCCAGGGACGGCGACTCCACCACCTCCCCGGGCAGCCCATTCCAGTGTCCAATGACTCTCTCAGTGAAGAATTTTCTCCTCGAGCCTAAACTTCCCCCGGCGCAGCCTGAGGCTGTGCCCTCTCGTTCTGGCGCTGGCCACCTGACAGAAGAGAGCAACCTCCTCCTGGCTACAACCACCCCTCAGGTAGTTGTAGACAGCAATAAGGTCACCCCTGAGCCTCCTCTTCTCCAGGCTAAACAATCCCAGCGCCCTCAGCCTTTCCTCGTAGGGCTTGTGCTTGAGGCCTCTCACCAGCCTCGTCGCCCTTCTCTGGATACGTTCTCCCATAGAAAAAGGCTTTAGTTCTGTCTGCCTGAAAACATTGTCCTATTCCTAAATTTGCTAAATCCAAATGTTTCAAAGATTTCAAGAACCCATCAGAACTTAAGGAAGCACATAAGCCTTTCAAAGCTCAGGGCCTTAGGACATAGATCTTCTGAAACTGAGCTGGTCCATCTGAAGAGAGGCTGTAATAATCAACATATTAGGGGCTACCACATCTCCTCTGCAGAGCACAGAATATCCATCTCATACTAAAGGGAATAAGGGCATGTTTTAGTGATGCAATGTATACTGTTGCCACCACAGCTGCAGTCAGAATTAACAGCCATTTATGGAAGGCAAACAACCAGACTGAAAAAAACACAACCAATGAAACTTTAGACCAAATGCAAAGAAAGAGTTCCTTTTAATGATAATAAAATAGTATTTAGATGTGTGGCAGAACAATGTAGGATGTCAGTGTGGGAAGCAGTGGATGCAGGTGCAAACACAAATTTTGTGGTAATGTTAAACATGCTTTAAAGACCACTCCACAGCATAGCTCCATTGTGCTATTAGTTAATGTAACCTCGTTAGACTTTCAGTACAGCAAACCCAAAGTCAAGTGAGGGAGAAGGGAAAGAGAGATCAAGAGAAAAGCTCAAAAGAGAAAGAACAGGTTGTAATATCAGATTATATAGAGATTTGCAGGAGGATAGGATGGGATAAAAATATTCATAATATCCTGTTCAACCCTCTGGGAACCATCCAGCCCCCTGGTACTCTCTGGTACTCTGGAGGCCTTTCATCTGTCACAGGACACTAGTCCTCAACCTATAACAACTACAATTAATATGAGAAAATTTAACAGGCAATTATTCTATTGTAAATCAATGTGACCTAATAGTTAAGACCTTCTAATTTTTTGCATATATTTATCCCTTAGGAAAGGAGTACATTTAAAACCACAGAAGATAATACCTATGGATCTGCTGTGCCTGATGCAAACAGGTTTTACATTAAATAAAATTTCATCAAATTAATTTACTAAAGGTATTCAACGATGACAGAACTTAAAATTATTGACTCCAAACAATCCTTAGTTCTGTCTTTGTGAGATAATATGGTGGTTTGGCCCTGTATGGGGGCTGAATGCCTATAAAAGCTGCTCTATTACTGTCATGGTATGCCTGAATAGGCCAAAATAGGCTTATACATGTTCTGACTTGCCAAGACAAGACTTGCTCTTCCTCTGTTTTGGGGAGAAGCAACCATGAGAAAGAGGACAAAGAACCTGGAACCGCTGAGTCTAAGGACCCTGGCTTTCCCAGACTTATTTTGCTCCTGCTTATATCCTGTGATAAACAAGGTAAAAACACTTAGCTTGTGCCTGACTCATTCAAGGCCTATGTTTTTCCCAAATTTGGGTAAAGCAAGCCTATGGCTTCACCTAATATGGTCAAGCTTGCTTAACTGCCATTCTGACTGGCTATTCTGTGTTTAAAGGCCCATTAGTCTTGAGCTTTATTGATAAAAAGCATGAGCAGGTAACACAATGTGCTCTGCCATTGTGTTTGTGCTTGCCTGCTGTTGCCTGCTATCATTTCTCTCTGCTTCTGACCTTATTGCATCCAGAACTACCTGGAAACTGCCGCCTTGAGTTTACCAGGAATAGAAATAAATGCCTCTACATGATATGCCTGCATAGCCAGCATGACATCTGTGCTAAGACTGCATATCACAAGACATCCTGCCTACACCTGAAAGTCTCCTGCCAAGACGGGAAGTCCTGAAAGCACACGGATCATCCAGAGGAGGCAGGACAAGGTCAGAGACTGTATGCCTCCTTTCCCCAGCAGCCTATGAAACCTGGGAAGAATCAGAAGCCTCGGTGGCTGACAAGGCACCAACAGAATTCTCTGAAAGAATTTGGTGCTGTTTGAAGCCCCATGAGTTGGGAGATTAATATTTGTGAGTAAATACTTAAAGTCTCCTATAATTCACCAGTTGCCGTATGCCATAAGCAGAAAGGAGCTCATTGAGTTCCCCTAGTGGCCAAGAGGTATAATTAAATGCAAGCGGTGTGTTAACCACAGGAACCTTATTTCCATAGAATCATAGAATCAACCAGGTTGGTAGAGACCTCTGAGATCATCCAGTCCAACCTAGCACCCAGCCCTGGCCAATCAACTAGACCATAGAATAGAATCAACCAGGTTGGAAGAGACTTCCAAGATCATCCAGTCCAACCTATGGCCCAGCCCTATCCAGTCAACTAGACCATGGCACTAAGTGCCTCATCCAGTCTTTTCCTGAACACCCCCAGGGACGGCGACTCCACCACCTGCCTGCCCATTCCGATGGCAAATCACTCTCTCTGTGAAGAACTTCCTCCTAACATCCAGCCTAGACCTCCTCTGGCACAACTTGAGACTGTGTCCCCTTGTTCCGTTGCTGGTTGCCTGGGAGAAGAGATCAAACCCCATCCGGCTACAACCTCCTTTCAGGTAGTTGTAGACAGCAATGAGTTCACCCCTGAGCTTCCTCTTCTCCAGTTCAATTGAGTTTGATTAATGTTACATTATTGCTAGTTATTTGTTCTATATCCTATATTTGGAGTCGCCATTCCTGGAGGTGTTAAAAAAAAGACTGGATGAGACACTTAGTGCCATGGTCTAGTTGACTGGATAGGGCTGGGTGCTAGGTTGGACTGTATGATTTTGGAGGTCTCTTCCAACCTGGTTGATTCTATGACCATTGGAGGAGAACCTGATTATTGTTAAAATTAATGGTCACAGTGGCAAGACTTCTAAATACCAAAAATAATTAAAAAATACTAATTTTGAAAATACCATCTCACAATCAATTAATTACCCCTCCATTACAATTACTCCATTTCTTAGATGGGAAGGGAAGAGGGGGAAGTATAACAAAAGGCCTGTAGTAAAGCAGAAGAGATTTTAATAATGAAATGCAAAAGCAAACTGAAATGTTATTCTCTACTTCCCATCAGTAAAAAGTGTGTTTGGTGCTCCTGGGCGGTAGACTCTAATATGCATAGCAGCTGCTCCAGAAGACAGATGCCATGGATAAATGTCCACACACTTCCTTCTTTCACTTAACTTCTATATCTGAGCTGATGTCATATGGCAGAGGATACCTCTTTGGTCAGTTTGGGTCAGTCGAACTGTCTATGTCACTTCCCAAGATCTTGCCACTCACAGCATAATCCTGGGGTATTGAAATGTTGGAAAAGCACAGCCTTTATGCTTGGTTCAGCAATAGTCAAAACACTGTTGCATCATCAACACCCAGCTACAGCACTGCAAAACACAGCTCTTGAAAGATGCTCTGAGGAGAATTAACTCCAGCTCAGTCAGACCAAATACAGACAGTCTTTACACATACATATGTTAAACTCTAAGCCGCATTATTCTTCCATTAATAACACTAACCAAACTTTGCTCTCTAATCTCCAAACATTTGAAAGCTTTAGCCTGATCTTTACTGACAACTCATTCTTTTTTTTTTTTTTTTCATCTCATCAGCAGGAATAAATTAATTTATTATTAACCAACACTTGACAGAAATATTTTTTGTTACTTGTGCCTTGAAAGGCTTCTAATGTTCTTCTTTTACAATTATTCCACTATTTGATCTGTTTTGATTCTTTATTGTGGCTATCTCTGATGCACTTTATATTAATTTAAACATTGCTTTATTCTTTATAGTTATATTAATAGTGATAGTCTCAATGGAAGAACTTCACCTGACCAAGGAGACTCATGTTAACCTGAATGGAGGTGTTTCATGCAGCCGTCTGGCTGTGATCTCATATGATTGAAAACAAGTAATGTCTAAATTATGACACTGTCGTTGAAGTTTGCTAGTCACTATTTTCCCATCTCCTATTGAAGCAAATCTACCAATAATACACCCATTAGAAGATAAATACTGGCATTAATGGGTGGAAGTTGAGGCATAGGAACTTTCATGTAAACATGAGGAGGAATTTTTTTCTCTGCAAGGCTGACAGAACACTGGAACAGGCTGCCCAGAGTGGGTTGTGGAGTCTCACTCTCTGGAGATATTAAAAACCTGCCTGGATGTGTTCCTGTGTGATCTGGTATAGATGATCCTGCTCTAGCAGGGGCGTTTGGACTAGATAATCTTTAAAGGCCCACTCCAGGTTGGAAGAGAGCTCCAAGATCATCCAGTCCAACCTATCACCCAGCACTGTCCAATCTAGACCGTGGTACTAAGTGCTTCAGCCAGGCTTTTCATGAGGCACTTAGTGCCATGGTCTAGTTGACTGGATAGGGCTGGGTGCTAGGATGGTCTGGATGATCATGGAGGTCTCTTCCAACATGGTTGATTCTACGATTCTATGATTCTACGATTCTTGAACACCTCCAGGGATGGCAGCTCCACCACCTCCCTGGGCAGTCCATTCCAATGCAAATCACTCTCTCTGGCAAGAACTTCCTCCTAACATCCAGTCTAGACCTCTCACTGCCCAACTTGAGACTGTGTCCCCTTGTTCTGTTGCTGGTTGCCTGGCAGAAGAGAACAACTTCCACCTGGCTACAGCCTCCCTTCAGGTAACTGTAGACAGCAATGAGGTCACCCCTGAGCCTTCTCTTCTCCAGGCTAAATAACCCCAGCTCCTTCAGCCTCTCCTCATAGATTTAGGTTAACATTTCATAAGAAAAGACCTTGGAAAAAAACTTTAGTTTTAGAATTGATTCTTACAAATGCTAATAAGTCATTTATTGTCACAGTAACTAGCAGGTTCTAGAAACTTCAAGAGCTACTCTATCTTTTCCTGATTGTATGACTATATAATACTAATGACATCATCATTAAAACTGGCTTTCTGTTTTAGTTTACCATTTTTGTCCTGAAGCAGGTGTTTTAACTTGAGAAAACATGTTCCGTTTTCATCTCATTAATACTGTCCTTATTCCACAGATTTGTGCAATTTTCCCTGACAGTAGCCTTGCTTCAACAATCTCACTGAAAATACTTTTTATCCGTGTTCTTTGACCACATCTGTTGGAGGACCTTAAGTAAACAAACAAATCAGAAATGCACAAGGTTTTTTTTCCCCTAATTTCTATGCTTTCTTGCTATAGTTGTCACTAAGCTATCACAATAGCCGCGAAGATGATCAGAGGGCTGGAGCAGCTCTGCTATGAGGACAGGCTGAGAGAGTTGGGGCTCTTCAGCCTGCAGAAGAGAAGGCTTCGAGGAGACCTTAGAGTGGCTTTCCAGTATCTGAAGGGAGCCTACAGGAAGTCTGGGGAGGGACTAGACAAGGTCTAGTAATGTCAGGACAAGGGGTAATGGGTTTAAACTGGAAGAGGGGAGATTTAGACTGGATGTTAGGAGGAAGTTCTTTACAGTGAGGGTGGTAAGACACTGGAACGGGTTGCCCAGGGAGGTTGTGGATGCTTCCTCCCTGGAGGCGTTTAAGGCCAGGCTGGATGAGGCCTTGAGCAACCTGCTCTAGTGGGAGGTTTCCCTGCCTATGGCAAGGGGTTGGAGCAGGATGATCCTTGAGGTCCCTTCCAACCTAAACCATTCTATGATTCTATGATTCTAATATAGGAATCAAACATTTAAAAGATACAAAACTTTCTGTCATGTAAAAAAAAAAAAAGAGACATGCATAAAAAAGTTAAGAGCATTTATTTGGCAGCTACTGTTCACACACTATAATTAACGGAGAAATAATTCAGAGCACTCTGCAGGAGGTAAAATACACTAAACCAAACTCTTTATATAGGTTACTGTACAGGCATGAATGGTTAGAGTGAATGAATGCAAAGGACAGTGTCACACCACATCATAGCAAGAATTAGTTGCACAACAGATTGCTACTTGCTAGAAAGGAGGGAAAGTGCTTTCTCTCAAAAACAGTGAAACATATGACTTCAATCTTTCTTTTACACAAGCAGTAGTAAAAAGAGAAGAAAAATAAATTTGCAGAGAAAAAAAAATTGTGTATTATTTATGTGTGAAGCAAAAATTTGCAGAAACAAATAAATATTTTTACTGTAACTATAAAGTATATATATAAATACAAACTATATAGAGAACTACATAACAGTTACAGACATGTAATTTCTGTATAAATAAGATATATATATATGTATAAAGCTATAACTAGTATCAAGTTGTGCCAGGGGAGGTATAGGCTGGATTAGGAGGACGTTCTTCACAAAGAGAGTGATTTGCCATTGGAATGGCCTCCCCAAGAAGGTTGTGGAGTCTCCTTTTCTGGAGACTTTCAAGGCCTTGTCTGGATGTGTTCCTCTGTGATCTGTGTTAGACTGTGTGGTCCTGCTCTGGCAGGGGAGTTGGACTCGATCTCCTTGGGTCCCCTCCAACCCCTAATATCCTGTGATCCTGTGACCACACATGGATTTCTATCTCCTCCTGTTTATTCTCCATATGTGTTGGTGTAGAGGTATTTCAGCGAGTGAGGCGAGCATGCTGATTCTACCCCTGCATCTTCCCAGACACATGGCTCATTGTCCCCTACTTTCATAACGTAAGAGACTTGTCTGATAAAGGACTACATCTCATCATAGACCTGCCATAAAACAGCAAAACACATTACTCTTTGCAAAAGTTTAACAAAATAGCTGTGCTAAATGTAGGTGCAATACCCTTCTTAAGACAGTGATTTCAAATTAACACTGAGTGGAGAATGAAAGTCTTTGCAGCTGCTGAAGATTCAAAATGTAAGTCAATGGAATGCCCAATGGTTATCACGGTAAAACAAAAACATAGATCCCACACACTTTAAAGCATTAAAATACAGTTAGATAATGAATTATCATTTTCATCTACTGAAAACATTTCTATAAAACATCTGCTTCACAAAAAAAATACAAACCAAACCAAAATAAAACCTACAAACAACCAACCCCTCCACACAAATTGAAACCAGAAATATATAAATATTCTCTTGTTAATTTATAAAAAATCCTGCTGTAATCCCTCACCTCTCAAGCTTTATTGCCTTCCTACTCATCTTAGGAGATATGCTGTCAGAAACAGAGAGAACTGTTTTTGGGGAAACCTAACTGCTTAAACATCTACCTATTTCCAGCATGCGTACAAATGTCACAGATATTTCTATTGCTTTTTGCTTTGATTCATAGAATCAGTCAGGGTTGGAAGGGACCACAAAGATCATCTAGTTCCACACCCCTGCCATGGCCAGGGACACCCTACCCTAGATCAGGCTGCCCACAGCCTCATCCAGCCTGGCCTTAAACACCTCCAGGGACAGGGCCTCAACCACCTCCCTGGGCAACCCATTCCAGGCTCTCACCACTCTCATGCTTAACAACTTCCTCCTCATGTCCAGTCTGAATCTCCCCAACCTCCAGCTTTGCTCCATCCCCCCTAGTCCTGTCACTCCCTGATAACTTAAAAAGTTCCTCACCAGCTTTTTTGTAGGTCCTCTTCAGATCTTGAAAAGCCACAAGAAGGTCACCTGGGAGCCTCCTCTTCTGCAGACTGAACATCCCCAACTCTTTCAGTCTGTCCTCATAGCAGAGCTGCTCCAGCCCTCTGATCATCTTCGTGGCCCTCCTCTGGACACACTCCAGCATGTCCACATCCTTCTTGTAATAGGGGCTCCAGAAACTGGATTCAGTACTCTAGGTGGGGTCTGACCAGAGTGGAGTAGAGGGGGAGAGATTCCTAACACTTCAACACTCAGCCAAAAAAACTTCTGCTGCAGGGCATTAGTGGGGTAAAATAGCCGTAAGGACTCTTTTCCTGCCAACTGGTGATTAAGTTTATCACAGCTGAGCTGGATCTGGTATAGTAGAAGGCAATTGTTAGGAAGCAGGTAATAATCTTAGTGCATGTTCTTCTATACTGTACACTGGATTAGGAAGGAATATAATCCTTTTTCTTTTTGTCCAGGAGATAGAAGTGTCTATAGTTACTACCTTAGCAAGAAGTAAATAACTAAAATAAAATTTCCTTTCTTTTAGAAGGTAGTAATTTTCTTTCGTCTTTAAGTAGACCTTTGGTATCTTCTTTTAACATGATTATTTTGCTCGGCAGAGCTGACTCAGGGCTCTGCAGCCAAGCAGGCAAACCACAATTTTTCTATCCTGAATATGGGATGTTAGACTCTATTGCTACCACAAGTAAAACAGAAGAAGATGGAGTACAGTTGAGTCAGGGGAGAGGAATGAGAATTATGTCTGAAAGAATAGATTTTCTTGTTGCTATTGGGATTTTGAGGTTAGTTATTACTGCTCTTGTCAGGTCAGTTTGCTTACCAGAGCACAAACTGCTGTTCTGTACACCTCTGGCAGCACTTGTCCCAGTTGTTAGCTTAGTTTCACAACTGCTTTAAAACGCTGCTTTACATATTGTCTTTGCTGCTAATTAAGCTGATTTTTAAAGTTACTGTTCTTATAGAAAAAGTGAATAAATTGTTCATTATCTAATAACTTCTTGAGATCTGTGAACTGCTACCACATCTTCCATTACTGTTCAGTGTTCTGGATTTCTCAGAATAATTGCCAGGACTGGCTACACATGAACATATAAATTCAGAACATACGTTTTAGAGAACTTGAGAACTGTTAGAAAAGTTGCTGCTGTTCCTTGTTGCTTAGACAAAAGTGCAGTTTGGGGATGGATGGGTACTTACATGTTAATGCAGTTTCTGACAAGCAACCTGTGACAAGCTGAAATTAGTGATAAATATATTTCTTGTTCTACATAGCAATTTAATGGTTAAAGCAGTTATTCCGGATGGGAGAAGATTTGGGACATTTTTATGCTCCACTCAGTCCAAGATGAAGCAAAATTGTAAATGCTGTACCCCAGGAGATTGGCAAAGTTGTTAGCATGGAGAGAAAGAAACTGGACTACTCTTTCATGATCATCTATGAGAGCTGTGATGCTGTTTATATAACAGCGTCTTCTGTTTGATAAAGTCCTTAGCTGCATCGTGTTGTAAGAAAGCCATATCTTTGGCAGTAGATCCTTCTGCCTGGTTCTGGGCCAGCAAGACTTGTGGTGTCTTTTTGGTTTATTTTCCTCTGTATGAAAGGGACACGATTGGAAACCAATCTAGTAATGCACTAAACTGAAATGATTTTGTGTGCTAGTTTGAAGCTACCTGGAATATTTTGGTGAGAAGAATTAGATTATAGGCTGTGAAAAGGAATCAATGGTGATGTCTACTGCACTCATAGGCTTGCTGAGATGTATAAAAACAACAACATAAATATAGATCATCTTGAATACTGGGTTCAGTTTTGGGCTCCCCAGTTTAAGAGGGACAGGGATCTGCTAGAGAGGGTCCAGTGGAGGGCTATGAGGATGATTAGGGGACTGGAGGGCATGGCTTATGAGGAGAGGTTGAGGGACCTGGGGCTTTTCAGTCTGGAGAATAGAAGATTTAGAGGAGATTTGACAAATGTTTATTAGGTATCTGAGGGCTGCCCAGGAGCAGGGGAACAGGCTCTGCTCACTTGTTCCCTGTGATAGGACAAGGAGCAATGGGTGTAAGTTGCAGCAAAAGAGGTTCCGCCTCAACACAAGGGGAAACTTCTTTACTGTAAGGGTCACAGAGCACTGGAACAGGCTCCCAGAGAGNTCTGTGTACAGCTGTAGATATTGTAAATACCTGCTTGTATACCATGCTAAGATGTAAATATAAAGCTCCTTTCTAATTTCCAGCTTGGCTAAGTCTAGGCTGAGTGATTTTCTTACGTGTGGTGGAGGGGGGGGGGCGGGTAACACCCAAACCATCATATTATGTCTTGAGCACTACTATTTATGTTTGCCTGTACAGTTTGTCATCACTGGAGTTGGCCCACTGCTTTGATCATTAACAGTATTACTGCTATTAGTTATAGTAATACTACTTAGTATCATTAATAGGAAATCCTCCAGCTATGTAGACAATATGGATTGAGTTTAGGTTGCCCAGATTTTTTTTTTTAATATACTTTTCAAATAGTTTGACTTTATTGTAAGTGGAAAAATATTTCCACTGTTTTTCTACATTGAATTCCTCACAGTAGTTTTCCATTACAAAAAGAAAAAAAAAATCTGAGAAGTTTGATCAGACCAAACTCCACTCTCTTTTAATTAAGCCTCAGTTAGCATAGCCTTTTTAGCGTCCAAACCATACATGATACTGCAATTAAGCTTGAAATTGCTTAGATCAAATCTTCCCATTTTTTTTTCTGCTTTCTGAAACAGTCTTCACTGTATAGGTGCATTCACATGTGCATGATTTCCACTTTTGATTTTTCATGCTATCCGAAGGCTGTAGCCACTCCGCAGTCAGGCTGGCTGATTTAAGAAATGTTTCTAGTTGCTCTCCGCCAATTGACTCAAAAAAGAGTAAGACAGGGAATGTGTGTAGTGATGGCAAGTATTTATTCCAGTGCCCTTTAACACTTATAGGTACAAATGGATTAGTCAGGTAAGGGACATTTCCTCTTAGAATACACCAAATTTACTTTGCAGATATTACAAATAGGCAAAATCAAAGTTAAGTAAGATTTGAACAGATCCAGATTCTCATGCTGTTTCTCAGACCATTGTGCTGTTCCTCAATATTATCAGATCAGGACTTCCTGTCATGTTGTTCTTTCCCCTGCTACACCTATCAGTCACTCTTTATAGGCCTTTATGTGTTATGTGGAATGAATTTCTTCTAGCTAGTCACAGTCTTTATTACATTTTGCAGAGATGTCTGACCTTTGCTTTGAATTCCCTTCTACATGTCTTCAAACTGCCTCAATCTAGTTTATGAGTTAGGTTAAATGCCAATAGCATAGTTTACTGTTACAAGGTCAGCTTTTCTCATTTTCTTCCTCGTTTATCTGCTGGGTAGTTTTGGGATCTGCAATCCTCTCTGAATAACAATGCCTACCATAGTTTACATAACGTTTGTTTATAACATATGCTTCTGTTTTGTGCTGAATTTCTTCTCCTTGATTTCAGATTAACTTCCCAATTTATTCAGCTTATTTAAAATTTTACTTTTACTTGTCAATGTCTTTCATATTTAGACTTTGAGATGGTTTAGGTATTACCCTCTCCCCCCCCACACTTTGTAAATCACCCAGACTGGACTCAGCCGGCTCTGGAAATTGAATGAAAGTTTATATTTACAGCTTAGCACAATATACAAGCAGGTATTTACAATACATACAGCTATGTGCAGAAATACACAAGTTAAAAGGTAATACAGAAACACAACAGCCCTCCCAGAAAACTGAGTCCTCAGGAGAGGCTTACAGCCACCCTCCCACCCTCCTCCCACTCTCTCTACCTTACCCCAGACATTGCCTTGTGCCAAAGGAAGACTGGGGGTTGGCCAGGGGGGTGAGGAAGCAAGTGGACTAATCACAGAGACAGCAGGTTAGGTTAGAGAGAGATACAGCCCAAAGCCCAGAGAGCGATTGTCTAATCTGTATTTACCTTCTTGTTCTTATACATCTCAGCAAGCCTATGAGTGAAGTAGACATCACCATTGTTTTCACAGCCTATAATCTAGTTCTTCTCACCAAGACATTCTAGCTAGCTTCAAACTAGAACAGACTTCCATCCTGGGACATGACAAATTTTTATACACATTATCCATGTTTTTGGTGACAGCACAAATCAGAAATTAAATTATTCTTTCAATATTGTTCTAACCATTCCTTTTCAGTTTGATGGTGAATCAATAACAACGACAGTTTAAAAGTTAGTGGGGTTTTGATTTTCTTGCTAGGGGAATTTTTTAATCATCTGTGAGTTTGCCTTAGCCATTTACTCTGATTATTATAATATTATTATATCATTATATCATATTATTATATCATTATATTATATTATTATACGGTATCATATTATTATATCACACATATTACTATCATACCCTCTAGCTTTTATGGAACAATGAGGAAAAATATTTTAAAGATAAATCAAGATATGCTACATGAACAGCAACTCACTTTTCACAAGAAACATACTGATGACTACGTGCCATATCCATTTTGCAAGAACTCTTGCATACTTGTCTCAGTTCTAATTTAAATTTCCCAGAGACTCAAATATAGTTGATAGAACCAATAACAATTTATATGATGCCCTTCCCTCTTCCCCCTTCTTTCCAAAAAGAAAAGGAATTAGATGGAGAGAGAGGAAAGGTATGCAGGTCCAAATAATCTTACTGTGATTTGGAAGTTAAGAGAAGAAAAAGTTTAACAATAAATAAAAGGTATATGAGGTAGGGAAGTTATAAAGATATAGGGAAGGGGAAACAAGATATAAAATATGCAAATATACAGACAGATTTCATGGCAATGGGTTTTGTCCACCTTGTGGATGATGGCCACATGGTGAAATAAAGAGAACTAGGAACAGGATGATGGTTGCTGTTGAGCAGGGATGCAAGGAGAGAGAGAGCAAACAGGAAGTCTCCCTGTTTTTATGGACCTTAGACAGGAAGGGGGAGCAGGCTAATCGCCATCACCTGGTAGTGTTCAGACCCACCCCTGGGGAGGGGTCAAGACCACTTGGGGTCAGGTTCAAGATCATTCCCCCAGAAGGGTTAACCCTGTATAATACTTTAACTAGACAAAAAATTAAATTACCTAAATGAATTTGGCTCCTAGTTCAGATTTGAACCAGATCAGAATGTTTCCCCTTGTTAAATATAAACTCATATTCAATGTGTACATTAACTACTAATTTTCCAAGCAAACATAAAAGGAGATTACAAAGATAACAAAGGCATCCATAGGTAAAGACATAAGCAAAATTGAGCATGCTTCAAAGTGATGTTTATTCGCTTCTGTACCTTTTTTGTTATTGTGAGTGACTACTAACGGGAAAGTAGTGATGGTGATGTGTTACCACACACACATGGTGATGTGATGTGATGGTTTGGGTGTTCCCTGTGCCCCCACACTTTGGAAGATCACCCAGACTAGACTCAGTGGCTCTGGAAATTGAGTGAAGCTTTATATTTACAGCTTAGCACAATATACAAGCAGATATTCACAGTATATACAGAAATATACAAGTTAAAAGGTAATACAGAAGCACAACTCCCCTCCCAGAAACCTGAGTCCCCAGGAGGAGCTCCCAACCATCCTTCCACCTTTCCTTCCACCCCTCTACCTTACCCAAGACTTTGGCTTATGCTCAAGGTAGCTTGGAGGGTCGGACAGGGAGGTTAAGAAGCAGGTGGATTAGTCACAAAGATAGCAGGTTAGGTTAGAGAAAGAGGTTCAGCCCATAGCCCAGGCAGTGGCTCTGTTATCTATGTTTGTGTTCTTGTTCTTATACATCTCAGCAAGCCCATGAATAAAGTAGACATCCCCATTGTTTTCTTCTCACAGCCTGTAATCTAATTCTTCTCACCAAAACATTCTAGCTAGCTTCAAACTAGCATACTTAAGAAAACAATCAAAATAATTTCAAAACAAACAGAATATTGAAAGTTAAATAGTAATATTTATTTTAAGCTTCCCTAAATCACAACTATTGAGGAAAATTCTTTAAGACCACATTTATATTCTTCAAAAACGTTTCCCAGATGAATATGTTAGTGCTGAATGGTTTGACTTGCATTGCAATCTCTAGTGCAAAAAAAAGGGTGACAGGAGTTTTATCAAAATAAAATGTCTTACTCTTGAAAACGCTGTCCTGAGGTTCAGCATTTTTCTTGATGGATACATCTGTCTTGCTCTGTTACGGTGAACTAGCCCTTTCCTGTGTAGTGAACTTCTAAGTGGATTTTGTTTTGGAAAGCAATTTAATGTTTGCTGATAACGATTGGTACTTTGTCAGTGTTAGCTTTTAAGCTTCTGTTCTGGTCTGCTTAATTTTTTTGAAATAACTTATTTGATTAAGTGATGTTTTACCACCAACAGTTCAGCTGGCTTTCTGCTGATAGCTGAATTTTCTCTCTTCAGTGTTCTTTTGCACTCATTGAATTCTTTTATCATTAGAATTAAAAACTGTATGTTTGATTCAGAATTCTCCTCCCCCACTCAGGTGCTCCTTTTCTAGATATGTCCTAACAAATTAGGGTAGAGTGTACTCTCTGCAGGCTTGCTGATAAGACAAAACTGGTAGTGACTGATATGCCAAAAGGTTGTATTGCCATTCAGAATGACACCAAAAGGCTGGAGAAATGTGCTGACAGGAACCTTATGAAGTTCAGTAAGGGTAAGTACAAAGACCAGCACATGAGAAGGAACAAACCATTGCACTGGTCTATACTAGGGGCAGCACAGCTGGAAAGCATCTTGACAGAAAAGGACATAGGGTTCTGGTGAACGCCAAGTTGAACATGACCCAGCAGCATGTCCTTGCAGCAAACATGGTTAATAATGGTCTAATGATGTCACAGGGTGCATCAGACAAATTCTTACCATCAGCTTGATGGTGGTGATCCTTCCCCTCTGCTCATCTCTGATGAGATCACACATGACATACTGTGTGCAGATCTGGGCTCCTCAATTAAAGAGAGACATGCACCTCTCGGAGAGAGTCTAATAAAGGGCTATGAAGGTGATGAAGGCCCTGGACCATGTCTTCTGTGAGGTAACAGTGAGAGAGCTGGGTCGGTTCAACATGAAGAAGAGAAGTGTTGAGATGGGATCTTATTACTGACCATAAATCTGTGAACAGATGATGCAAAGAGGATGGAGAAAAGCTCTTCAGGATGTTTCCTCTGAACATCAGAAAACAGTGAGCATGACCAAGTACTGGAACAGGTTGTCAAGTCTCTTTCTTTGGGGACATGCAAAAGCTGGCCCTTGGAAACTGATTCTAGGTGTCCCTGTTTGAGCAGTGTGGTTGGACCAGATGACCTTCAGAGGTTGCTTCAAGACTCAACCAATTTGCGATAGACTCAGCTGTTACAACAGCAGGCTTCTCTTTCTATATGGAGGTACATCTGTTGGTCTGGTCTGTCATCTCACTTTTTCCCAATTTTTTTTTTCTTTCTTTATAGTATAGCCACCTACTACGATGATCTTAACCTTGACCCTCTTCCCAAATGAGAAAAGGAAGTCTGACTTTGTGGGGGAGAAAAAATGTTTTATTAGTCATCACAGATGTCATGGTTTTACTAAAGATAGGCGGCAGAAATTAAACTCTCAGATCAAATTGGAGAGAAAATACAGAATTGTATTTAGAGAGAGAGAGATACTGCAGTAGATCTTACAAAGCGATTTCCCCATCCAT
>WAAF01012605.1:0-10220 GCA_013400475.1 Tricholaema leucomelas
TGGTTGATTCTATTCTACTCTATTCTATTCATATCTTTTCAAAATCATTTTAGCCAGCTTCTCTGGAGAGAACTGCTGTTGACCCATTGTTTTCCCTGTATAAAAACTATTTATTAATTATTATTTGTTATTTAGTTTCAGAGGGACAGGGATCTGCTGGAGAGGGTCCAGCGGAGAGCTACAAAGATGATTAAAGGACTGCAGGGCATGGCTTATGAGGAGAGGCTGAGGGACCTGGAGAAGAGAAGACTGAGAGAGGATTTAATCAATGTTTATAAACATCTGAGGGTTGGTCAGGAGCGGGGGGGTCAGGCTCTGTTCATTTGCTCCCTGGGATAGGAGAAGGAGCAATGGATGTAAATTGCAGCACAAGAGGTTCCATGTTGTGCTGGCTTGAGGGTAGTTTTTAGTGATAGAAATTAAATGCTTAGCTGTGAAAAAGAAAGAAGAAAACCGACAAGTGCCCTATATCACCATTCTTCTGCTGACAAACACACCTACTCAAAATATAGATCACACACACTGCTCAGCTCTTCACTTTGGGCTGTGCCTTCTTTCTGGTGGTCCGCTCTCTGTGGCTGACTCTGCTTTTAACTCTCTAATGCACCTAACCCCTTTTTCCTCTAACCTGCTTGCCATCTTTATTTTGACATCTCACCTCGTATCTCCGGATTTATCAGGTGAGATACACATGGGTTGATCTGGTTATTTCTGAAGGGAGGGAAAGAGGGAGGGGGAAGGGGGACCTTCCTGGGGACTTTGTTTCTGGGAGGGGTATTGTGTTTCTGTGTTACTTTTAATTTGCATCTATCTGTATATATTTATATATATTTATATGTCTGTATATTGTGCCAAGCTGTAAATATAGCTTCATTCCTTAATTTCCAGCTGTCTGAGTCTAGTCTGGGTGATTTTCTTAAGTTGGGGGCGGAGGGGAGAGTAACTCCCAAACCATCACACACCTCAACACAAAGGAGAACTTCTTTACTGTAAGGGTCACAGAGCACTGGAACAGGATTCTCAGAGAGGTTGTGGAGTCTCCTCTGGACACTTTCAAGGCCTGTCTGGATGTGTTCCTCTGTGATCTGTGCTAGATTGTATTGTCCCGCTCTGGCAGGGGGGTTGGACTCCATGATCTCCTTGGGTCCCTTCCAACCCTTAATACTCTGTGATCCTGTGATTGATATTTAGCTCTTGTTCCCCATTCACTGAGAGTCAGCTCCATTTTTGCAGTGGTCTTTGCTACTTCTCAGCTGTGCTGTGAAGATGAGTGCCTGCTAGAAAGATAGTATGCTGACAAGTAGAGTGCCTCACTTTCTCAAGAAAACTTCATACTTGCATGTGACCTTTTTGATGTGCAAATCACTTGCCTGGCTAAGGGCAAAGCAAAAGAGGAACCCTTTGCTACCTCCAACTCAGCCTGTGCTAGATGCTAAGGAGGGTTTTCACGTCAATGAATCCACAGTTGAATCCTGAGTTTGTGAAACACTTTGGATTTACTGGAATTTGAATAAATGATTCTAAAGTAACAGTTCTGTCTCACACCCTGAAGTAGTCTTCTTTACAAAGGACAGTTAACACGTTCATTTTTGTGAGTGGTGCAATGAATTTTCATTTCCAATCTTTTTATTTACCTTTTCTCTGTTTTCTCTGTCACTCATTCACTGAATTTCCATCCACATCCTACCTTTCCCCCACTACATTACTCTCCCCAAAGATGTACTTTCTCATTACCACCTTCTACCTCTATATTCTTTCATCATTTGTTCACCTTATTCGTAGCTTCTAATCTCACGGAAGAGTAAAACTAATCTAATCCAAGGCTACAACCAAAAAAACCTTATTTTATTCAATTCAATCATATTCTTTCTGCTATTTGTCATCTGTGGCATTTTTTTTTTCTCTGTAGATGGATAGAATTCATGCTGGGATATGAAATGTATTAGGAAGCTGCAAAGTACATGTTTTAATTTTTTATTATTATTACTTTTATTATTACTTTTCAGATTTCTGCAGTACTGTGTGCAGTTCTGGAGCCCCCAACACAAGAAGGACATGGAACTGCTGGAGCGAGTCCAGAGGAGAGCCACGAAGATGATCAGAGGGCTGCAGCAGCTCTGCTATGAGGACAGGCTGAGAGAGTTGGGGCTCTGCAGCCTGGAGAAGAGAAGGCTTCCAGGAGACCTTAGAGTGGCTTTGCAGTATCTGAAGGGAGCCTACAGGAAGGCTGGGGAGGGACTATTGACAAGGTCTGGGAATGTCAGGACGAGGGGGAATGGGTTTAAGCTGGAGGAGGGGAGATTTAGACTGGATGTTAGGAGGAAGTTCTTTACAGTGAGGGTGGTAAGGCACTGGAACGGGTTGCCCAGGGAGGTTGTGGATGCTTCCTCCCTGGAGGCATTTAAGGCCAGGCTGGATGAGGCCTTGAGCAACCTGCTCTAGTGGGAGGTGTCCCTGCCTATGGCAGGGGGTTGGAGCTGGATGATCCTTGAGGTCCCTTCCAACCTAAACCATTCTATGATTCTATTCTATGGTATTCTTCAAGTTTTCATTAGTGCATGAGTCAGTTGTGCACTTTTACCATACAAGCTTGTTCTATTGCTGTGTCTTTGGAGTCACATTAGTTTTGTCACTTCAGTAGCAGTAATTGCTTCAAACATTGCCATAGATGTACATGGCTGGATACCATATGTCCAACAAGCCATTTAATCACTGCCCTTCTAGACTGGACAGAGGAGAGAAAATGTAGTGAAAGGCTCATGGATTGGGATAAGAGCGTGAAGACATCGCTCACCCATTACTGTCATGGGCAAAATAAACTGAACTCAGGGAAATAAATTTAATTTATTACCAACCAAGTCACAGCAGGATAATGAGAAAATAAAACCAAATCTTTTAAAAAATAATCTATTTCTCCCACCTCTTCCTTCTTCCCAGGCTTAGCTTCACTGATGATTTTCTCTATGTCCTCCTCTTGAATGATACAGGGAGAACATGAATGAGGGTTGAGGTCAGTTCGTCACATGCCACTTCTCTTACTCCTTCCTCCTCAACAGGGCTCCTCATGCTCTTCTGCTCCAGAGTGGAATCAGTCTCATGGGAGACAGTCCTCCATAATCTTCTCCAAAAGGAATCCTTCTTGTGGACTGCAGTTCTTCACAGAGTGCTCCAGCACAAGATATAGTTCTTCAGGAACAGACTCCTCCAGGATAGGTCCATCCCCGGAAGCCTCCTGGATTAGCCCTTCAACATGAGCCGGCAGTGTGCACATGCAGCCCAGACACCCAACCGTGTGCTGGGCTGCATCAAGAGCAGTGTGGCCAGCAGGGCAAGGGAGGGGATTCTCCCCCTTTACTCTGCTCTCCTCAGACCCCACCTGGAGTACTGTGTGCAGTTCTGGAGCCCCCAATACAAGAAGGACATGGAACTGCTGGAGCGGGTCCAAAGGAGAGCCACGAAGATGATCAGAGGGCTGGAGCACCTCTGCTATGAGGACAGGCTGAGAGAGTTGGGGCTCTTCAGCCTGGAGAAGAGAAGGCTTCGAGGAGACCTTATAGTGGCTTTCCAGTATCTGAAGGGAGCCTACAGGAAAGCTGGGGAGGGACTCTTTACACGGTCTAGTAATGTCAGGACGAGGGGGAATGGGTTTAAGCTGGAGGAGGAGAGATTTAGACTGGATGTTAGGAGGAAGTTCTTTACAGTGAGGGTGGTAAGGCACTGGAACGGGTTGCCCAGGGAGGTTGTGGATGCTTCCTCCCTGGAGGTGTTTAAGGCCAGGCTGGATGAGGCCTTGAGCAGCCTGCTCTAGTAGGAGGTGTCCCTGCCTATGGTGGGGGGTTGGAGCTGGATGATCCTTGAGGTCCCTTCCAACCTAAACCATTCTATGATTCTATGATTGATTCTTCCTCCCAGCTGTGAAACAGAAGTTCAGGAGATCCTCAAGTTTTCTCACACTGCAAAACCAGAAATCTTCAAATTCTGCCCTTTTCATGCAGAGACATGGCTTATGTGTGATTCAGGGAGGAAACTTTATGGCTGAGAATCTTAGCCATAAATCTAAAGGAATCTTTAAGGTTGAAGTTGTCTGAAATAGTGGAAGTCTGAATTTTAGAAGGTACCACAGTATCTCACAGAATGATGAGTGTCTATAGACTACATTACCATCATAAATGTTGTTTGAAATTCAGATTGGGTTGATGATATTGCAACTGTGGAGGATTTAAAGTAAATTTGGAGAGTTCACAAGATGTTCTTGGTGGTGATGAGGCTGTGACTGTGAAGTTATCTGATGATTAATGAGAACTCTAAATTAGAACTCTTAATTACTCATCTTTAGTGTAAAAGATAAACGAATGCACAGTAGAAGTATTTGGTGGGGGAGGATAAGCAGTCTCTATGGATGCTTACATGAACTCTCAGGTCATTGTTTAGAATCAGAATGTTCCAGGGCACCTTACTCTGCAGTCTTTACTGAAAACAGTAATAGGGATACAGCTGAATCTTCCACAAACAGCAGAGTCCACTTAAATTAGTGAGAAATTTTCCACTTTGGCAAAATCAGGAATAAGATCTTGGGGCTTAGGATGCCATGGTCAATATAAAAACCAGCATCTAACTGCAGATGCATAGCCAGGTTTTTGATGAAATGTGTGCATTCTAATGTTAGCACAAAGGAAAACACTTGTCATCAGTGCTGTCAATTTGCTGAAGTATAACAAAAGACCTTTTCTTCCTTCCGTGATCTTTCTTACCCAGCGGTGACTGTATTTGTAACATCCTCTTCCTCTTTATTTTCTGGTTATGACTCAAGACTTTTTAAGAGTTTCAACAATTTTGGACTTTTCTGATCTAGGCTGTTCTTGTTTTGGAGCTGAACTGATAAACTGGTTCAAAACAACAAATTTTAATTAAGATACAGTCAAGGCTTTTTAGTTTATTTTGTATTTGTTAACATCTCAGAGAGCCAGGCAATGGGAGTTTTATGCAAGCAGAAAGCTCTTGCCACCAAACCTGGTCTGTGTATTTACAACTCAACACACTACCTTCACATTCCTTTGCCCTACATTTAGATATAGCAATTGTTTTCCATTAAATGATGAGACCAGCAGCTGTGGAAGGTGGTGTCCTCTCTGCCCCATTTTTATATATAGTCTTACAGGCAATGCATAGAGGAGCATCATGCCACAAGCTCCTGTCTAGCTTGCAAACACTTCTCCCTCCTGTGCATCCCTGGGAGTGTTCAGGAAAAGACTGGATGAGGCACTTAGTGCCATGGTCTAGTTGACTGGATAGGGCTGGGTGCTAGGTTGGACTGGATGATCTTGGAGGTCTCTTCCAACCTGGCTGATTCTATTCTATTCTATAGACAGCTATAAATTAGGGAATGGCTGTGTTTCACCTGATTGTGTATCTCCTTTCACTAGGCATCTGTAAATCAATCCCAGCAGATATCTGCTCCATTTTTATATGACCCAAACATTTGGATCTGTTAATAGCCTGAACCACTGCAAATTCTCTTCAAGCAATTGCAAACATTTCCATTTTCCTCTGCTATAAATACACTGTAATCACCAAAAGAACAGAATAGAATCATAGAATCAACCAGGTTGAAAGAGACCTCCGAGATCAT
Source organism: Tricholaema leucomelas (assembly GCA_013400475.1). NCBI lineage: Eukaryota > Metazoa > Chordata > Aves > Piciformes > Lybiidae > Tricholaema lacrymosa > Tricholaema leucomelas. The sequence continues at coordinate 5,630 of WAAF01012605.1, forward strand.
CCAGTCCAACCTAGCACCCAGCCCTACCCAGTCAACTAGACCATGGCACGAAGTACCCCATCCAGTCTTTTCTTGAACACCTCCAGGGTTGATGACTCCACCACCTCCCTGGGCAGCCCATTTCAATAGCAATCACTCTCTCTGCCAACAACTTCCTCCTAACATCCAGCCTAGACCTCCCTCGGCACAACTTGAAACTGTGTCCCCTTGTTCTGTTGCTGGTTGGCTGGCAAAAGAGCCCAACTGCACCTGGCTACAGCCTCCCTTCAGGTAGTTGTGGACAGCAGTGAGGTCACCCCTGAGCAGCTTCTTCTGCAGACTAAACCCCCTCAGCTCCCTCAGCTTCTCCTCACAGGGCTTTGTTGCCCTTCTCTGGACATGTTCCAGCACCTCAACATCTCTCTTGAATTGAGGAGCCCAGGACTGGACACAGGACTCAAGGTGTGGCCTGACCAGTGTTGAGTACAGGGGAAGAATAATCTCCCTTGTCCTACTGGCCAGACTGTTCCTGATACATGCCAGGATGCCACTGGCTCTCCTGGCCACCTGGGCATACTGCTGGCTCATGTGCAGTCTATTATCCACCAGTACCCCCAGGTCCACTTCTTCCTGGCTGCTCTTCAGCCATTCTTTCCCCAGCCTGTAGCACTGCCTGGGGTTGTTAATGCCAAAGTATAGAATAGGGCATGTCCTCTGAAGGACTGGTAATAAAGTGTGTTTCTCACAAGTCGGGGCTCTCATGCTACCAGTAGGATCCTGTTATAACTTAGAAATTCTGATGTTAAAATGCCTTATCTTCCAAATAATTGCTAAATTATTTTTGAATGTATTCTAATTATTTCTCTAAGATTCCAGCTGTTCTGTACAAAAATCACTACTTAGAACTTTACAGAAAGTGAGCTGCCATTTGAATTCTAAAATATCTTTTGGTTATCAAGACAGCTTCAAACTAAATGAAAAAAAATAGACTCTAGCAGACAGTGCCATATAGATGGCAAACTCCTATGTGTTTTAAAATGTATGAATTGTGACATGATCTGGGGAACTTTGAAACCACATCCATTATTTTGCATCTGGTACTGCACACTACCTGCATAATGAAAGAGCAGAGGGCTTGATGGCTTTGGAAACTCATTTTGGTGAGCAGTCGCATGAGTGCATTGCATTGTTCTCCAGACAGATGGAAAGCTAGCAATGCCCTAGAATCCAAAACTACTTGTATTGAAGCTATGTTTTGCTTTGCTTGTTTGTTTTGTTACTTTGGCATATTCTGATACATCAAACAGCTAAGTATATTTCTTTTTAAGAGCAAATGAAATTATGTACAGCCATATCCTTCTTTCTGCATGCATTTGGGCTGCCGCAGGGGAACTGAAAGCAGAATGCAATATACACTGTCTGAAAAGGCAGATTTTAATACACACATTTTCATTGTTTATTAGGTTTCAAAAAGACTCTGTAGCCAAATAAGTTTATGTATGGAAACTCTTGGCTTTTTTTTTTAACCCTCTCCAAAGATTTTCCTTTCTATTAGGTCACTGTTTCTAAATATTTGTCCTGGTATAGAAGATCTACATAACAAAAATAGAATAACATAAACTAAACTAAACTAAAATAGAATAAAATAAAACAAAATAAATAAATTAATTAAAAGTCCAGAACCAACATAACAAAGTTAGAATCATACAATCATAGAATCAGTCAGAAATGGAAGGGACCACAAGGATCATCTAGTTCCAACCTCCCTGCCATACCCAAGGAGACCCTACCCCACATCAGGCTGGCCAGAGCCTCATCCACCCTGTCCTTAAGCACCTCCAGAGATGGGGCTTCAACCACCTCCCTGGGCAACCCATTCCAGCCTCTCACAACTCTCATGCTGAACAACTTCCTCCTCACCTGCACTCTGAATCTCCCCACCTCCAGCCTTGCTCCATTCCCCCTAGTCCTGTCACTTCAGCCAGGAAGAAAGGGACCTGGGGGTACTGGTAGACAGTAGCTGAACATGAGCCAGCAGTGTGCCCAGGTGGCCAAGAAAGCCAATGGCATCCTGGCCTGGATCAGGAACAGTGTGGCCAGTAGGACAAGAGAGGTTATTTTACCCCTGTACTCAGCACTGGTCAGGCCACACCTTGAGTGCTGTGTCCAGTTCTGGGCTCCTCAATTCAAGAGAGATGTTGAGATACTGGAACGTGTCCAGAGAAGGGCAATGAAGCTGGTGAGAGGCCTGGAGCACAGCCCTGTGAGGGGAGGCTGAGGGAGCTGGGGGTGTGCAGCCTGGACAAGAGAAGGCTCAGGATTCATCTCATTGCTGTCTACAACTACCCGAAGGGAGGCTGTAGCTAGATGGGGTTGGTGTCTTCTGCAAGACAACCAGCAACAGAACAAGGGGACACAGTCTCATGTTGTGCCAGGGGAGGTCTAGGCTGGATGTTAGGAGGAAGTTGTTGGCAGAGAGAGTGATTGGCATTGGAATGGGCTGCCCAGGGAGGTGGTGGAGTCGTTGTCCCTGGAGGTGTTGAAGCAAAGCCTGGCTGAGGCACTTAGTGCCATGGTCTGGTTGATTGGGCAGGGCCAGATGCTAGGTTGGACTGGATGATCTTGGAGGTTTCTTCCAACCTGATTGATTCTATGATTTAATCTATTTCCCAAATATAAGGAGATTATTCTTCTTTAACTATCTCTTCCAACACCCCCCTCTGCCGTGCCGATGCAAAGCAGATATAGCACAAAACATATAACCAACGCAAGTGAATGAGCAGTTCTGCAACATCATCTCTATTGTAAAAATGAGATCTATTTTAGACCTTCTTTCCTTACAAGAAAGAATACTTTCCCCTTGCATGACAAAATGTTGCCTACTTTCTGGACTCAAAATTAATTCGTACAGCCAACTTACAAACCCTGAAAACAAGACATTAATAGAACTGCTGCCTGACCTCTAACTGGAAGCAGAACAAATGGATTATCTGTAGTAATCAAAAAGGTTTAAAAGCTCCTTAGATACACATGCAAGTGATTTATTTTTGATATGTCCTAATTAGAGTTGAATTGAATAGATTTAAATTCATTAGACTGGCTTTTATTGATAGAAATTTTGTTTTAATTATCACTTGCAATAACAATTTGTTCAACATCAGATGCTATGCAGTGTTTTGATCTGATGTGAGTAATATCTTCCAAATTATGTAGATTTCCTAATGATTTCTTTTTGTTGCTGTATACTTACTGCCTTTTAATGCCTCTCTTTGGCCTGGTTTTCTTCTGCCTGATATATTTTTCATTTGTTTTTAAAAAAAAGAGTTGAAGCTTTTATTAACAAGGAATGAAAAATTATCTAAATGAACCCTTTGAGTTCAAGATTCAGATGCAATATAAAAACTACCCCCAGCAGCAAGGATTTGGGGTTTGTAAGTAGGATTCACCTGTAATTTTGTGGATGTGGTGTTAAATTCTCATTGTGATGTTCAAATACGTAGAAGCATAGAATCAGTCAGAGTTTGGAGGGACCACAATGATCATCTACTTCCAACCTCCCTGCCATGGACAGGGACATCTACCCTAGACCAGGCTGCCCACAGCCTCACCCATCCTGGGCTTAAACCCCTCCAGGGATGGGGCCTCAACCACCTCCCTGGGCAACCCATTCCAGTCTCTCAGCACTCTCATGCTGAACAACTTCCTCCTCACGTCCAGTCTCAATCTACCTGTCTCCAGCTTCACTCCATTCCCCCTAGTCCTGTCACACCCTGATATCCTGAAAAGTCCTTCCCCAGCTTTTTTGTAGGCCCCTTCAGATACTGGAAGGCCACAAGAAGGTCACCTGGGAGCCTCCTCTTCTGCAGGCTGAACAGCCCCAACTCTTTCAGTCTGTCCTCATAGAAGAGGTGCTGCAGCCCTCTGAGCATCCTCCTGGCCCTTCTCTGAATGTGCTCCAGAGAATATATAATACTTAAATATGAATTCACACCTAACTTTCTGAGATGTTCTTGAAAGCAGAATCATTATCTGCATTACCAGGAGCACAAATTTAGTTGAAAATTGAGCCTTACATTTCCAACTTACTTTTGAAATTAAGACATTTCTGACACAAAATTTTATTCCAAACTCTAGTAACTCTCTTTCTCCTAATTTAAATGTTTTACATGCCACCTACCACTAAAGCACAGCTAGAGTGGCTTACAGGCAATGGCTGTTGGCAGTTACAGGTATAATTCCATCTATAAGGGAGGGAGGTTGTTATTCCCCTGTACTCAACACTGGTCAGGCCACACCTTGAGTACTGTGTCCAGTTCTGGGCTCCTCCATTCAAGAGAGATGTTGAGGTGCTGGAACATGTCCAGAGAAGGGCAACAAAGCTGGTGAGGGGCCTGGAACACAAAGCCTATGAGGAGAGGCTGAGGGAGCTGGGGGTGCTTAGTCTGGAGAAGAGGAGGCTCAGGGCAGACCTCATTGCTGTCTACAACTACCTGAAGGGAGGTTGTAGCCAGGTGGGGGTTGGTCTCTTCTCCCAGGCAACCAGCAACAGGACAAGGGGACACAGTCTCAAGTTGTGCCGGGGGAAGTATAGGCTGGATGTTAGGAGGAAGTT
>WAAF01012605.1:19506-56077 GCA_013400475.1 Tricholaema leucomelas
TGATTTGTGAGTACTTAAACTCTCTTATTCAAGCATCAAAGGAACTTTATTGACTCCACCAGTGGCACTTTCTGCCATCAGACTCTCTTGATTGGAGTTTTCCTAAAACCTATACTAAATTGTTTGACTCAATAGTAAATAGACATTCTGTAGAGTAATTTCACTAACAGTGTACAAAGGATTTGTGTGGGTTTATTGTATGTAAGTTTGGGGAAATTTTTGTATATATTAATAAATTATTTAATATCAATCAAATTGGTCTCAGATCTCCCCAAAATTCAAATTAAGCCCCTTTACAACACCCACTCTTAACAAAATAAAATGTGACCAGATGCCCTGCCAAATGCACACATTTTAGTGGTAAGTAAACAAGTTCCCAGTAGTTCTCTTGTATTCAGCAAGGGAGCTAATTTCCAGCTGCTTCATTTCTTGTAGCAGCTGAATAAGTACCTTCCTGGTACTATAATACTTTCAGCAAGAAGATGATTAGGTAGTAACTTAAGATCCATATATGCTCCTCCTGCTGTTGTTTATCTGAAAACAGGTGGGATATGGCCCAGGTAGGTCTCAAGAACTTTATAAGAACCTTTAGATGAGGGATCTAAGCCAAGAAGAGACTCTGTCATAGGAAGCTGTAATTGGAATATTTCCCTTTCAATTACAATATATTGTAGATGACAAATTTAATGGGACTGAATTAGAAACAGAAAACAAAATTTGGTACACAAAGCTTATAGAAAATAAGAGAGACATAACTCTGAAGCAGAATTTCTTTCTGTCAATTCTAAGGGCATTATATTTCCTCAAAACATTTTTTTTGTTGTTGTTATTACTCCTTTGCCTGGGCTTTGGACCCTTACCTTTGCTAGTATTCTGAAGTGCATCGTTGTTTTTACACCTTAATAGCTCTGTGATCAGTCCTATTATCACTACTATGGTATTAGACTTCATTTTCTCACCAAAATACTTGCAGGACTTCTACACACATAATCGAACTGTGCAAGATGCACACTGCAAATTTTAACTCTTATTTTATAATGCAGCTCTCTAGATTTGCTGCTCATTCTTTAGAGTCATGACTGACAACTGGTTTGGGTTGAGAAATGTACAGTCAAGTCTTCTAGCACTGCAGCTGACAACACTGTTCATAATTCTGCACCTGAGCCAATACAACCTCTATGAAATCACAAAGCTTTGGTAATGGGATGTCCTTCGGCCTTCATTTGACAAATATCCAAGGCTGTCTTTTAAAGGACTTTTCTGAGGCAGTTGTACTGGACTTGAAAAGGTAAAAGGAAGTTTCTTAATCACTTATCTACAGATGTGAGCTACTGAGTTGCTGGTTTTTTTTTATCTTGTTTTATTATGCCTATAGTGTGTGACAGCCATAAAACACAACCCCCTGCTAAATAAGTGTTAGCAGGTGCTGGTGAGTCACACTTCTCATACAAAGAGTGGGAGAACATGCTTGATGGAAAGTGATGTGCTCATACGGAGCATTGTAAAGCATAACGATATTCTGAGGGGTACACCAGGCTCAAAGCCTCTCACCAAACTTCAGATACCTAGAGATTTTCTAAATAACACTACTACTGATTAACCAGCCTTACACTGAACTTCTTTCAGACCTTTCTATCTGTCTTATTGTGGCTTCCTTTTCACATCTTTCTTTACATTTCTCAGAAAGAGGTAGTCGGCCTCCAGCCATATGCTGTCACTCATACTGACTCGAGTAAATACGCTTGACCAAGGCACAAGTTTAGCTAGTTAGACAAGCTACAGAAACATGAAACAGATGGTAATGCAACGCACCCTAAAGTGCATATCTGTAAATTATTGGAAACAATCTCAGCTCAGAGATTTTTGTGTTGCTGGTGATAGGTTGGACTAGATGATCTTGGAGGTCTCTTCCAACCTGGTTGATTCTGTGATTCTATGACTCCCTCCCGATCTTCCTGTGGAAGGTTTGCTTGCAAGAGTGGCCTATCATAAAACGTGACAGCAACTTAGTCTCTTAATTTCCACTACCAAATAGCATGTGAATGTCCCCATCTGTAAGTGAAACAGCAGTGTATCTCCTTGCCATCTGCTTTCTCCCAAGTCTGGAAAATCCTACAGTTCAAGACAAAGGTTAGATATTTGTGTAGTTTCTGTCTTCTCCACAGACTTACTGTTTAGGACAGTGGACATTAGAAATGTTGTGAACGAAATATTGGTGATTTGTGAAGTTTCAGTTAAGTGGTCAAAATCACTCATAGGTCTTACATTTCAAGAAGAGATTACATGGAAAATGAAACATGCAGCTAAGGCTCTTCAAACTGTTCTTTCTGCTCACAATGGATGGTTTGTAAATATCTTTGTCTGGTGGTCCTACACCACCTCAGAGTGTATAGAACTGAGATGCTAATAAAACTGAATGAAGTCTGTTCTGGTTACTTCTTAGGGACAGATGATAAAGTCAAGTAAACGGTTCTTTTGGGGATCTTGCCCTAAATATGATGGAATTCCTGATTGTTAAGACTGGTTTGTTTTCTCTGTTAAATGTTAGGGTGCAAGGGAAATAGATATGTAAATGCCATTCAGAAATATTATATGCCACTAAACCAGACTGTAATGGAGCTCAGCACATACATGTTTAAGACTAGACTTCCTGTAGCATGAGTATAGCTAACCACAGAGTGGATCCAGACAGAATTACCTTGAAAAAAAATCATCTTATTTAATCAGGCAATAGAAGTCACCGTCCCTGGGGGTGTTCAAGAAAAGACTGGATGGGGCACTTAGTGCCATGGTCTAGTTGACTGGGTAGGGCTGGGTGATAGGTTGGACTGGATGATCTTGGAGGTCTCTTCCAACCTGGCTGATTCTATGATTCTATGATTCTAAGTGAGTGGCTGAGAAATAGTAGGTCTGCAACATTCATAGGTGACAATTAACTGGTGTGGCATTGCTAAAATATGCAAATTTTCCTAGACTTACCAAAAAAAGTGAACTCTTTGCAAAAGTGGAGTGGCATATCACCTTCTAAGTTGTTCTCATACATGTCTTTTACATATCACACTAATGAGTGGCATTAGTTTCTCCTTAAATAACTCAGTGATTTTGAGCACAGCAGTTCATCTGCCACTGTGTGAATATAAGGCAAACAAGGTCAAGATGGAAATTATGAATCACTGGTTCCATCATTTACAAGCTGACTCAAGTTGAAAACCAAATGCATTTAGTATTGACTCAGACCAGGGCTTCCTGACTCAGTCTGTGTACATGCACTGAAAGGAAATCCTATTTTAAAGTAAACCTTCTAAAAAACAGATTAGTTTCAGCAAGATTTCCTGTGACAGAAAGGTGGAAGTAGCTCTCAATTTTATTTTTACACTTATTTGTGAAAGGCTTGGGGTGTCTTTCAGTGAAAGACAAAGGGTAATCTGAGATTTAGCAACTGAATTATTCATTTGGCTTCACTTGTGGGGTTTTTTTTCATGTTCAGGTGGGTGAATGGAAAGTGTGTCTCAACACAACAAAAGGGGGTGTCGTGTATAAGTGCCTCTCTACCTTCAGGGAACAAAATGCTAAGTACATTTCTTCATTGGTCACTAAAAATAAATGTAGCAGGGCAATTTGAAACAGAAGTTCTTCACAGAGAGAGTGTTTTGCCTTTGGAATGGGCTGCCCAGAGAGGTGGTGGAGTCACCGTCCCTGGAGGTGTTCAAGAAGAGCCTGGATGATGCACTTAGTGCCATGGTCTAGTTGACTGGATAGGGCTGGGTGCTAGGTTGGACTGGATGATCTTGGAGGTCTCTTCCCACCTGGCTGATTCTGTTCTATTCTATTCCATTTACTGAAAGATGTTTACTCTGCTCTCCTCAGCCCCCACCTGGAGTACTCTGTGCAGTTCTGGAGCCCCCAACACAAGAAGGACATGGAACTGCTGGAGCGAGTCCAGAGGAGAGCCACGAAGATGCTCAGAGGGCTGCAGCAGCTCTGCTATGAGGACAGGCTGAGAGAGTTGGGGCTCTGCAGCCTGGAGAAGAGAAGGCTTCGAGGAGACCTTAGAGTGGCTTTCCAGTATCTGAAGGGAGCCTACAGGAAGGCTGGGGAGGGACTATTGACAAGGTCTGGTAATGTCAGGACGAGGGGGAATGGGTTTAAGCTGGAAGAGGGGAGATTTAGACTGGATGTTAGGAGGAAGTTCTTTACAGTGAGGGTGGTAAGACACTGGCACAGGTTGCCCAGGGAGGTTGTGGATGCTTCCTCCCTGAAGGTGTTTAAGGCCAGGCTGGATGAGGCCTTGAGCAGCCTGCTCTAGTGGGAGGTGTCCCTGCCTATGGCAGGGGGTTGGAGCTGGATGATCCTTGAGGTCCCTTCCAACCTAAACCATTCTATGATTCTATGATTCTATAATTCTGTCAAAATCTAATGTATTTGAGGTAAACCCTATGATTTCAGATCACTCCTTTTGAAAGTAATAGTATGAATGTATATGTCAACTTCTTTAATAAGACAAAAAAATAAAATGCTAAAGTGAAAATTAAATAGCAGAAGAATCTGTGCTGAAATATTTGGGTCTAATCCAGCACAATGTGTATTCAATAGGAGGGATTTTATTGCAGTACTGCATAATAAATTTGTAGTATTATCATGAATGCTTACATTCACCAGCAACTTCTCATGAGTGAGCAGTTCCTTTCAGATAAATAGAATCATAGAATCATAGAATGGTTTAGATTGGAAGGGACCTCAAGGATCATCCAGCTCCAACCCCCTGCCAGAGGCAGGGACATCTCCCACTAGAGCAGGCTGCTCAAGGCCTCATCCAGCCTGGCCTTAAACACCTCCAGGGAAGAAGCATCCACAAACTCCCTGGGCAACCTGTGCCAGTGTCTTCAACCCTCACTGTAAAGAACTTCCTCCTAACATCCAGTCTAAATCTCCCCTCTTCCAGCTTAAACCCATTCCCCCTTATCCTGACATTACCAGACCTTGTCAATAGTCCCTCCCCAGCCTTCCTGTAGGCTCCCTTCAGATACTGGAAAGCCACTCTAAGGTCTCCTCAAAGCCTTCTCCAGGCTGAAGAGCCCCAACTCTCTCAGCCTGTCCTCATAGCAGAGCTGCTGCAGCCCTCTGATCATCTTCGTGGCTCTCCTCTGGACCCGCTCCAGCAGTTCCATGTCCTTCTTGTGTTGGGGGCTCCAGAACTGCACACAGTACTGCAGGTGGGGTCTGACGAGAGCAGAGTAAAGGGGGAGAATCCCCTCCCTTGCCCTGCTGGCCACACTGCTCTTGATGCAGCCCAGCACACGCTTGGCTGTCTGGGCTGCATGTGCACACTGCTGGCTCATGTTGAGCTTTTTGTCAACCCAGACCCCCAGGTCCTTCACCTCAGGGCTGCTCTCAGCCATTCACCACCCAGCCTGTATCTGTGCTTGGGATTACACCGACCCAGGTGCATAATCTTTAAAGCTGAAAGATCTAGGTCAGAATTCATAGCGTATCTGTGGATGTCTGTCAGTGCAACTCAGCAAGCATTAAAAACTTTTGACATATTCAGGAAGGTTTTTCTGAAGAGGATCCTGTTTAAATTACTACAACTATTCCATGTGTGTATGATCTCTTACATTTAATAGCTAAATATGCCCAATGTTTCTCAATGAGCTAGAAACAAATGTTATTACCTTTCAGTACAAGAGACATACCATCAAATCTAAATCTCTTTTGAAACAGCTTTTTACTGTCCTGAATTACTTGGGGCAAGTAATCATCTCTTCTTAGTTCAGCTGCACAGAAGTAAAACATCTGATGCAGTTGTCTAGGCTTCCTTTATCATCTACAGGGAGAGACAGGCAATCTCCTCTTGTTTTAGATATCTGTTTTAGGATGAGCTAAATCACAATCTAAATGTGCTTGTCTCTCTTCATTGATGATAAAAAGAGCCTAGAGAGTTAGCTTAGATGCCTAACTATTAGACTGAAAAATACAAAAAGACAAAAATACACAAAGACTTCTTAGGCTATCAGGGAGTGACAGGACTAGGGGGAATGGAGCGAAGTTGGAGATGGGTAGGGTCAGACTGGAGGTGAGGAGGAAGTTGTTGAGCATGAGAGTGGTGAGAGGCTGGAATGGGTTGCCCAGGGAGGTGGTTGAGGTCCCATCCCTGGAGGTGTTTAAGGCCAAGCTGGATGAGGCTGTGGGCAGCCTGCTCTAGGGTAGGGTGTCCCTGGGCATGTCAGGGGGGTTGGAAGTAGATGATCCTTGTGGTCCCTTCCAAACCTGACTGATTCTATGATTCTAAGTGAAACCCTCCCTTAGACACACAGGGATGCTACATTTATATTTTAAATTATCTTTTCTTACTACCAAGTGATGCCTTTCCAATGGAACATTAAAGAAGGCTATCAACCAAATTCTGAATTGTGATAGATATGTGTTCATCTATTAAAAGAGTAAATAAATTCAAAACAAGCAAACACACAAACAAAATTTAAAACCAAATCAAAACAAAATACTTCTAAGGCTTTAGAGGCTTCTTGAGTTTCGAAAGCAGATGGTTTTGAGCCAGTGTGATGCAGCTACCCAAACCCAATATGTTCCTAAGATGTAGTGAAATAAACCACCAAAAGACACTAGGAAGTCTCAATGCTGTTGTGCAAGAGACTAAGGAGATGATTCTGATCATCTCTGTTCAAGAAAGATGAACTTGCCCTGGAGCAGATTTAGAGAATGAGTGAAAGAACAATAAGGTAGTAGAAGCTCTGTCTGTCAGTACAGACTAAGAAAAGAAAAGCTGAGAGTAGTTGTGTTTGTGTTTTGAGATTCAAAAGAGCCATTTTAAGCTAAGGAACAATGCTGGCATTACAAAAACCTAGTGTAAGTTCTGCATCAATAAATTGCTCTGGAAATTAAAACAGTCAGAACAATGATGTTTTAAAACAATCTTCCAATCAAAATAGAGGCAGAAATCATAGCTGAAATTTGGAGCTTTGATGCATGGGATAATAAGACATGGTGCCTACAACAGCAGAGGGGCTGACTCCATGTTCTGGCCCAGACAGCTATCCAGAAGTCAGCGGTACCAAATCCTGCCGACAGCTCCAAGAATAAGAACTTAACCAGAAGATGTTTCCTACTCATCTGTTTCCAGTGAAGGCTTTCAGACATTACCACAAGACAAAAATATGATAAAGAGAAATATCAAATGCCCAACTTAATTTTTCTATTGAATCCAAAAGGTTCATGTTGCATCCCAAAAGCATTAGAAAATTGGAATGACTTCTTAAGCATCAAAAAAAAAAAGGAGCAAAATCCCCAAGAAATGCTATTTAACTCCTAGCTTGAAGTTCAAGGCTTCTACCTTTATTATTTTATTGTATTGCATGGATCCTTATGATAGCTGGGATTGAGTGTCATCATGTCTCTCCAGGCCTTTACTCCCTGCCTATTAGAACTACAGAGTTGAGTATGGTAATACTGGAATGGTAGTTGAGGCATTTTTTCTGCCATCCATGTGAGAAACCATGAACTAGGAGTGATCTTCTAATTGCTTCTTTGTTGGACACAATTTCTAATTCAGAGGATGGAAATCTTTAGTTTCTGACCTCTTTCAGGCTCTAAGTGTACTTGATCAGAACAGTCTGTTCATTCACATGTCTTCAGCCATGCTTTTGTAGGGGCAAACCTAAACCAAAATCCTCATTACCAAATACTGAGGCATGACCACATGACCATGACTGAAAGCATTGGGACCTCTAATTACTATGTATAGTTCAGGCTCTTCCTTCTCTTACTGTTTGTGACCTCTTATTTATTAGTATAATCAAACAATGCTCTGGGAAGTATAAAAAAACCAAACTATTGCTCGTCACCACAGTCCAGAAACTTCCTGAAAGAAAGGTCCACAGCAATGCAATTAGGTTTGTTTAATTTCTGCTTGGCACAAACACTACTGTGTCATCACCATGGGTACTGAATGTGACTGACATTCCCTCATGTCTGAACATGGTTAAAAGGCCTGCTTTCATATCTGTGAGGGATGTAATATCGGCAGTAGGCTTCAGTGATCAGCAGTAATTCTGATCTAATTCCTTGTTTACTGTGTCTACCATGAGAAGCTGGGCATAAGATGATATATCTTTGAGGAATTTTCCTTGACTGGGCTGAGGCTACTTGCTCACTACACACAGAAGGCCTGAAGGCTTTTAATTCTCTTGAATATTACCAGATTTGTACTAGTACAGATAGAACACAAGGGCAGAGGCTACAGCTAGTACCCTGAGAGAAGACCACCTCTACATGCATCAGCAATTGATCAGATAATTGTCAGCCTTTGACTAATATTTCAGCCATACTCTGAGGATCCCATGTTGCTTTTATCCCTTTGGGGAAGCAGCAGTCAGGCTGTAAGAGCAGGTATACTTCAGTTTAACATGGTAATATCTAAGCACAGAAGCTGAACCAATTTATACCTGAAGGGAGGCTATAGCCAGGTGGGGGTTGGTCTCTTCTGCCAGGCAACCAGCAACAGAACAAAGGGACACAGTCTCAAGTTGTGTAGGGGAAGGTATAGGCTGGATGTTAGGAGGAAGTTCTTCACAGAGAGAATGATTGGCATTGGAATGGGCTGCCCAGGGAGGTGGTGGAGTCGCTGTCCCTGGAGGTGTTCAAAAAAAGCCTGGATGAGGCACTTAGTGCCATGGTCTGGTTGATTGGCCAGGGCTGGGTGGTAGGTTGGACTGGATGATCTTGGAGGTCTCTTTCAACCTGGTTGATTCTATGATTCTATGATTCTATATTGGACTATTAAAAACTTAGCACTGATGAAATAATTATTCTTTTTATATATCCATGCAGTTTATTCTTTTCAAAGGGAAAATAATTATTTCATAGCAGCATATTTTTTTCCTGTAACAGTATCCCTCTAGCTTCTGGCCAGTACATAGTTTCTAGTCATACAGCATTTATAAGCATATCAAGTTTTAGTACTATTTAGTCTGGAAGCAGAGGAGAGGAAAAACAAGCAGTGTAATCCTTCCTTTGAAGGCTGTACGTACCTACAGAAAATGTAATCTATATGGACCACAGGCTCCAGGTGGCAAAGTCTGGAATGAGGTTTGTCTTTGCATTGAATATTTTAAAGCAGCACAGGGGATTAAACATAGACCCTCTAGTAGAACACAGAGATTCAGTGTACAGCTTTTTACACTTGAAGACCTTGGCCTTCAGGGCTCTGTCAGACATGATTTTGTAAGCATCTGTCTGTGTTTTCAGCTTGAATTTCTCAACAAACAAACAAAAAACATCAGCTACCGTTTTGACTCTCAGTTCACTGCTTTCCTGAAGCCTAAATATTTTCTCAATATTGATCCAAGACTGCCATAGCCCTGCCACTCTTTTTCCCATTTGGATTTAAGGGAAGAAGTTACTGCAGATGTGAAGGATTTTGCTGGAGCCAGATTTATGCTCGGAGAACAAGAGACCAAAACCTAGGCAATCAGGCTTCACTCACTGCTTGTCTTCTTGCTCCTGGTTCTTCCAAAGAAAACGAGCCAAAAACTGTTTCCAAGACCTCAATGCTTGTTTTGTTTGCTTAGCATTGGATATCCTGCATTTATTCTCTTCTTTGAATTTTCTGGCAGAGAAGGATTAGGTATTTTTATATATAAACACTTGGGAGGGATACATCGGATGGGTTTACATGGAAAAACTTCAACAGAAGTAAACAAGTGAGAGTTGCTCTAAGGTGGCTTTGGAGATAAACTGTACAAGGTGGAGAGCTTGGAATGGCATACATGTAGCTGTTCCAAATTTTGCTTAGAATATTAGAGAGCTGTTGCCCCCAGGAGCCATCTTATTATTAACTCAGAGCAGGTCATAGGATCATAGGGTGTTAGAGGTTGGAAGGGACCCAAAGAGATCCTCGAGTCCAACCCCCCTGCCAGAGCAGGACAATACTATCTAACACAAATCACAGAGGAACACATCCAGGCAGGTCTTCAAAGTCTCCAGAGAAGGAGACTCCACAACCTCCCCAGGGAGCCTGTTCCAGTGCTCTGTGACCCTTACAGTAAAGAAGTTCCCCCTTGTGTTTAGGCCGAACCTCTTTTGCTGCAACTTACACCCACTGCTCCTTATCCTATCACAGGGAGCAAGTGAGCAGAGCCTGTCCCCACTCTCCTGGCCAGCCTTCAGATATAAACATTTATCAAACCCTCTCTAAGTCTTCCTTTCTGCAGACTAAAAAGTCCCAGGTCCTCAACCTCTCCTCATAAGCCATGCCCTCCAGTCCCCTAATCACCCTCCTAGACCTCCGCTGGACCCTCTCCAGCAGATCCCTGTCCCTATTAAACTGGGAGGCCCCAAACTGAACACACCTCCCCAGGGCAGAGTAGAGGTAAAACAGAGCAGGTAAAACAGAGAATAATTACATTAGCTTGTCTTTTTCAGGGTTTGGGTGGGGTTGTTTTTTGGTGAGTCAGGACAGAAAGCACAGAAGCATGTCTGCAAAGGCAAGAAAATATATCTTGAGGTCTTGAGGGAATTGCAGTGTTAGCTGTGTCTTGTCAGCAAGGTTTTTATAACAATGAAGATAACAGCTGCTGCTTATCTAATGTTTTTCATCTGTATGGCTTGAGGCACGTTTCAAAGGAAATATTATTACCCCCGTGTTATAAATGGAGTATCTGAAGTATTAGAGAGATCAATGACTGGCTTAAGGTCATACTCAGAAAGACCTTTTAAATGGGCAGAAATACTGTTGCATTTATTTGTTAAGTTTAAAAAGAGGTCGGGTTTTTTTGGTTGAATAATCTACATTTTTCAATGACTCACTTGCAGAAACCTTTTGATATACATCACAGTCCTTTTCCTAAAGGAAAACAGATTGCCAGGCTGTGATCTGGCAGTTTTTTTGCTAAGGAAAAATTAGTGACACAGAATTAAGGGAATTTATAACATAAAAATGAATTCTGGAATATTATTCACACAATATAGACTGTTACTCATATATTACTCTACTGGTACATGTACATGCAAGGGAATCACTGGAATAAATAATCATATTCTCTTTCATTAAAGGTAAATAATGCTCTTTCATTTCAAGCAGCAGCAGCTCTGCATCCACAGACTACAGGTAAAATACTAATTAATCCATCCAGTTGATGACAGCAGCTTTCTTCTCTCACTCTGCCTCTTAGTTTCAGCTCATTTTATTGCTGGCACCCTGGCTCCTCCTCCTTGCAAAAGCATTTAGTATAAAACCAAACCTCCTTGCAAAGCTCCTTGCAAAAGCATTTGGTATAGATGCCAAGTCATGTGGGCCTTTTGTGTTTTCTGTGTTAAGCAGCATTTGGTCCTCCCAAAATGCAAGTATGAAATGACACCTGTGGAAATGAAGGAGTTAAAATTTATGGCAGTTTGTAGAGCCTTTTAAGAGACAGTTAAGTAAGAAACATCTAAAAGGTAAGCATTTAGTGAAAGCTGATTGAACATGGTCTTTGTGTTGTAGATTGAGGGAAAGGCATCCTAAAGTAAATATTCATCACAGATGGGACCTTTTTTTCCTTCCATTTCCCAGATTCACAGAATGACAAGAGTTAGAAAGGACCTCTGGAGATCATCTAGTAGCTAACAAGGAAAAATGTCCATGATTTAGATAGCTAAAATCCAAGAATTTCATCCTTTATGGTAAAGCTTTCAGTACAGAGAAAATTATTTTAATCTGATATTCTTGCAAGTCTGTAATTAGGCAAACTCCAGCAACTATCTGGTTTTAAAAGCCTGAGTGAGGGCCTTTATTCCTTCTGTATAAGTATAGAAATACACCATTTATAGTGGCCTTCCAGTATTTGAAGGGAGCCTACAGGAAAGCTGGGGAGGGACTCTTTACACGGTCTAGTAATGTTAGGACGAGGGGGAATGGGTTTAAGCTGGAAGAGGGGAGATTCTGACTGGATGTTAGGAGGAAGTTCTTTACAGTGAGGGTGGTAAGGCACTGGCACAGGTTGCCCAGGGAGGTTGTGGATGCTTCCTCCCTGGAGGTGTTTAAGGCCAGGCTGGATGAGGCCTTGGGCGAGCTGCTCTAGTGGGAGGTGTCCCTGCCTATGGCAGGGGGTTGGAGCTGGATGATCCTTGAGGTCCCTTCCAACCTAAACCATTCTATGATTCTATGATTCTATGATTTCATGTGTTGGTCTTTTGAGCTCATCAAATATAGTCTGGCCAACATTTAGGGGGAAATATATTATCTAGAAGCAGCTATTTAACACCATTTCCCACCCGTGTAAACAGAGGTTTTAAGAGACAAACACCAGTCTGGAGTGTACTAAGAAACTGAGTAACTGTCCTGGTGAACAAAACATAATGAAAACCAGGAAGCTTTCAACTTTAAGTGCAGCAGCACTACCAGCTACTCAGTGAGTCGGATACCAAACAACAAGTCCCTGAAGGAAAAGAAAGCTACAAAGTCTGTACGTGACAATAATCCTGACAGGATGAAGCAAACAGCATCCAAAAGAGGTGTTTCAGCCTTCTCACGGGAGAAAGACATTTTCATTCATCACTATATACTGGGAAGAATGGAAGACAACAAATGCTGTAAACTCAACAATACAGATGAAAATTAGACAATAACTGTCTGGGAAGTCTTCTGGAATAGTTCTCAGTGGCAGTAGTGAGGGGAGATCAGCCTTTTTTTTTATTTTCCAGTGAAGTTTGACCAGTTTCTGTGTTTCCAGCAAACACAGCCTGGTGACTGTTGAAAATCATGTTACCTCAGATTCTTAAGGCAGAAATCATCAGAAGTCACACAGATAATCAGGTGCTGCAACATAGCAGTAGAGTAAAAATACAACTGTAACAATTAATTTGGGAAGATCCTACAGCAATTGTGTCATTCTTCCATAAAGAGATATTACATGGAATTACATGGATTATATACCTCAGGATGATAAATAGCAATCAGTTGATTTCCCTGGAGATGCAGTCACTTCATGAGTGAAAAAGCAGTGGACCATTGAGTATGCAAACTATATGAAAAGGAAAATTTGAGATTTGGGGAATTTTTGACAACAATTCATGCAAACAGAGGATTAGAAATAAGCAAATTAATCTCTTTGGTCATCAGCAAATTGAAGTAGTCCATATTTGGTTAATAGTGATGACAATAATGGTTTTATCAATACAATTAAATAGAAATAGAGATGAAAACAAAATATTTCAAATGTTCTTTTTTTCTTTTTCTGTTTATTTTTCCTCTTTTTTTTTTCTTTTTTTTTTTTAGTTTTTCTTCTTTTTCTTCTTTTTCATTTTATTTTTCTTTTTTTCTTCTTTTTCTTCTTTTTCTTTTTCATTTTCTTTTTTTCTTCTTTTTCATTTTCTTTTTCTTCTTTTTCTTCTTTTTCTTTTTTTTCTTCTTTTTCTTTTTCTTCTTTTTCNTATTTTTATTTTCCTTTTTATTTTTATTTTCCTTCTTTTTCTTTTTCTTTTTCTTCTTTTTCTTTTTCTTGTTATTTTTCTCTTTTTTTTTGTGTACTCAACTAGGGGAGAAATAAGGTCAAGAAATTGCTTTTTTTTCATTCACATATTTGGACTAAAAACAACAGAAGATTCTTGGAAAGCAGAAGTGTGTTGTAGTTGGCAAAGTAAATCATAGTAAGTATGTTTCAAGCAATTGGAATTTTAAAGTATTTGGCTTCAAGATGTAAGAACACAGGAAGAGAAAGCATGGAGATGCAGCTAAATATTTGTGGGTATTGCAGACTGGGCACCTTAGCTCAGGAGAGGGAGATCATGGGAGGTCTGTAACAGGTCAAAGAGCTTTGGCAGAAAACTATCCACCATGCTCCCATGTCATGTATAGAAAACCAATTAAACTTTGTTCAGGAATTGTAAGATATGGGTCACAGAAATCACAGTTTCTAAAAGTTGTAGAACATGATTTCCTGTATGAAAGGTCTGGTATAAAAATCTGGGGTTATTCTGTCTAGAGAAGAGGTGGCTGAGGGGAGACCTTATTGCTCTCTACAATTACCTGAAGGGATGTTGGAGTGAGAAGGGGGGCAGGCTCCTCTCTTTCATGACAACCATAGAAGTAGAGGAAATGATTAAAGCTGCTCCAGAAGAAGTTTAGGCTGGATATTATGAAATACTAGTTCAATGAAAGAGTTATCAAACATAGCAATGCTTTGCCCAGAGCAGTGGTGGAGATACCATCCCTGGGGCTGTTCAAACAGTGTGTGGACCTGGCAAGTAGAATCATAGAATCAGTCAGGGTTGGAAGGGAACACAAAGATCATCTAGATGAACCTTGTGGTCCCTTCCAACCCTGACTGATTCTATGATTCTATTCTAAATTAATTCCTATTTTTTTTCCAGAAAAGAGTGCTATCTGGGAGCTTTAGTTCTTAAAAACAAGTCTACCTGGTGATTTGCAAGACAGAATATCAGGAAAATCAAGGTGATAAATTTTCCTGTGTTTGAAAGTCTTCAGAAACGTAGCAACTCTCAACACTCAGAGAAGCTCAGCATTTAACAGAATGCCAAACAATCACTTTTTACATTTGAAAGACACAGTATCAGTGATTTTTAGGCAATAGCTCTGCTACCATTCAATTCCTGCTACTGTGAGTGGGATGTGAATAAAAGCTTTACCAAGTATCAGCCAAACTGGAGGGTAACAGAGTCTACAATTACCTGAAGGGAGGCTGTAGCCAGGTGGTGTTGGTCTCTTCTGCCAGACAACCAGCAACAGAACAAGGGGACACAGTCTCAAGTTATGCCAGGGAAGGTATAGGCTGGATGTTAGGAGGAAGTTCTTCACAGAAAGAGTGATTGGCATTGGAGTGGGTTGCCCAGGGAGGTGGTGGAGTGTACTGTCCCTGGAGGTGTTCAAGCAAAGCCTGGCTGAGGCACTTAGTGGCATGGTCTAGCTGACTGGCTAGGGCTGGGTGCTAGGTTGGACTGGATGATCTTGGAGGTCTCTTCCAACCTGGTTGACTCTATGATTCTATGTTTCATTTTTAGGCAATACCTCTGCTATCATTCAATTCCTGCTATTGTGGGTGTTACCTCTTTACACAGGGGACAGACATAATCATACCTGTACAGAAAAAGGATATATAGAATCATTCCCACAGTGTGGGAAGTTGTAGAGTTTTATTGAGAGAACAATTTGATGAAGAAAACAGCTTTTAAGTGTCAACACAATAGGCCAAGACAAATTTCTCTCAAGACAGAATTCTTCTAAAACCTTTTTTTTTTTTTTTGAGTGTTCTCATGTGAAAAAAATCCCATAACTTTCATTCACCAGAACTTGAAGTTTAAAACATATGGCTACTGTGAAACATTGGTGGGAAAAAAAGCAGCAGCTGTAGTTCTGTCCTGAACCTACAGTGTCAGAAGTTGCCTACACACATCCTAATTTTTCCTCTGGAGCCTCTTTTCTAGAGAGAGTATCGCAGTATGTCCTGGTAGGGCATAAATCCTGCCAGGCAGGTTTAACCCTGGCTCTCCTCCTCCTGTTGTGCTGGGGTTCAGGAGTGAGTAGATTGAGCAAACAGTAAGGGTTTTGCCCCAGCAAAGCCTTGAGGGCTAGGGGCTTAGCACCTCATGTCAGATGTCTTGTGCTGCCCTCACCGTGCCTGCGTGGTCAAAGGAAGCTTTGAATTCATTGGCCAGAACAAGGGTGCTAGTGCCTATTGGCCAGCTTGATTTCAAACTCAGGTATGTAAAGGGGGATGATTTAGAAAACCATGCCTTTCTGCACCAGCCTTGCTACGATTAGCCTTTCTAAAGCAGCCTTTCAACATTCCCCTTTTCTGCACCAGCCTTTCTGCACCTTGCCTTTGCCTGCACAGAGCATCTCCCCATTCACAGCTGGTTAACAGGCAGTCATGTCTTGCAGCTCACACTTGTGGCTTAGCAGCATCTCTTCCCTTTGCCTGAAGTATTTGTGTCTTACCCCGGGATCACCATGAGTTTGAAAGTGTCTTTCATACAGGAGACATACTCAGGGACCAGAGGCATCGTGAGTATATGCTGGAGTGAATTCCAGACTCCATAGGCATTAGTTAGATTTTTTCCTGTTCTCACGTTATTGTTTTCCAAGTTGGTTGGTTAAACTGTTTAATTCTATGCAACTGCTTCTTGAAGACCAAAAATCCAAAGAACCTCAGGGATTTTCCCCAATGTTTCAATATTAATAATAAAATAATATTCATGCAGAAATTAATCTTCCCAATTCATCACCAATTATTAATTTCTGATACACAGTGCTTTACTGTGGGATTGCTGAAATGTTTCCTTTCATCGTCGTTTCCCGTGAAATTATCCATGGATTTCATCATCAGAACAGATTTGCACTCTCTCATCTCCAAAGGGGTGAGCCTGCTGTCACACAACGTTCGGTTCTTTGTCTGAGGAAGCAGGCACCGCTCCATGTATGCGCCATGCGTATGTTCTTGCAATATAGGATGCCAACAGGAAATCTGAGCTCCGTGAAGACAAACAAATATGAGTCACAGCGGCCAGAACTTAGTGCCACTCCATTTCACACTCCAAATGAGATGGCTCCAGCAGCAGTCTGTTCTTAATATGCAGGGGCACTGGTTAACAAAAAAAACCTAGTAACCTGCTTAATAGAAAGAGAGGAGCATTGTCTGTGTTCGGGGGGGTTTGTTTCAGCTTGTTTGAGTATATTTTACTGTAGTCAGTTATCACTCCAGACAACACTATGTTAAACCTGCTTAACCTGTAAGCAACTAACCTGTAAGCAACCTGGGGTTGGTCTCTTCTCCCAGGCAACCAGCAACAGGACAAGGGGACACAGTCTCAAGCTGTGCCAGGGGAAGTATAGGCTGGATGTTAGGAGGAAGTTCTTCACAGAGAGAGTGATTGGCATTGGAATGGGCTGCCCAGGGAGGTGGTGGAGTCACCATCCCTGGGGGTGTTCAGGAAAAGACTGGATGAGGCACTTGGTGCCATGGTCTGGTTGACTGGATAGGGCTGGGTGCTAGGTTGGACTGGATGATCTTGGAGGTCTCTTCCAACCTGGTTGATTCTATTCTATTCTATTCTATTCTATTCTATTCTATTCTATTCACAGACAAAGAGGGGAAGCTGGCAGGTTAAATTGTCTGCTTTCAATGAATTTAAAGCCTGTTTACCCACATATTTCATTAAACAGTGCTCTTCCTCCAGTCTTTCATAATACATGGTGGTGCCATCTAGCAGGACTAGCAACTCAACTTGAGAGAGCAGCACTGAAAATGAACTTGTTTGCTGAGATCCATAGCATTTTTAAAGGCAGCAGAAATTTCTGGCTGTACAGTCTGAAGGTTCTCAGCTCAGAATTTTTTAGGAGTTATACAAGTCATTAGAAGACAGTAGTTCTGCACTACTTCAGGTCCTTAAAGTAGATTGTATTCAAATGACTACCCGTTATACCTGCATCAGAGATCTTGGAATCTCTGTTCAGATCCTTTTTCTTAACACCTTTGCCAAGTCTGATTCACATACAATCATAAATCCAGGTATGGTTAAGCCTCTTTCTTGCTGATCTTTCAGCTAAAGTATTTTATTTGACTTAAGCTCACATTACAAAGTATTTCCTTGGCTTGTTGGTGGAAGGTTCCTCTCACTACTATACCGTGCATGGATGGGCACTTAGTGTCATGGTCTAGTTGATTGGCTAGGGCTGGGTGCTAGGTTGGACTGGGTGATCTTGGAGGTCTCTTCCAAGCTGATTGATTCTATGATTCTATGCTCCTGGGCAGCTCCTGTCAGTTACAACTCTATGCATTTTTTCTATTATTTTATTCTTTTCTATTAGTTGTTTTGCCTCATTCTACTCTTAGCCTTTTTCATAGAATCATAGAATCAGTCAGGGTTGGAAGGGACCACAAGGATCATCTAGTTCCAACACCCCTGTCATGGGCAGGGACTCCCTACCTTCGATCAGGCTGGCCAGTGCCTCATCCAGTCTGGCCTTAAACACCTCTAGGGATGGGGCTTCAACTCTTTCAGTCAGCCCTCATAGGAGAGCTGCTCCAGCCCTCTGAGCATCTTTGTGGCCCTTCTCTGGACATGCTTCAATCTCCACATCCTTCTTGTAATGGGGACTCCAGAACTGGATGCAGTACTCCAGGTGGGGTCTCAACAGAGCAGAGCAGAGGGGGAGCATCACCTCCCTCGACCTGCTGGCCACACTTCTCCTGATGCAGCCCAGGCTCTGGTTGGCCCTCTGGGCTGCAAGTGATTTTTGATTTATTTCAGCTTTTATCTCCACACCTGGGAGGCTGAAGATCCAGCCATTAACAATTACCACACAACTGATGTTGTCTACTGTGATTGCAGGTGATAGTCTCAACTTTTGACTGTGCAAGGAAAAGTAATAGAAGTTGCTTGTGTTGTGAGCAAAGAGAACCTCAGACTACAGTATGCAACCTTCCATAAGGATATGAATTTTGTTCATGTTCATTTTTGGCAGCAAACAAATGAACAATGAATTCCCTTTAGAGAAATAGGAATGCAGGAGGGATTTCCAAGAATGGTAGACTTGGCAAACATCATATGTAAATCCAGACAATTTCTGTGTCCAACACATTCTTGTCAGATCCTAGAGCTGGCTGCATTTTATTTTTGCTGCTAAATTACCAAGAGAAATCTTATTTTATAGTACAGTCACTCAATCTGTATGGTTTTCACATTTTCCTCCCTTAAAAAATCTCTCTCATTTCCAGAAATAGCCACATCAATGATTAATTTTGCCTTCAAGTTTTCTTAAATCAGCCAATGTCATGCCTGGCTTTCTCTACCTGTACAGCTGTTAAGTCATACAGAATTTATACACTATTATTCCAAAGTGTTTCTTAATGCTATGTCTCCATACTTCTTCATCACATTCCAGTTTATGCTTTTTCAGCATCCCTTCAGTGCAGATTTTCAGAAGCATGATAATGTAACTTGTCAGAAAGCCTGCAAATACTGACCATGGAGTTACTCTATGCTGCTTTATTTTTCATGTTCCATTATGTAAAAGGACTGATGCATGATTTCCTCATGAAGAATGTCTTGGGCAAGAACAAATGACACCAAGCTGTGTGGCACAGCCAACTTGCTAGAGGGCAGGGATGCCATCAAGAGGGACCTGGACAGGCTGGAGAGGTGGGCCCAGGCCAACCTCATGACATTCAACAAAGCCAAGTGTAAGGTCCTGAGCCTGGGTCAGACAATCCCAAGCACAAATACAGGCTGGGTGGCGNCAGTGAGACACTGGCACAGGTTGCACAAGGAGGTTGTGGCTGCTCCCTTGCTGGAGGTGTTAAAGGCCAGGCCAGATGAGGCCTTGAGCTACCTATTCTAGTGGGACATGTCCCTGCCTCTGGTGGGGGGTTGGAACTGGATGACCTTTGAGGTCTCTTCTAACCTAAAGCATTCTATGATTCTATACTTTGCCAGATAAGCTTCAGATTTTGCTTTATTATCTTTTCAAAATCTAGCATGCTAAGGTAGGATTGTTCTTTTATGCAGAGGTTTTTCTTGATTTCCCCATTTATGCATGACATTATTTCAAGACAGACATTCGGTTACCTACTGCAGCCATAACTAAAATAGACAGTCACAACAACAATAACAACAACAACAAAAAGTTAAGTTGGAAATACAATAGGAATGAGGTGAGGAGAAAGTTCTTCCCTGAGAGAGTCATTGGACACTGGAATGGGCTGCCCAGGGAGGTGGTGGAGTCGCCGTCCCTGGAGCTGTTCAAGGCAGGATTGGATGTGGCACTTGGTGCCATGGTCTAGCCTTGAGCTCTGTGGTAAAGGGTTGGACTTGATGATCTGTGAGGTCTCTTCCAACCTTGGTGATACTGTGATACTGTGATACTGTGAATGCAGCTCTAAATGTATAATTTAATAATGAAAACTGGATTCTGCTACCCAAAACATTGTACTTGATTCTGACTGAGAAGATAAAACACAAGTTGCTTTCCAATAAACAAGGGCACCACAAAATGTGTGATCTAATATGTCTGCTATTTTAAAAGTGCAGGCCAAACATTTAATACTCAAAATAATTACTTTTCAAATGTCATATTAGATTTGGGCTGAATTTTTCCTTGTCAGTGTTCAGCGAAAAGGAGGAAAAGTGAAATATGTCATTAGGATGGGATGAAAGGAGAGTCAGAGGACATATTTTATATATCCCTTCTTAGACCTTATTTGTGCGTCCTTACTATTCTGTTTGTACTATTTTCAATATACAGAAAGGTTTATAACTGTGATGGTTTGGGTGTCCCCCGCCCCCCCCACACTTTAGAAATCTAGACTAGACTCAGCCAGCTCTGGAAATATGAATGAAGTTTATATTTACAGCTGGCACAATATCCAAGCAGATATTTACAGTATATACAGTTATATACAGAAATATACAAGGTAAAAGGTAATACAGACACAACTCCCCTCCCAGAAACCTGAGTCCCCAGGAGGGGCTCGCAACCACCCCTCGCCTTCCCCCTACCCCTCTCAACCTTACCCCAGTCCCAAGGAAGAATGGAGGTTCAGCCAAGAGGGTTAAAAAGCAAGGTGAATCAGCAAAGCAAATGGAGGGTGAGGTTAGAAAGCAAAATGGAGTTCAGCCAACAGCCTCAGCTCCCCAGCAGGCAAAGAGCTGAGAGAACAGCCCAGAGCGAAGTGCCCAGCAAAGTGCAGAGCAAAAGTGACTTTATCTTTGCTTTGCCTTTCTTCTTTACACATCTCAGCAAGGTTATGAGGGAAGTAGACCTCACCATTGTTTTCATTTCTCAGCATATGATCTAGTTCTTCTCACCAAAACATTCTAGCCAGGCTCAAACTAGCACAATAACTACCCTTGGGAAGGGAGTCTCAAAAACTTAATATGCAGAACGATAGCAGGAGGTGCAGTATCTGATATTTGCTTGGTGCTTTTTGTTGCTTATAAACACACAAAGAATCCTGCTGCCACCAAACAGACTCCAAAATAACTAAAAGTATAAATGCATAAATAAATTTTAATTAGCTCCTCCTCTCTCCTGGCCAAAAAAGAACCCTTCCAAATCCCAGACAAAGCTTTCTTTATGAAGTAGAAATGCTGGTTCACATGGCTGTACTACCTCCATGACAGGGAGATCTAGGTTCACATGCATGTACAGCTCTGTGAACAACCTCTGAGTTAAGTGCACTAACAGAATTCCAGATTTCTGAAAAATCAAAAGGAAAAATCAATTTTAAGTTGTTCTGAAAGATTTTTTGTTACCAATGTTTTCTTATCAATGTCAATGTTTTTTTAATATAATGAAAATAAGTGTTCAAGAAAAGACTGGATGAGGCACTTAGTGCCATGGTCTAGTTGATTGGACAGGGCTGGGTGCTAGGTTGGACTGGATGATCTTGGAGGTCTCTTACAACCTGGTTGATTCTATGGTTCTATTCTATGAAAATCAAAGAAGAGTTTTCTTCTCTCTAGAGGTCTCAGTGGAAGCCTAGTTGGTATAAACCAAATTAAATTACTTTCATAACTATGATGATGCTGTCTACAACTACCTGAAGGGAGGCTGTAGCCAGGTGGGGGTTGGTCTCTTCTCCCAGGCAACCAGCAACAGAACAAGGGGACACAGTCTCAAGTTGTGCTGGGGAAGTATAGGCTGAATGTTAGGAGGAAGTTCTTCCCAGAGAGAGTGATTGGCATTGGAATGGGCTGCCCAGGGAGGTGATGGAGTCACCATTCCTGGGGGTGCTCAGAAAAAGCCTGGCTGAGGCACTTAGTGCCGTGGTCTAGTTGACTGGATAGGGCTGGGTGCTAGGTTGGACGGGATGATCTTGGAGGTCTCTTCCAACCTGGTTGATTCTATGATGCTTCTATGATATTATGCTTGTAACTCTGACAGCATAAGAACCACTAAAATTCAGACACATATCTGCTGGGTAGTAATAGCTTTTAGCTTCTCTTCTATTGTTTGTTATTTTGATTGTTGCTTTCATGAGGCTGCTGCTTCATTCTTTCTTATTTTCTTTATTCAACATGCAAATACCGCTAGTTGCTGATCAGAACAGGAGCTTTTGACATATACTCATCAAAACTGCAGATTCAAACAAGATACATCACCGTAGTGCAGCTGTTGGGTGGTTCAAGCAGTGACTAAAGCACCACTAGAGGGAGACTGCACATATCGAAAAATAGGAAAATCATAGTCACAGAATCATAGGATGGCACAGGTTGGAAGAGACCTTAGACATCATCTACTCCATTTCAGTTCTGTTTATTAGAATGCCTGAAAGGTCTGAGATTCCATTATTTGATTTTGGCCTAAGTAGGTTGTTCTTTCTGAAGCTTTAACCTGTATAAATATTCTAAATCACAGTATCACGGTATCATCAGAGTTGGAAGAGACCTCACAGATCATCAAGTCCAACCTTTTACCACAGAGCTCATGTGTGTAAATGTAATGGTTCTGAACATGGAGCAGCAGAAGACCAAATCCCAAAGGACACTGAGACTCACACAGACAGGAAAAAAAAAAACATGATAGAAAGTGAGTTATTTTACATCTAATAGGCCAGGGTAGTCTAAAAATGCCATTAAATTCATTTCTCTTCAGCAGACCTATCACTTGAGGTAGAGCCTTTCTGCCCTTTGCTGCAGTTCTCTGGCATGCAGTAAGAAAAGCGTGTTCAGCAAGTGTAGGGAGGTTCTCCTCCCCCTCTACTCTGCCTTGGTGAGATCATACCTGGAATACTGTGTCCAGTTTTGTGTTCTCCAGTTCAATAGAGACAGGAACCTGTCGGAAAGAGTCCAGTGGAGAGCTATAGATGATTGAGGAACTTGGACATTTCTCGTGTGAAGAAAGACTGAGCAAACTGGGGCTGAGTTGAGAAGGGTGGCTTGAGAAGAGAAGGCTGAGAGATAATCTTGTCAATGTCTATAATATCTGAGGGATGGGTATCAAGATGAAAGTATCAGTCTCTTTTTGCTGGTGCCCAGCAGTAGGACAATGAACAATGGGCACAAGTTAGAACACAGGAGGGGTTTCACCTCGACATGATTAGAGACTCCTTTATGATGAAGGCAATTGAGAACTGGAGCAGGCTGCCCAGAGAGGTTGTGGAGTCACCTTCTCTGCAGACTTTCAAAACCTTCCTGGATGTGTTCCTGTGTGGCCCACCCTAGATGATCCTGTTTTGGCAGAGGGGTTGGACTTGATATCTCGAGAGGTCCTTTCCAATCCTGACATTCTCTGATTCTCTGGATCACCCCCTCAGCTGAGTCATGCTAAAATTCGCTACCCTTTTCTGCAAATTAGACTGTTTTGGCTGGAACCAACTGGACACATATGTTACCACCTGCTGTGTGTTCCTTAGTCTGAAGTTTTACAGCAGCTTGTGTTGTATCTTTGAACAATTTGTACATCAGAGAAGGCAGAAGTAGGGAAAGGACAGTGCATCCTTAATAGAGTTTGCCACGATTTCTATCTGATTTTGTTTGATTTGCCATAAGTTGGCAAGTGACTAATAGGTTGCTCCTCCGTGGTACCTGAGCATCATAGAATCATAGAATCAACCAGGTTGGAAGAGACCTCCAAGATCATCCAGTCCAACCTAGCACCTAGCCCTGACCAATCAACCTGTACCAAGTGGGTACAGAGGTCTGTGGGTCAGAGTTAAGTATTTTCATTTCTGAGTACCTTTTTTTAACTCAGGGCTGGGAAGAGGATTCTTCACATGGTGATTTTATTCAGTTTTGTAAAGCAGACTGCAAATATACATATGCAGACTTTTTCAGAGTCATTTGAATAGTCTTCTAGATATACAAATGACTTTGTAATTGTACACAATTCTTCACCCATCAAAGGACAGTTTAGGAAGAGCAGTTAAATATTTGCCTGCTTCTGTGTGCTAGAGACATCACATCCAGCACCCTGGATCGAATTGCAGCAGTCCCTTCTTTGTCTTTAGCATGTTTTGTCACTTACCCTTCCTGTTTTCTTTCTCTCTCACAAACACACACAAGACCTCATCCAGTCCAGACAAACAGCAATGATCACAGTCAGATTAAGAATATCAGGCAGTCAGGATGACACTTCTGTGAAATTTCATTTAGCTTAACAAAACAGTTCCTCATACATGGCTTCAGTCAGCAACAGACACTCAGTGAAGGAAACCTGTTCCACAGTGCCTCCGGATCGCTATGGCTGTATGCTTGTGTTATTCACTATCCACAAAGCCCTTCTCAAGTATCTAACATATTTTTTATGCCAAAAAGCTGTAGAGCTTTTGTCATCCGTGATTGCTTTTTGAACCTCCATGATTATTTATATGTGAAGTTTATATCACAGTCTCATGCTTCATTATTAGCTCTGCTGTTTAAATGATTCAGTCATTCACCCACAGTGTTATCCATCACAAGAACAAAATGTGGAAAGCTAGACAGAAAGTTCACAAACAAAACATGCTCTTAAAATAGTTAATCCATAGTTTTCAGTAATACTTAAGAATAATAAACATACATGTAGGAGGTAATGAGTCTGGGCTTGTATGGAATAGGAATAGGTGATGGCCAACTTATAAATCATAGAATCATAGAGTTAACCAGGTTGGAAGAGACCTCCAAGATCATCCAGTCCAACCTAGCACCCAGCTCTGTGCAAGCAACTAGACCATGGCACTAAATGCCTCATCCAGGCTTTTCTTGAACACTCCAGGGATGGTGACCCCACCACCTCCCTGGGCAGCCCATTCCAATGCCAATCACTCTCTCTGGGAAGAACTTCCTCCTAACATCCAATCTATACTTCCCCAGCACAACTTGAGACTGTGTCCCCTTGTTCTGTTGCTGGTTGCCTGGTAGAAGACACCAACTACCACCTGGCTCAAGCCTCCCTTCAGGTAGTTGTAGACAGCAATGAGGTCACTCCTGAGCCTCCTCCAGGCTAAACACCCCCAGCTCCCTGTATGCCCTTAATGTTACTTTAAGGAAAGCAAATTGCAGGTCCCATCTCCAATTATTGAACAATGTATCTTATCTATTCAGTTCTAAAACAATTTTTTACTTGTAAATATTAATTAATCTTGCTCACTTGAACAAGCTTGAAGCTTTAATTACTGTTGTTTTGAAACATTTTGATCACTTTGTTTTGCAGTCCTCTCGTTGCCACATAAGAGAGGCTGCTGTACTCATTTTTCTGTGCCTAACAAAGTTAAACCTTAGCAACACCAAACAGTCACCAAAGGTTCATTTCAGAGAGCGCTTAGACTGAAAAATGCTGCAGGCCACTGCAAGGCACATTGCAATGAGTGGGGACACATTTCTTGGGCCTGAATATGAACTTTAGTCTCACGCTTCTTAGGGCACGTTTTGGAAAGCATAAGTACAGGGGGAGATGTAATTGCACAGCCTGCACCGTGCTTGAGTGGAGTAAGAATATCAGGGAGATGTGAGTGAAGGAACTACTGGTGACAGCATCCAAAGCCAGGTAGAGGCAGTCAGGTAGAGGACAGGGAGCCCAAACAACTTTCCTCATCAGGGAACTTCCAGAGGTCTAACTAAACAATGCATAATAAAGGAGGAGTAGGGAAAGAGGCTAACAGGAAAGTAAAAGATGCCTAAAATCATTCACATAAAAGACATTTTGCATGGTTATTGGTTTGGCAGTGTTGAAGAAAAAAGAATCCACCAACAAAGCTGGTGAGGGGCCTGGAACACAAACCCTATGAGGAGAGGCTGAAGGAGCTGGGGGTGTGCAGCCTGGAGAGAAGGAGGCTCAGGGCAGACCTCATTGCTGTCTACAACTACCTGAAGGGAGGTTGTAGCCAGGTGGGGGTTGGTCTCTTCTGCCAGGCAACCAGCAACAGGACAAGGGGACACAGCCTCAAATTGTGCCGGGGGAAGTATAGGCTGAATGTTAGGTGGAAGTTCTTCCCAGAGAGAGTGATTGGCATTGGAATGGGCTGCCCAGGGAGGTGGTGGAGTCACCGTCCCTGGGGGTGTTCAGGAAAAGACTGGATGAGGCACTTAGTGCCATGGTCTAGTTGACTGGCTAGGGCTGGGTGATAGGTTGGACTGGATGATCTTGGAGGTCTCTTCCAACCTGATTGATTCTATTCTATTCTGTTCTATTCTATTCTACTCTATTCTATTCTATTCTTTGCTAATGATCAGGGAAAGTGCATGTAAATGAAGAAAATTCAGAATCCAGTCAAAGGTACTCATTTCCTGACTGATTTTGTTTTTATATACATATAAGAGGATTGAACACCACTGAATAACAGAATAAGATTTAGTACAAATACTTATATATCGTACTTCATGCTAGTAGCTGTCCATCTCACCAGAGAGATCCATCTATCATCCACTCTTCAAAACCATAAAAAATATCTAATCTAATAATTTGGAGAGGTTATGTTTGGTTCCTGAGCTTGAACTTCTACAGAAATCAATGGACTCAGATCCATTTATGCTGGTGTGGATTTTGTTTACTTTGGGCTTATCCTTGAAGATTGTCTCATATTTCTATTATTCATTAATCTAGTTTCATCAGTGTAAGGCCACTGCACATATACACACAAAGACAAACAAAACCATCTTTGAAAAGAAGTGCATTTTATTGTATCATCAGGATACTCCCTTTTCACACAGCACTGGACACTGCTGGAATAATATCCCTCCATCAGTCTAATGGCCAGGTCACCTCAATTTTCAGACAAAAATGTTCTGAAATCTTCTGAAAAGGCACAGCTGGAGGAGGGGAGATTTAGACTGGATGTTAGGAGGAAGTTCTTTACAGTGAGGGTGGTAAGACACTGGAATGGGTTGCCCAGGGAGGTTGTGGATGCTTCCTCCCTGGAGGCATTTAAGGCCAGGCTGGATGAGGCCTTGAGCAACCTGCTCTAGTGGGAGGTGTCCCTGCCTATGGCAGGGGGTTGGAGCTGGATGATCCTTGAGGTCCCTTCCAACCTAAACCGTTCTATGATTCTATGATTACTATACATTCACCTGCCCTACAAAATACTTCATATTTTCCCCTCTAACTGTTGTAAAGGTTTTGCTTCAGGACTAAATAAACATGACCCCACTTCTTCCCCAACAAAATAAAACTAACAAAGAATATCAATTTAGGGGGAAAAAAAAAAAGGAATCTGTTCTGGGAAACCTAAATTACAAATCCCTAGAGCTCTGAAATGAAGAATAAGGAAATTTCTTTCTCCCTTTGGGCATGACCTTTTCCTTTGAATGAATTCTGCAGAATAAAAAGAGGAATCATCTTTTATTTAAACAGGAAGCAACTGGAGGCAGCTTGAGGCTCTTGGGAATATTTAAACACATGCTGAGAAAGAAATTGAAAGCCGTGACTATTTCAAGGACAGGGCTTCAGCGATCTATGCTTTTAATGTGATACTCAGCCCTCCTGACACCAAGAGCAAAAATAGCATTTATCCTTTTATCAATACACAGAATTAGCAGTGCAACTGCCTATGATAATGTCTGTGTGGTAGTGTCTGAAATTAGGGACAGAGCTGGTTAGGGGTACTTCTGGAAGGAGCGGACACCGCTGGTGGGTCCATCAAAAGTTACATTGGGGTAATTTATTTCCACCAGACCAGCTTCATTCACAGCTCCTGCTTTATTTCAAGTTACAGTTTGTTGAATCAATACCCATTAGAACAAATCAACCCCAGTGGGAAAACGCCCTTGTAAAACCATAGCTTGGCTCATTGTGATCACTGCAGATCTTTGCTTAAGCAAGAAGAAAGCCACATTAGGATTCTCAGATGTACTTTATTTTCTAAGCAAAAACAGATTCTGCAAACAATGCTGTGGGCCTGTGATATCCATTGAGAAAACTCCAGCAAACCAAGATGCAAAACACTGAGATTTACTTCAGTGTCACCTTGTATTTGCTTCAGTAATAGCAACGGCAGTCCCCAAAGTGCTTCACCTTTCAGCAATCTGAGGATGTTAATTTAATACAGTCCTATAGGAAGTTAGAGACAAAGAGACATTTCTCTCTGTTCTCTTCCTCCACCCAGACTCTTGTAATTTCTGTCTTATATTTGTAGATAAATGTCTCTTGGTGACATTTTTCATTTGTTTTAATGACAGAGTGACTTTTTGTGGCTTTCTATGCTGCTCCCTTTCATCACAGTTATCAAACAGCATGATAGTAGGGTCTAAATTCAGCTTCGCCCTCCTAGTTCATTCAGATGGTCAGAAAAGGATTGTCCAGAGAGGTGCCAGAACCTTGCACATGTGTAAGAGGTGCAGAGTTCTTTCAGGACCAAGGCAAGTTAAAGTGAGCCTTCTGAAATGACATAGGGACCATCTTCCTACCATGCAAGGCAGTACTTTGTGTAAAATCTGAGCCATAACTTAATCAAAAGGCTTTGCATAAAAATTAGTTTGGAAAATCAACATGTTTAGTTGCACTATTTCCAAACAATTTTTGTCCACAGGAAAAAAAATGTTTTCTGTCACAGCTAAGCTAACAGTATAAACTGGATGAATGTATTTGTGCATGTGTTTACTGTATGGAACTGAATGCATACATTAATCACAACTGAAAATGAATTTTCCTTTTGTGCCTTTCCTTGCCTCTTGTTTTTATCAGCTCTAATTGTACTGCAGTGTTTTATTATTTTTTTTCTTCTTACCAATTAACTCACAGAAGAGCCAAAGTCCTGTGGCTTAATGTACAGTAAGGAGTATGACATAATTTTCAAGCTGCATTATGAAACACTGAAAATGTGTTATTCATGTAGGGTAAAATATTACATAGGTATTTACACATCTCCTGAAATGGATATTTCAATGCTGCTACCTTTTTATAAACGGCTCAGAGGTATAAAGCACACAGACAATTTGATGACCTGATGGCACATTCTATTTTGCCTTTATTTTAGTACATGTGCATTGGTAATTGGCAACTGCTCATTCTGTATTACTTTATGGCATGTCCTGAATATAATAAATTTTCCAAGTTTTTCAACTAAACCACAACAGCCATAAGCAATTTTCTCTTGTTTCCTTTTCATTACAAATTATTTGTGTACCTCTAATGCTTATCCTTTGTTCTTAGAGTAACAGAATAAGGAGTGGGATCCTAAGCACACTTTGATCACAAAACATGGACTGACTTTCTTGCTAAGGGCAGCATAAGCACAAGTAGAAGCTGAACACGAGACAGATGACAATGGATGGAAAGTATGAAAGCTTTGGTTTAATATGGCTCAAGGCTGAGAGGAATAATTGATGACAGGGAAATAAGAATTGATGGAGACTCTGCTATTTTAAACAAGGATATGAATGGCAATAAGAAGCAGAGGAGATGAGCTGGAACAAGTTCAGATTAAGCAATGCCAGGTTGACATGCTGGTTTTTAAGCATTATGTAGTGTAAGTACAGAGAGCTGTTCTTCCTTGCTATGCATAGTGATATCTTATGAAACTTGGGCTCGTTAGTCAAAATTTTCTAGCTATGAAGGAAACACATCAGGATGATGACATGAGATTAACACAGAACAACTGTGAGGTTACAAAGAGCCATCTCACCAAAAAAAACAACGTTTCTTGTCCTTTCTGCACACCGAAGTCCTCATCTTGCAGACACCCACATGCTGTTTTCAGTCTGTAAACACAGGAGTGGGCTTATTAGATTCTGGTTACTCGAAGCTGGTTAAAGTAAAACATACTGATTCTCAACTAAACGTGCACTATGTGTATGCAACTGGATTACAGACAAGCTTTCATAGGGTTTGAAACATGGGGCTGTTTTTTAAAGACGCCAAAGCAAGGTTTACTTCTTTTGTTCTCTCCTAAAATGAACTCTCATACAAGAAAGCCTTGACAATTAATTATTTGCAGCAGTAGACGTCCTCTCATTTATTTGAATTAACTTCAAACCAGGAACATGCTGTGCTTCAGGTAAAACGCAACTCATTTTTCTTTAGTTAAGCACTGATTTCAGCAGAAGATACAAAACCAATTCTTTGTGCCTACTTGCATGTTTTCTGAAGCGTGTGACAGTGTGCTGTGTAAATGGTGCATGGCAGCTTTTCAAATTCAAGTAACTTATTGACTGAGCTGAGTCATGTTTCTGAGACCAGATCACAGAAACTTTTTTCTCACCGTAAGAGTTTTGTGTTATCATAGAATCATAGAATCAATCAGGTTGGAAGAGACCTCCAAGATCATCCAGTCCAACCTAGCACCCAGCCCTATCCAGTCAACCAGACCATGGCACTAAGTGCCTCATCCAGGCTTTTCTTGAACACCTCCAGCAACGGCGACTCCACCACCTCCCTGGGCAGCCCATTCCAATGCCAATCACTCTCTCTGGCAACAACTTCCTCCTAACGTCCAGCCTAGACCTCCCCTGGCACAACTTGAGATTGTGTCCCCTTGCTCTGTTGCTGGTTGCCTGGCAGAAGACACCAACCCCCACCTGGCTACAGCCTCCCTTCAGGTAGCTGTAGACAGCAATGAGGTCAGCCCTGAGCCTCCTCTTCTCTTTATTTCAGCTGAGCTGCAACTTTTTTAACTGTTCTGGGACAGTTAAAAAAAGAAAAATGATAACTCAATATACATTTAACTTTAATGTTATAGCAACAGATTAATTCATAATGAAATTATGGCTGGATGAGGCTGGATGAGGCCTTGAGCAACCTGCTCTAGTGGGAGGTGTCCCTGCCTATGGTGGGGGGTTGGAGCTGGATGATCCTTGAGGTCCCTTCCAACCTAAACCAGTCTATGATTCTATGATTCTATGAAATATAACTATGATTAACACTAAATGCAGAAGAGTCGACAGTCAATATTAAAATGTCTTATAATACCAATTTCTTCCACCTCCCACCTTGGAACTGAAATGTTGAATCAGGATGACCCAAGTATCCCTTGAAGTAGCAGCAGAGGGGTGTGAGAAGAATGAAACGAGCACAGGATGAAATCCTACAGCTGAGGTAAATCCAGGGATTCAATGTATCTCTGCTGATTTACTCCAAAGAGCCAGACTCCTATTTTTAGCTTTTATGTTCTACTGGAATTTCTCAGCGTTTGAGCTCCTTTCCAGTGGAGCATTGGCTCCCCATCCACAAGCAGAGCATGCACAGGGCCACCAGCTCAGCTCCCACACAGTCTCAAGCTGTTTGTGCCACTCTTACAACCACTCATCCTCCCAGCTTGCTGGAAAACTCTCTAAACCATAATAAAGTTGCTGCCCACACATGTGCCAGCTGATTTGCTTCACGCAGACCCAACATACCACCTCCACAATCACAGTAGCCTGTTTCAACGATTAAAAGTGTGAAAGAGCAGCAATGAGCACCAAAGCATCTCTGATTCAGTGGTGGAGTGAGCTCTATACAGGGATTCTTGTTCTCTTACGTGAATACATTACTTCTTCAAGGACCTCCTAAGCAGAAGGTTAATAAGCCAGGGTTAGAATAAGAGTTGCACCTCCTCCTACACAATTTGTGGCATGCTACCACCAGAAAGTATGCTTTGGGACTTTGTTATATAGTCAAATAATGCTTATGTTAAGTGATTTTGCTGCAAATCTCAAGACTCAGAGATGACACTGCTATAGGAAGTTTGTGATTATTTAGTTTTGTAAGCATTCACACGTCCTGCTTCTGACCAGCTTACTATAGTCCACCTGTGTGAGTATAGCAGACAGCTGTGTAGATGTCTGTCAAGCTGGAGCGGCTTTGCCTCAAGGTTAGGGCTTTTTGTTTCTAGGAAAGTGGAAAATGTATTTCTGCAGTAATGGGCTTGTACTGGTCATTAGTCTTTCTGAAGGGCCTTGTAAAAAATATATCTTTACAGGACAACAGGCTGAATTAATTGATAATTATTATTCTTTTGAAATACATAATGCACTTTACAAGAATTGAAGATGATTAACCAAAAGTGCAGGAGCCACAAGAGAAGCTAAAATCCAAACAATATAGTGGAAACTGCACGGGTATAAGAACTTAGAGGCCTAGAGT
This sequence comes from Tricholaema leucomelas, assembly GCA_013400475.1. Taxonomy (NCBI): domain Eukaryota; kingdom Metazoa; phylum Chordata; class Aves; order Piciformes; family Lybiidae; genus Tricholaema lacrymosa; species Tricholaema leucomelas. The sequence goes on from WAAF01012605.1 coordinate 51,494, forward strand.
AGGCTAAGCAGGGGTTGTAAAGCTGCTATCAGCCAAAGTTATAGAATCATAGAATTAACCAGATTGGAAGAGACCTCCAAGATCACCCAGTCCAACCTAGCACCCAGCCCTGTCCAGTCAACTAAACCATGGCACTAAGTGCCTCATCCAATTTTGTTTTGAACACCCCCAGGGACAGTGACTCCACCACCTCCCTGGGCAGTCCATTCCAATGCCATTCACTCTCTCTGGGAAGAATTTTCTCCTAACATCCAGCCTGTACTTCCCCCCAGCACAACTTGAGACTGTGTCCCCTTCTTCTGTTGCTGGCTGCCTGGCAGAAGAGACCAACCCCACCTGGCTACAGCCTCCCTTCAGGTAGATAGCAATGAGGTCTGCCCTGAGCCTGCTCTTCTCCAGGCTAAACACCCCCAGCTCCCTCAGCCTCTCCTCACAAGGCTGTTTTCCAGGCCTTTCAATAGCTTTGCTGCCCTTCTCTGGACACATTCCAGTATCTCAACACCTCTCCTGAACTGAGAAGCCCAGAATTGGACACAGTACTCAAGATGTGACCTGACCAGTTTTGAGTACAAGGGCAGAATAACCTCCCTTGTCCTACTGGCCACACTGTTCCTCATCCAGGCTGTTTTGTCTTTATTTTGCCTTATTTCCCATGTCAAGTGGTTTCCAACTTCTTCAGATTTCAATAATCAAGTAGGTAATGCTGTCATTTAATATGTTGCTCTTTCTATGTAGTTTGTTTCAGTTTCAGACTTACACTTCTGTCTGAATGTCATTGCTTTTCACACTCAGAGAAGCACTGTTTTACAGGATGGCATATTTTTAATATTCTTTTGGTTGTGAACGTCACAAATAATGTTGTGAATCCCTGCCTTGGTGCAATGAGTCATCAGAGTGGCTGGAGGAGTGAAATGATTACTCCAAAAAGTGTATTTTTAACTACAGGAGGAAATAACTTTCATTATCATCAGATTGGCAAAGCACTTGAAGGTAATAGCTCCATCAGGCAATTTTTTTTCCTAGTCCTTATGTCAGAATTATTATTTTTTTTAAACCATCTTCTTCCAAAACACTCTTCACATCAGCGGCGAGTTAGACTGAAGGGCAAGATGCAGACACTGTCAAAATAAAGGAAGTTTTGAAGAAAATAACAAGTGGATAAAAATAATAGGGGAAAAAAACTGAAAAGCTTTATGATAAAGCCTATGCACTCATGATTCTGGGTGATAAACTGGTTTTAGTGATGTGTAATTAAGAAGGGAAACATTTTTTATTGTATTTGCTATAAGACCTAGAAATACATAAACAAGACTTGCCTTTGTGCTGTGTTTTCCTCTGCAGACCACCATTTCAAACTTTGGCTATCTCTGGCCATGGGATTCACTCAAAATTTGGATGAATTTCTGTGTTCAGGCAGTCCAGCAAGAAGAAAAAGTGACCAACATCAATATATCTTTAGATGCACAATAATAAAAGGGCCTATCTATCCAATAGCTAAACAACAACATATCCTGTTCTGCAGTTCATAGAATGAATCATAAATTCATCAAATGGTCCAGGCTAGAAGGGACCTCTAGAGGTCATCTAGTCTAACCCCCTCTGCAGTCAGCAGGGACATCCCCACTAGACCAGGTCATCCAGGGTCCCGTCAAACCTCACCTTGAATGTCTCCAGGGAAGGGTCCTCAACCACCTCCCTGGGCAACCTGCTCCAGTGTTCCACTACCCTCATAGTAAAGAACTTGTTCCTAACATCCAATCTAAATTTGCTCTTCTCAAGCTTAAACCCATTCCCCCTCACCCTATCACTGCAGGGTTTTGTAAACAGCTTCTCTCCATCCTTCCTGTAGGCCTCCTTCAGGTACTGGAAGGCTGCTATTAGGTTCCCCACCCTGGAGCCTCCTCCTCTCCAGATTGAACAACCCCAGCCCTCTCAGCCTGTCCTCACAGCAGAGGTGCTCCAACCCTCTGATCATTTTCTGGACCCACTCCATCAGGTCCATGTCCTTCCTACCACGAGGGCTCCAGTTGTCTTTCTATAGTGAGCATGTGCAAACTGCATTTCAGGCTTGTCAATTGGAATGAAGAACATTCATGCATCTGATACACACAAATCAGTCTCTGGTAATGCATTTGTTGTGTACATCCTTGCAATATTTGAAGCCAGATCAAAAGGCAGGAGACCTTTTGAATCAGGTAGCTTATGTGTGTGTCTATAATCCAACCTGAATTGGAATGAAGAACATTCATGCATCTGATACACACAAATCAGTCTCTGGTAATGCATTTGTTGTGTACATCCTTGCAATATTTGAAGCCAGATCAAAAGGCAGGAGACCTTTTGAATCAGGTAGCTTACGTGTGTGTCTATAATCCAACCTGACTGAACTAACAGGCTTTGTTAACTTGTCAGCATGAATACAAAGCAGAGTAATGCATCCTTACTTGGTATAGTTTAGCAGCCTTGCAGTAGATGATGGTTCCTCTTCTAGTTTTCATACATAATTTTTATGACACTTAGTCCCAAGCCTCTACTTGTAGGCAATATTCTCAGAGAAGCTGGAATAAGAATTTCCAGTAATAGAACAGGCCAAATCCTCTATATTAATTATAGCTTCACTGCTCCATTTAATAGCCACCATCTGCCAAGATCTGGCCTGAAATGAGGTAGTCCCTAGGCAGAGTTAGCCAAAGTAATGACAAAAAGCTGAATTAGGCTTCCTTCAGCTTCTGGATGGAAAAAAATCTGATTAATACAAACTTTGAGACATTTGAATTCCTCTAACCCTTTCTGTATGAGAGAGGATGTAACCACTGGGAAGTTTTACACTTTGGATGTTGACCACACTGGCTGCATCAACATCTCATTTAAGGTGTTTGATCTAAGAGGAAACTTTACATTTCCAAACATATTTCATCCATAATTTCCTGGGCTAAAATTAGAATCATAGAATCATAGAATGGTTTAGATTGGAAGGGACCTCAAGGATCATCCAATTCCAACCCCTTGCCATAGGCAGGGACATCTCCCACTAGAACAGTTTGCTCAAGGTCTCATCCAACCTGGCCTTCAACACCCCCAGGGAGGGAGCAGCCACAACCTCCCTGGGCAACCTGTTTCAGTGTTTCACCACCCTCACTGTAAAGAACTTCTTCCTAATATCTAGTTTGAATCTGTCCTCTTCCAGTTCAAATCCATTGCTCCTCACCTTGTCATTACAAGAGCTTGTAGATAGTCCCTCCTCAGCCTTCCTGTAGGCCCCCTTCAGATACTGGAAGGGCAGTGTGCTTAGACTGTCTACAATATTCTGACCCTTTCAACAAGTAGTATCATGGCATTTCTGGACTCTCCTGGCTGACCAAAGCCTGAGATAGATCAAGACAGCAAAGCAGGAAGAAGGATACCAGACCACATGCCGGCTGTAAGTAGGCACCATGACCACCTTGGGGATTCCCAGCTTCACCAGTGTAGGCTAATCCGTGTAACCTGCATCTAGAGTTTGTCCTATTACAGTATAAACCAAATTCATGTCATGCATATTTTGTCACACATTATGACTGTATGACATCATGTAGATAAGAATGCATGACATGGTCTGGAGATTGCACAAGGGAGTAAGTGTAAGTTATCCCTGTCTTATGTTCCCCTTAGTCACACATACTTCTTTGCTCCTGATATGTTTCTGTCTACTTGAATAGATCCAGGTGAAGCTTGAAAGAGCAGTTCATCTGAGGAAGTCACACTTCAAACTGAAGAAAATATCTTTGCTTTTGATTGCTGTAAAAAGAAAACTTTTATATAGACTAATATTCAGTACTTTTTTTAATATGCACACCATTCTTTACAAAACCTTGCTTCTAATATGCTGTTCAGGCTATGTTAAGAAATATCTCTAGATTTTCCTCAAGTGTTTCATTTTTGGTGACATTTTAACTTAATTACACTGATCTAATGAAAAAGGCTCATTTATAGACACTCCACAGACCAGTATATATCAAACTTCATACACAAGCAGAAGGTTTTAAAGCCTTTGATCTGCTGTGTGGTTACTAGTGCAATTAATCAATACCTACTAATAATATTTACAGCAGGAGAAACAATATGACTCAAGTTTGGTTTAGCTTCAGAACATCTAACTGTTTTCTCTGTCTATGCGTACTTTTGATAAGTATCTCGGGGCTGACAAGCTTTGGTTCTCCCATGAATATATTTTTTTGACCACAGAAAACATTGCTGTGGAACAAAATGTGCCCTGCAGATTTTGTGGGACAGAACTGGAAGTGGACAGACTTCCTCACTACAGATATTGAGCAGCACCTGCCTAGTAACACAGAGAAAGTTGACCCTTACAATATTATCACAATCTCACAGTATCACCAAGGTTGGAAGAGACCTCACAGATCATCAAGTCCAAGCCGTTACCACAGAGCTCAAGGCTAGACCATGGCACCAAGTGCCACATCCAATCCTGCCTTGAACAGCTCCAGGGACGGCGAATCCACCACCTCCCTGGGCAGCCCATTCCAGTGGCCAATGACTCTCTCACTGAAGAACTTTCTCCTCACCTCGAGCCTAAACTTCCCC